>VZRF01010826.1:110127-473666 GCA_013396875.1 Vireo altiloquus | reverse complement strand
CCCCGTGTGACGGGCGGGGACCCCCGGCTGGGCGAGCGGCTTCGGGGAGCTCTGTGTGTGCTGGGCCGCGGCGGGGACGGGCAGGGGGTGCTGCCCCTGCGGCCTCGGGTGGGCACCGGGAGCGGCCGGGGGTGGTCCGCGGGTGCCGGCTGGGAGCAGGCGGCTGCCGGGAGGCTGTAAAAGCTGGGTTCTGCCTTCTGTGCCCGCGGGCTCCCAGCATCCACGAGGCCGTTCCTTGGTGTATCCCGTCGGCGTGTTGCCAGGAGACCGTAGTTTTTTTGTTTGTTTTGGATTTTTAAAATTCATTTTCCGCTGTTGAACGCGGTTGTGTGATACTTTAGGATGGTGGAGTCAATGTCCCCGGCGGAGTTTATTGAAAGATTGGACATGTCACGTAGTGCCGTGATCGAGTTGACATGATGGTGTTTGGCCGTAGGTTGGACTTGATGATCTTAGAGTCCTGAGATCTTTTTTGACCTGATTGATTCTGAGGTTCTGTGATTTCTGTTTCCTTCTGCCCTTTCCCGCTGTTAAACACAAGCTTATCAAAACTCTGGCATAGAGGAGGTTAATTTTGTGCTATTTTTAGGTGTAAAATGTTAGCTAACAGAGAAAGGAATTGTCTCTTCCCCCCCTTCTCCCCCCACCTACCCCTTTACCCCAGATACTTACAGTGCTTTCAGCTGTTACTTAAAGCTTTACTGTGGTTTTCCATTCTCCTTGCTTTTCATGGAAAGGCAATAAACTCATTGCAGAACCATACTAATGTTTTTGATGAAGAACTGAAATTATCTAGGAAACCTTATTCTTTAGCCTGCAGAATAACTTCACTGAGCCACCTGCTTTTTTCATCTCTGTTACTTCTACAAATTGTATTAAAAGAAAGAGATTATTTTAGATAAGAACAAACAGCATTTGCACTTTGGGTTGTGTAACAGTTGAATGACACTGCAACCAGTTTCTTTATGGGAAAAGTAGTGCAAAATACTTCTAATTGTTTACTGTAGGAAGAATTTACAGTATGGGGTTTTTTTCCTGAAAAGGAAAATTTGTGTAGAGGTCTGAAAGCTCCAGTGGAGAAAGGAGCAGTCACTTGTCCAGTGCATCCCTGAGAGCGTGGGATGGGTGCCTAGAAATGTTGCCTCATAGCATACTATAAAGAACTCCTCACCTCTTTCTAGTAATCATGTAAAAGAGGTGGTTTCTGTGGGCAGGGAATTTTGAGAAGGGATTAAAGAGGAAAATGGCATTTTCTTTACCCAAGTATTTTTCCTTAGGGGGTGTATATATATATATACATAAAAAACACGTGTTTTTCTGTGAAGGTGTACAGAAGACAAGCTTTTTAAAAAGCAAGGTTGTTTAATTGGAGATGACTTCAAATTAACAGAGGGCTCTTCCCGTTTGAAGACTACATTTTGGTCATGACTATGTGTATGTAGATGTGGAAGACTTCTGCTCTTCCTCCTAAGTAGTTCTGTGGTTTTGATGTCAGTCTTTTGGAGCCTCCAGAAGGCCTGTATAAAGCCTACTTTGTTTCCTTCTTTCTGGCATTTCAAGGGTGTTGTCTGACAGCACCAGTGCATGCAGTATGGAAATGTTGCATTAGTGGCAGCTCTGTGAAACAAAATGTTTTTATAGCTACTTAATAGCGCTCATGAGTTATGTCACTGAAGTGATTCTAGCCCTTAATATCTGAGGATGAAGGTCACCATCAAGACAACAGTATATTGGGAAACCTTTAATATAAAACAAGTTTGTATGGAAATTGCTTTCATAGATTTTTCTGTGTTTTGCTAAAGTAGACAAATGAATGTCTTCAAATTTTATTGTGCTTTGAACTCCTACTATTTTTGCAAGGGCTAGTAGCTACTGAGATGTCCTTAATTTCTTTTCCTGCTTTCCTGTGGGAATCAAGAAAGAACCTGAGAAAGGTGCAGAAGTACTGAGCTGGGGATTTGACTCGTTGCTGTGTTTCTAATTTAGTTCCTAACACTTCTGTTTAGGTTTTATGCAGAACTGGTTCTGCTTAGAATTTAACCAAAATTTAGTTTTGAGTGCTTTGCACTTCTGGAGCTGTGAGAAAACCTGATGCTGAAAGAAGGCTGTAATCAGAGAATAGGGCTAGATGTGGCTTTTGATACTTCAGTCGTGAAACTCTTTTGAGAGTGATGTTAGACTGTTTAAAATAATGTAGAACAAAGTGATAAAAACTGTACATCATGACTTCAAGAGTAAACTGCTGATACAGATTTTATCAGTATGGGTAAGTTTTCTAATAATTGAAGTAAATGTATTGAAAGTTTCTCTGGCATCTGTGCACCCAACGTTTTTAAGTCATGCAAGTAATCTGTACAGTGGCAGGTCCTTGCTCTCTTCTCTGATGTTATTTTTAGCATGCTCTTATTCCAGGAAAATATTTTCACCCTTGTTCATGAGCACAGAAGTATCAGTCTGATGGATAGCAAGGTTGGGTATCTATAATTTGCCATTAGGGAAGGGAGTTCGAATGATTGCCAGTCTGTGGAGATGAATGTAGCCATAGACTTCTGGAGTTCAATGATTGTTTCTAGTATGTAAACTACAGATCCTAGTACTGACGAGCACTCTTAAAGCATAATTCAGGTAGAGATTTCTGGTTCCAGGGGCAGCATTTTGGAATTTGTAGGCAAGGTAAGCTGTGCTATGTACACTTGCTTTTGTGGGCAAAAAGTAGTTTTGAAAGGAAAAAAATTGGGAGTTCATTAAAGTCCATATTGAGTAAAAAATGTCACTCTTGTTCTGAAACACTCTTTGTGTTTTGATTTATTTTGTCTGTCCTGAGCTTGCATTGATTGTTACAGTACTGTGAAGTATTTCACAGGTGCCAGCCAGCCAGACTGGACCTCTTAAGGCTGCTGCCATTAGAAACTGTTCCAACTTTCTGCAGCTGCTAGATCTTGATCACAGGCTGCTCCTTTTGAGCTCCTGTCTCCCTCCTTGTGCCAGCACTGCTGCATGAATATCTTGTATAAGCTGGACTGAAATCTGGCTGAGAGCACATTTTTCCCACTCCTTGTGAGTAGCTTCTCAGCTGGTTGTATTCCCATGCCTGGTTCACTATACAAGCACTAGGGACTGGCACAGTGGAGAAGCTTCCAGGATATAGGGATGATTCAGCTTAAAAAAAATAGCCTTAGGTGGATGACTGTTTCTTTGTTTGTAGTTCATATCCTATGTTGGCAAATATGAAAGAGATTTTCTGTTCTTAGAATTGCGAGTGTTTGTCAGTCTGGTCAGAGGGAGTGAAGTGCAGTGTACCTCACAGAACCTTGTACTACAGCTGTGTTTGCAGTTGGCTTCAGGAGAATCTGCTTACAGTTACAAGGGCTTGGCTGTTCAGCACTCTGAGCATACAAAGGAAGGGAAAGTGCTTCCTTAGAGAAAAGAAGTACAGAAGTGTTATGTTTCTCTTCCCGTTAACGAGATTTGTACAATACTGTATTATGAAGCTACATTTTCAGCCTTATAGGTTACAAGTCTTGCAGTCACTTGAAGGTGTCTGCTTCCTATGTGCTTTATATATACTCTGTCAGTAGAGTTCTACACATAGGAAATTATGTTATAAAATGAGTTGAAATAAAGATTTTGGAGCGCTTGCTGTGTAATCAAAATATGAAAAAATATCATAATTGTAGTCGTATTTATAACTATTGAGGAATACTGATTGGTAGTAGTAGATACACCACAAAGATAAAGGGGTTATTCTCATGATATCTTACAGTTGAATCCCTGAAAATGTAGGGGCAAAACTCTTAGGAGAGGTAGAATTTGTCTAGTGAAAAGGAATGTGCTAGTCTGGCTGTTACTATTGGTTATTGCTTGCTCTGTTTTCTAGTAATGCAAAAATACACTTCCCATACTAGACTTATTACAGCAAATATTGATATATGATGCTTTTCCTGCCTGAAATCTGGAACTCTGCATCTCTGTTTCAACACTGAGACCTTTTTCTGCCTGTAAAGCTCAGTATCAATGAGTTATTTACAAGCTGACCAGTATGGCAGGGAAATTTCCTTCCTCCATGTGAACACGTAAACCTTTAAAAACACACATATAAGCCATATCTAAATAACAAGTTAATTTTCTGTTTTGCTGTTGTATGCTGTGTCCTTAAACCACCTGAAGAGATTTACTAGGACTGGGTGCCTAAGGGGAGGCAGGTTCTTTTTGAGGTCTCAAAGTGGCAGTGGGCATACTGTTCTACAAGATGGTCTATAATTTGATTTTTTTTTAATATGAAGTTATAAAATGACTGTTACATCTATTTAGGTTTTTATATGAAGTAATAAAATAACTGTTACAGCTATTTTAACTTGGTTTGGCTATTTTGCAATTAGTAGTGGATGAAGGAGGATGCTTTTCTGAAATACACTACTGATACTATCTGTTTTCCAAAAATTTGCTAGATATGGGAAACTCCAAGCCAAATGCAGAAGTCCAGAATTGAGTTCTCATAAAAGAATAGCCTGCAATCTTGGGCTGTTAAGAGTCAAAAGCTTTATCAAATGGTAGTAACAAATCATGACAAAAATGGGTTATACCACATGACTCTCTTGCTCTCTCCTAGTTTTGCAGGGTACAAGGAAGCCTCGAGGTCAAGCTGAGCTCTCTGGGCTGTGTTCTGAGGAAATGTCTATGTAAGGTATAATAGCTAGGGCATGTGTGGTTTGGGGGTGGCAGCCAATTAAGGATGAAGCTTGAGAGTTAGATTGGCTTTGCTGGGTTGTTGGTTTGAGAGGTCTTTGGGAGTTTCATGTTGCTCTTAATGAACCTCCCTGTGGCAGGAGCTTGGGAACCTAGGGGTAGGTGATGATAGCTGCGTAGCTGTAGATTTGGAGATGGCCATTTGGTAGTGTTCATCTGTGGCCTTGTTTATTTTTGAGTAATTGTTGAATTGCTCATAAGTGGCTAGGAGCAGACCTTTAAAGAGATTTTTCTTGAAGTGAATGCTAGATTAAGCAAGCTTTTAAACCTTAGTGCATATTGGTACAGATTCATACAAAACCCCTTCTTGTAAAAGCTGTGAATTAGAGTTGGAATTTAACATCGGAGTTGAGCAATATGGTTGATTTGTTTTAGGAAATTACCCTACAAGTATTCAATTCAGGGCTGAAGCTGGCTTTCTAAGTGATTTGCTTGTGCGAGTGAGAGAAAGCAGTTAAGTTTTTAAACATAGGTACATAATTAGGCTATTACAAGATTTTTATGTGAAATCTTTCCAATTCTGTAGTGTAAAACCAGGGCTGAGTGTGGTTGAAAGCTTTTGCAAGTTTTTTAATTGCTTGGTAATTTTATACTTTCTGCATAAAAAGTTTTAACAGGTTTTTTTTTTTCAAGATGGCTAAGATTCTACAGCTTAATGCTAATTTTCCCCATCATAGCCTTTCTGTCCAGTCTCTTGTGCATAGCTCTTCCAGCTTCTTATAGGCATTTGAAACTTTTTTTGTATAAAAGGTATTTACAAGAAAGTTCAAAAACTTCCTTGCCTGGTTGTCCCTTTCTCCCTGCTAACTGCAAGTATTTAGATTAGCCCCATTGACCCTTAACAAGCACTTTCTCCAATGAATAATATTAACTTGGTGGAGAGTTTTTGTGTGTGTCCTGTATGACCTTCTTTAGACTATTTGTGGTCCCTCGAGCACTTCTGTCAATAGAGTTTCCGAGGAGAGGGACTCAATCTGCTTAACTGTGTGTATTCTGGGGCAGGGGAGTGTACTCTGCTGCTTCTCTAGCTATCCTTCCTCTTCCCTCTGACAATATCTACATCACAGTACAGTCACTGAAGGTGTAATAGTTGTACTGCAAACTTGGGATAATGCCCAGCTGGCAGGCGTGATTGCAGCTTGCAGAATTCTGTCCTTAATAGCATCCTTTTAATGCCCGAAACAGCTTATACTGTCACACCCTGAGATGAAGAATAATATACCCCTGCAAAAAAAAAGGAAACAAAAAACCAAAGAAACCTCTAGTGGTTTTGATTCTAGCATATCAAATGATTTGTGTTTCAGGTTGGTTTAGATTTTGTTTTTGAGGAGTGAAGTGAAAAAATAAAAGAAGCAAAAACCCCCACCAAAACAAATAGACAAAACTGCATGGGAAAGAACTCAGCATGTGAAAGAAGGTGGAACAGTTGCTTTTTTTAGTTTCAGAAAAATTAAACATATATGAATTGTTCCAGAAGAATTAAGCATAGCTGGATTATCTGGGAACAGCGTATGCTATGTCTGCTACTAGTGACTGGCAACGAAATGATTTGTGAAATGATAGCAGCTTTCTGCTCATGAAGCTTGGTTGGAGCTGGCAAGAGATAGTATTGCTCTAAGGCTTCCTTTATTTCTGTTGAAATTTACTGTTTTTCCTTTATAACCTTGTAAGATCAGCTGCATTACAGATGTGATGACCTTCCCAGTCCCAGGCTGGTTTCTGCTTTCTGTGATGCAACATGAGAAGTATTTTCAAACTTGATGAGGCTAGAGGACTGTGTAGGAGTTGTTCACATTCCAGTTACTGACAGCCTCTGTTACCTCAAAATGAATATAAGCTTTACAGTAAACTTAAAATTTTATCAAATTTTTAATGATCTTAAGTTCACTATGCTTGTGGAAGGTGCAACTGAATTCTCTAATTAACTTCTTTATGTGAACATATGCTTCCTTATTTTTTGAACATTTTTCTGATATAGTCCATATTCCTATCTTTTCCCCCAGTCTTTTCACAGGACTTTACTTTCTATTACTTCCTCAGATTTCTGCAACTTTTGAAAACAGTTCTTTAAGATAGAATTGACAGATTCTGAGTTCTGGCAGTTGCCTGTCACTGCTGTTTCGTGTTTCCTACTAGGCAATATTTATTAAGGCTTTTTACAATCTTTTTGATTCTGAGTGGGTGATCAAGTGTGACTTTGCTAGAGCTGTCTGTATTGATGCATCTTTAGTGTGGTATCATTTTCTGTATGATTATTTTTGTTTATGGTTAACTAACTGCCATTATGTTGTAAAATGACTTACTTAAATAATACCTATTGGAATCCCCTTTTTGATTAATTTGCAAATCTGTGATATCATCTATTGTGTTTTCTTTGAAACAGTGAGTGTATACTGCTTTTTCCTGTATGGAGCAAAAATGTTAAACTGCAGGAACTGTCTTTGTTGGAGTTGTTTCAGAGCAAAAGTCTAAGAGAAAAAGACCTTTTTTCCTCAGACCACTGTCAGGAGGTTGTGGTAGGGAAGACTGGGAGCTTAGTTAGTATCTAAAGTCTGTTCTGCTTTTCCTCTCTGTACGGGCCCAGTCTGCTACCAGCTGTATGCCCAACAGTTCCCTAGCAGTGAAGGCCTCTCCCCATCACTGTGTACAGACATGTGCGTGCATGCTTTTTTCAGAATTTCTTGGTTGGTATTTCTTGGATCAAGAAGGAAAAAAGATGGTATGGTAGAGAGTTTATTACAAAAAAAAATTGTACCTAAGATAATCTCGTATCTAGAACTTTTGAATTGTTTCTGGTTATTCTTTGTGGATGTTTGCCTGGGGAAGGGAAGTTCTCTATGTGCTTTAATGCACTTGGTGAGGGAATGAAAGGCTATGGAAGTTTCCTCAATATGTCAGTGTATGAAATGTTTTTAATTTAATGCCATACTGTAACTGGCTTAACTCCCTGTTTCCTTCTGTAGTGGGAAACACTGTGTTCAAGATGGTGCCTTATAACTTCACATAAACTGTATTCATCTGTGTATGATCCAAATGAAAAGGTAAGTAGTATGATGCATGTTTTCTTTTTGACTTACTGATCTTACTGTTATACTGATATTTGGGTTTTTAAACTGCTCTCTTCCTTGTACTGCTACTAACAATGGTAGTTCTATTGGTATAACCCATCACTAGTTTAATAGCATGTTTTTCTTTCTAAACCAAAAAGGAAGTTGCTTTTGCAGGATACATGTCAAGATTGGATACTGCTTTGTGTGTATACCAAGAAGCTGAATAAGTGATTGTGAGCTTGGGAAAGTTACATACTGGCCTGAACGTGTTATAATTATGAAACAACTGTTAATGTTTTGCATGGTGTGGGTGGTAATGGGCCTGTTAAAACATCCAGGAGCTAGACTAGCCAAAAGCTGTTTGTGGAAACAACACTGAGTAATAGTGGCAGCATGATTGTTAGATGATCTGGCATGGGGGTGAGAACTTCAGAGCTTTGAAAAACATGGGCCTTCAAGGCCTGCAGAGAATAGCAAATCCTCGTCTTGGAGTTTGTGCAGTAGCAATCTCAATATACAGTTATGAGCCAAGATTGGCTCATCTTGTGGAAGATTGTCTTGGCATGGCCTCTGAAGTAACACACTTGGGAAAATAATGTGACTGAAGATACACTAATATTCAAGGGCAAGGATGCCAACAATTCAGGCATTCAGGACTGATAGGCTTGTCCTTATATACCAATGTAGAAACAATTAACCAGAAGTGAAACACTATTAGGAAATGGGGAAAAACAGCGTATACCTAGAACTGTGGCTTTATGGATTTTTTTTCAGAAGATTTCTTTTTTTTCTTAAGGTTCTTGCTTAATGAAGGTCCCCTTGCATTTCTAAATGCAGAGTTATATTTAGGCCATATAAATGGATATTTGGTTCCTCTCAGCTAGGAGCTGTGTAGTTTCAGCCAGTGACTACTATGGACAGCAGAAAGGGTAGTGAATGAAAAAAGCAGAAAGAAGTGTAAACTGTCTTTATAGCGGCAAGACTTTCATGTGACACCTTTTCAACCAAATTAGTGGAAATGACATAAGAAAATATTACTTCAAAGCTGTGTGTGATTTTTAATTTTTTTATTGTGCTGGACTTGAGTCTAGTCTCTGTCTTTACTGCAGAATTGAAAAATTAAAATGACTGTCAAATGGTCTTACTGAAGTCTTGTCTTGCACTGTGACCACAGCTGATGAGTAAAACAGCTTTTGTATACCAAGAACCAGGTTGATGGAGCATTTGAGTCATGACACTTTTCAATACCAAGTATTCAGGAGTATTTTTTAAATTCCCCCTCAAGTCTGTATGCCTGAAAATCTTTAGGTACCTAGAATGCTGAAATTTAGATTCAGGAACAGTTTGTATGAGTATGTTGGTAATGTTTTTAGATCAGGTCCCAGGCTAAAAAAAGCTCTTAAAAAAAATTGCTGGCTTCTCTGTTGTTCTTAAAGTATTTGTACTTTTGATGATTGAGCTTGTTTAAGGATGTTTAATATCTGTGTGAGTCAGGTGAGCCTGTGCACTGGCCAGTGGTATTCAGCAGATCTGACTGAATTTACTGCATAAGCTTGCTGCAACTCTCACCTGAAGGGGTTTCTTATCACTTAATTTCTGTATGGTGTTATCACATGGTAGTATTTTTAAACTGGTCATATGATGCCAGCTCAGCCCTGACTTTGAAAAAGTAAATTTGGTCAAGGGCACCTTGAGTTTGTCTGGAGTATACAGCAAATAATGTGTTCCAGTCTGTCGATAGCAGTTCCTGTTGGGGTTTTGCAGTGTTTGTTCCTCTCCTCTGGCGCCTGTCTTCCCCTCCTCAAATTAACTAATGACTGTGAGGCTAACAAAGAGTTTTGTTGTTGCAGTGGCAATACGTTATCTTCCCCTAGTCCATATGAAAACAAGCTGTTTGATGTAGTGGAGGAAGAATAGCTGTCAAATGTCTTTGGGTATAATTTGATAAACCTGTGGTATGACTGCAGACTGTCACTGAAGGAAGGAGTCCTGCTGGTTCCCTATCCTATATTTTTCATTTGGAGCATGAGAGGCTGAGTAGGACTGTCCAATTACTGTATTAAACTTGTGATGTGTCCTGGAGCTGCATCCCTGTGGTCAGGGGTGTGGAGAGCAGTGGGGGTTAAGTGTGTCACACAGGACAGTCCCTTTCAGTCCTTACAGACTGCCGTCAGTATTTAGGACTGAACAGGTGCAGTTCCAAAGTCCACCTGTGTGTTTAGTAGTGAGGCCCATGACAGCAATAACCCTTGCTTTCAGCAACAGGATTTTTATGCTGAGCGACTGTGCTGCTCTGCCACTCTTGTCTTAATGGGAAAGGGTGTAAGGCTTATTGACTTCCAACAGCTTATTATCCCCTTCTTACAGGCATGATATAGAAGTGTTGAAGGTGCGTTTGCAGCATTAAGTGCATTCCAGTGTGAAAGGTGACAGTGAATTTCAGGGCAGCAATGAATTTGATTTGCTATTCTGTTGTTTTTTGGTTGCTACTTAGTATTGAGTGTGTAACAATGTCATGATGGCCATGTAGGATTTTGCCAGTTTTCTCAGGTGAGGCTCAGATAGGAGAAGGGGCGAGGCTGGTAACAACTCAGCAGATGTGCCTGTACCGGGTCTAACTGTTGGCCTTTTACCCTCCATGACCTAGGCATGGAGGAGCTTCTCTTCCCTAAGATTGGTAGGTCTTTTAAAGGGCTCCCATAACAGATGAGCATTATGTTCCAGGTCATCTATACTGGTTGGGGCAGCGACTGCTGTACTGGCCAGCAGTGTACCTGTATACTACCAGTATGTGCCTGTGCTGCTTCCAGGCAGCATACCTACCTGCATCTCTTCCCTAGGCTTGACTGACTTCTAGGGCTACTGTAGAGTTCTAGTGGGCAAGGAGATCCAAGGAATGCTGGTGTGAATAGTCAAAGCCTTTTCCTTCTGAACCTGTGTATGTGTTAGGTAGATCTAGTATAGCATACTGTTTGTTATATCATCATTTAAATCAGGACAGCTCTTAAAAGTAGATGATCTCAGAATTACATGGATAAACCATGGTTTTAGTGGAAGGAGATGAAAAAAGAATGCATGCTTCTGGAGGGGAAAAAAAAACTTGTGTTCTGTTTGTCTCTTGAGATTCTTATTGTTCTTTTCCCTATAGACTTTTGAAAAACTCCTTATTGCCAACAGAGGAGAGATTGCATGTCGAGTAAGTATGTAATGTTTTATTTTTTTGACATTTAATTCTAAAACTACTGGTATTTTAAATATTGGTAATTGTCACTTCTTGTATGGTAGGTCATCAAAACGTGTAAGAAGATGGGGATTAAAACAGTTGCCATACACAGTGATGTCGACGCCAATGCTGTGAGTACTACTTGAATTCAAGTGGTAGATGAGGTTTTAGTAATTCAGCAAGACTTGCAGCTGTTATGCAGGCTTGTTGATTATTGTGGTAGGCATGTTGGCAATTCTGAAGTACCTTTTTACATGTCCTTTTCCTCTCTGTGCTTGAAGTGAGTGGATGGAGATACCCAGGTGGGGGAAGGATCGGACAAGTATTTAACCTGTTTTTTCTGTTAATTCTTCTGTGTTTTGCTTGTGTAAATGTTGCCTTTGTCATTATGTAGATTAAGCTAGACATATGTGCAGGTAGGGGGTAGTGTGCACCAAGTGTGGGAGTGGCAGTGAAACCTAAATTTTGTTTTGCTAATATGCCCAAAAGGCAATGAAGATTGGATACTAGAAGAAGGTATAGAGCTTAGTATAAATTTTTCCTATGCCTGGTAAATCTTTTTCATTGCTTCCCACTTCCCAGAGAAATGTCCTCTTCTATCAGGTGTGTTAAACAGGCCTAATGGAGCTGTTCCCTTTGATGAGGATATTGATGTGCCTTCAATATTCAGCAGTATGGCAGGAAGGTGGTGAAATGGCTTTATAGACAAGTAAGGTACCTGTCTTGCCCATTTTAAGGTTTCATAGTCTGTTCTTTAGCTTAGAAATATTTGAAGTCGTTCATGGCAACAATAGAAGGATAATTTCTTGTGTGGTGTAACAGCAAGTGTAGTCATACTTGCATATTCTTGTTGACTAGAGAGAACACAGTATTATTCCTAGGAACTGCTAGAGGAGAAGTGACTGGGGGTACCCCCATGTCCCAAGAAAGTTTGTTGAAATCTGGAAGGGAGTTAAACCCCTGTATTATGATTTAATAAAAAGTCACTTGGACAAGCTACCAGGAAAAAAAAGTGTATTTTATGCAGGACAGGACTTGTGAATATAGGTGGTGAGTTACTCAACAATAGAAAAACAGACATGGTTGATGAAATCTGAAAGTAGTTAGAGCTTAGGTGTTTTCAGAGTTAAGTGAAAGGTAAGAATTGTTGGGACTTTTGGACTTTTGAGTCCCTTTGTGGTTCTGTTACTACATGTCTGGCTCTGTTCATATGGATAGGCTGTAGACTAAGCAAGGGACGGAAATGGGACTTTTTGAAATGCTCTACTGATGGATTTTTATGCCAAGTAATTATTTCTTTGAGGTGAATGGGAAGTACACTTGGTCTGGATTTCAACTGGTAGCTGTAACTGGTGATGTAGTAGCTTGTGGGTGTCTAATGGGATGTGAAATGAATTCTGAATGGATGGGTGTCAGTCATTGTGATAAATTCTAATTCTTTTTGAAGCCAAGGGTTATGTCACTATGAATACAACTTAATCTGTATGATCTATGACTCCTCTAGTAAAACATCCTGAAGGATGCTGATAGGTACTTGAATTCCATCTTATGTATGCGATATCTGCTGTTAGGATGAATGTATTCGCTATTTAGCAGCACTACATAGCCTTGTTCAGTGGCATGAATTCATCCTGAAAATAGACTTAAAAAGCTGTTTTAAAAAACCCCACATTTTCTTTCACCAGTCCATAATAGACTTGAGAAAATCAATTGGTCGTCTCTCCGGTGTGTCTGTTTATTGTGTGGATTCTACTATGAACTGGAGACTATGAAAAAATCTGAAAGCAGTAAGTAAGAACCAAACATAATGAGAGAGTAAGAATGGCACAACTCATGACCATAGGGGGAAGGGTGTACAAATAGCACATTACAAAAAGGAAATTGAGAATATGTCTATGCTGCTTTGATCTACATGCTGCCTTAGTTTTAAAATACAAATAGGGTCTTTAATTTGTAATAGTTCCCAAGAGAAAGGAAGCCCAAGCTGGTATCTCAGAAATGCATTAATATACTCGTGGCAGTTCATAAAGATAACATTAAGTGTGTTAAAGGGGATGCTGACATTTGGAATTTACGGAGAAGAGGTGAGACCCTAACAAATGCTTAGGGTGATGTCATGTGTGCCTAGCTCTTTGTATTCTTACCTAAAGACTACCAAGCCTTGTACAAGGTTAAGAATTAGCTGTGTGCATGGAAGAAGCTCCAGGTATTTAAAGGAACATGAGAGGAAAGCTGCTTGAAAAAATATTCAATGTACATAAGGTAGTGGTATTAAGTCTAAGCTGTTTTTTTGGGTCAAATTATGCATGTTGTTTATGTCTACCATAAATCCTTCAGTCACTACCTTGTGTGCTTGCACTGGGAAATAGTTTAGTTAATGTTGTCTGTTTTAATAAATTGGATACTTCCAGTTACTCATTGTGGGGATGACCTGGCCCTGATGTGTGTGATTGCCAGTTTGGATGATGTTGGTGGGTGAGTCCACAGGCCTAATTCTTTGACTGTGTTGCTTACCATGAAGTAACCAACAGTAGTTGTCCGTAATTTTGTCCAGGTTTCATGAACAGCATCCTGTGTGGTTGTACCAGTCGTAGCAAAATCTCAAATGCTCTGAAGTCATACTTGGGAGCTGATGCAACCTGCCAAAGGAACCTCTGCCCTCATGGGGCTAGGAAAAACCTATTTGTTTAGTGATGGGGTACTGCAAGAGAGTTGTTAATATTCTTTTGATTTTGTGCTTGACAGGATATCTCACTCCTTCACTACTTGTATTGCAAAAACAATGAGTGTGATAGGCAGCTACCCTGATGATGATGATGGTCACTGAACCAAAGGCAGAAATAAATGTAAAGACATGCAGTTGAACTAGTTGCTCATTCCAATGCTGTTTGTCTTAAAAATAGTGGGATCTGGTTTTAAGTGAGTAGAGTAGGTAGGGGTATCTTACAAAAATAATCTTTTATTAACATGTTTAGAAGTAGCACTAACTGCAGTAGATAAATTTTCTGTTTAGAACTTGGAGTAACCTTTGAGATGTGGTAAGAGCCCCTTATTGCATTACCTTTCATCTATATAGCTGCTTACTGAAAAGTAAGTAATTCGTAATACAAATTCACTGTAGTAAATATAACTGTAAAAGGAGGGCAGTCCAGTTGGTCTGTTACATCTCTCTGGCTTTGTCATAGTGTTTTAAGACACAACTGAAATTGAACAGAAGCAAAGTTCCTTCAGCATGCTTGCTAAATATTTAAGGGGAGAGAGAAAACAGGTATCATAAGGTCTTTAGCAATTTGGTTTTTCAGTGATAGCTTCTAATTTACTCCTTATCTAGTGATATGCATAAATGATTCAAGCAGGCATTTTCACTACTGTTTGTATAGGAATTGTATACATAGTCTTAAAAGAATGGTCTTTGAATAAAGGTACTGTAAGACTTGCAAGTGAGTTATCTCATCCTAGAGCTTTGTTTTGGATTTTTTTTGGTTGAATGTTCAACTTTTCTTTCTTTTTTTTCCTTTTTTAATTTTAAAATTACTTGAAATCCTTTTGGAATTTGCAGTGCTGAATAGAGGTGGTGGGAATAGACAAGATACATTTAAACTTTCTGTGAAACAGCTTTCTCTTGTTCTTCACACTTAGTTTCTGTGGAGTACCATGGCAAAGGTCTTGAGTATGCTTTTAGAGCAATATCAATGTGGACATACTTACCATTAATAGATAAAACTGGTAACTAGACTATAAGAGCACAAAGGAATTTTCATTCCAAGGAATTAAAACTTTGCTATTATGAGGAGGAAGCAGCAGAGAGGACTGTTATAAACTGGGAATGTGGCAAAAATGGAACAATCTGCCAAGAACCAAATAAAGCTTACTCAAAGAGGGAAAACACAAAGAACAAAATATACTGTTTTGTGCTATTAATTTATAAAATGACTGACGATCTGAAAGATTTTTATAGGTGTGAATTGTTGTGGCGATAGGGAAGAGAACATTAACAAAACTTAAAAGGAGATGTGTGACTTTATAGATCTTTATGTGCCTGTGTATTAATGCAAATTTTCAAAAAGCTAGAAATGGTATTAAATGGGATTGAATTGCATTTAGTTTTGTGGAGGTGGGAGGGTGTGTGAACTGTTGAAAAGAGATTGTCTACAGTTATTTGTGCTGCGGAAGAGAAGCTGCTGCTTTAACAACTGTCATGAAGTAAAAATAATTGTGGTGATTGGGAAAAACAGTCTGGCAAAATGGCTGCTGAGACCCCCGTAGAGCATTACAGTTGCTCACGTGGTGCTGAATGTTTTGAAAAAAATAGGTCTTGAAAATAGTGGCTAATACTCTTATTGCATCTGTTATTTTGGGGAAAGCAGAGAAAGAAAGTTGTATACTGTTCAAAATGCTGAGTTTTCTTGTTTTTTTTTTAACGTTAGTGTTCAACTTTTGAAACACTAATTCTTTATACTTGAATAGGCAAAGTGGGGAAGGAACAGTAAAATTTAGGGTTTTTTAATTAAAACATCTGGTGGAATTATTTTTGGTATGAGAAAACAAGCAAAGAAGTTTAATCTGAACAAGAGTAATCATATGTACTTTTCCCCCTGAACTGATGGGAATAGAGAGTTAAGATGAAAGAGCCTCCTCAACCATAAATGTAACACTGATGGTGCAAACATTGTCAAGGAAAGCTAGAGAACTATTACAATGCCTAATGTAATCAGCTAAAAGTATGATAAATGAAGAACAAGCTTTCACTAATTGGATCTGAACAAAAGAAGGTATAGCATAAAGCAGTGAATGAGATATAATTTTACTTGGCATTTTTTTAACACAGCAGGGATTCTATAGCCATATGAAGCAATGAACTATAAATGACTGAAAAAATCCCATGGGAAAGTAATGTAAACTGCTAAAACTTAACGGAGTAGTGGGCAGTGAGTTATACTTCTTTCATATAAGGTTTTTCCTATCAGTTACTTAAGACTTCAGGTGTTATTGTATTAAATTACGTGTTCTAAATCTTGTTCTGCCACATAATATAAAACAAAAAATAATGCAAATGCTTTTATTGATGTAAAAGTAATTGCAGAGAATTGAGCTGTTCTCCAGAAACTATAGTCTTTTGAGTGACAGAAAATTGAAAAAATAAATTAACTAGAAAGGGATGATCTATATTCCTTTCTTAAATAAATTTCTTTTTTTTTAAGCTTGGAGTCTGAGACAGTATTTCAGAAGGAGGTTGGGGAAAAATCTGGTTTAGGGAAACTGCAGAGCTGTTTAGGGTTATCAGTTTCTATACCATGTCTGTATCGAGCTGAATGAATTTGAGTAAGATGAGTTTTTTTCTGAAACAATAAAAACGTAGAATTTTGCTGAAGACTTCTCTATAGCTTAATGAGATGCTGTCAGGTTCTTTTTCTTCTTAAGAAGTCTAGATGGTAAAAATAAGTATTGGAGGGGAATTTGACATTTAAGTTTTAATCTAAAAAAAATAATTAGCTTGGAAAGTGGAAGTTTATCTAAAACTGAGGAGTTTTATTTACTTGTAACTAACTTGGAGGTTTTAACATTTGTCCAAACTTTTTTCTGTTTTGTCTTTTAAAACCTGCAAAGCTTTCTTCCATCATCTGTTGCAAAACTAGAAATTCAGTCACTTTGCCCCCCTGCACTGTCTGGAGAAATTAACTCTTCCTAAGTGGTGGTGTTTGCAAGGTGTGCAGAGCAGGAGTGGGCCAGATCATACCAAGGAAATGTCAGGGTCAGGTTTGTGTTGTTGTTTTGCTCTCCTTCAGTGTATTTGCCTTTTGTTTCAAAAGCAAGACAACATATTGCTCATCTCTTCACAAGAGGGGATAGAGATGATGTTGCTATCCTGTCCCCATGCTTTACTGAGTGAACTACTGACCAGTTTTGTAAAGCCTGAGAAATGCAGGTGATGGTCATCCCATGAAGGGAAATACCTCTGTGGAAGGAGTGTGCTTTTGTTCAGAATTGTATCTTGCTTGCCAAGTAATCTGCTTTTTTTTTTTAAGTTTAACATTGCTTTGAAAGTGAGTTGCTGGAGGAAGTAATTAATTTTTCATTGGCTATTATGAAAAATGCAAGCTTGATCTGCAGTTTTAAAAGTTGGAGGGGCTTATCAGAGCTCTAGAATCCTAAAGTTTCAGCTTTTTAGTTTGTTTTAATAAGTGATAGGATGATGTGAAATGCATATATGACCTCTGGAATGAGTCAGACTCTTGTTGCATTGTTTGATGGTTAAACTGAAAGGTCCCTTTTGTTGGATTCTTGTTGCGACTCTACCACTGAGTAGCAGAGGAAGGATGTAGAATAGAATACTTTGTGTCACACTGCAGCCCTTTTGGGGTCACTGCCTTGGAGGTGGAAAGTGTATGTTATAAAGGTATTGATACCAGATCTTTTGACCTTTGGGGAGATGGTTATTTAATTACCAAGATGATTTATTTGAAGGATCAGTGCATGGATTAAAAATAATTTCCTGTCCCAAAGCTCATTTAGGGAAAGTGGCTGTTGTCAGAAGTACTGAATTACCCTTGGGAGAGGAAAATGTGGAAGCCCAGTCAGCAAAGTTAATTGCAGCTTAAAGGTGTGTGTCCTCAGTGCTGTGGAGAGTCAAGTGCTGGTTCTGAGGATGCTGGTGACTGTCTACATTAGTAGGTAGTGTGGAGTAACAGGAGTGTATCTGTGGAGTGAAATGGTTCATGCTGGAGACATGGTGTTCTTCCTTTTTGCCTTTTAGTATCTCGTGTGATTGGCTCTAGTCTGGTTCTGAGGGCTTGATGTCTGCTTTTGGTAGTTTGATGTGCTGGGTAGGTATTTGGTTCATGTGCTTTGACATAGCTGTGTGTTGGAGGCAGATGTGTTTTAAGTGGAGATGACTGAGAGATTTACTTCAAAAAAAAAGCAGTTGTGATTTGAACTTGAATATTGCTGTGCACTGAAGTCACTCTAATTGCTTGCATGGGATTGCCCTCCTGGTGCTGCTCTAGCACTTTTCTGATCTTGTGCTGGGTTGTTTTCTATGCTCTAAACACACCAGACGCCTTATTGGTCAAGTTCATTAAAACTTTTTTCCACTGATTTTTTTAATGTTAAAATTGGAATGTGTGATAGATGCTGTAGCCATGTATAGAAGCAAACGGAATTGGGGTAGGTCAGTAAAGTGGCTTCTGTTGTGTTGGTTGTCTGCAGGGCTCTGATGCTGTACCTAGAACTATGGGGTTTGGAGAGATGTACAGGCCATCTCAGTGATCAAGTCTAAGCTTTAAGCTGAGCAGGGCTGAAGTCATTAGGCTTCACTTGTTCTAGAGATTTGCCTCTCTTAGGCAGCAGTGGCAGAGAGCAGTCAGTTCCTTCCTTTGAAGTCACAGCTATGTGAGGCCACTGCCATTAGCAGTTCTGGATCAATGGCTCTGGCTGCCATAATTCTGGCTCAAACTTACTGTCCTTATTATGGTGGGTTTCCCAAAGAAAGCAAGTTGATGTACATCTGTTGTAGCCTGTTTGCCTTCTGATCTCTAGACCTTTTCAGAGGTGGTAGAAAGTGCTGTATGTAGTAATTTTAATGCAACTGTACATTGTCAGTGTGACCGAAAAAAATTGTTTTACCAGCTTGCTCTGTAAGAGAGGAGCTGCAGCAGCATGGTTTCCTGCTGCCTCATCTCCTTGGATACGGAACATAAGGTCTCTTGGGTTCCTTTTTTGAGCTTTTGAGAGTGTCCTGTCTCTTTCCCAACTTCATCTTTCACCCATCCTTGGCAGCAACTACTTAATTGTGCAGATTCATTGCTCCTGTGGTTTGTATTATCAGCTGTGGTTGTGGTTATTCAAGGATGATCTGTTTTCAGGCACTATTAACAATACTATTTGGTAATACTGTCTCTAATTTCTTGTCTATGTGAGTGTATATACTGGTGAGCAGGCCCTGGGCTGAATTTCTTTTTACTATTTGGGTGAGTTCTAGACAGAGAGAGACCTAAGGCAGGTTTGCTGTGAATAATGTTCACAAGCACTTAGAAAATTAGTTTTACCAATGTAAGACTGTGCTATCTGCTAAGAGTAGTTTTCTTCCTTTCTATTTTTTGTGTACCTACTAGATATTCAGCCATTTGTTAAATTGATCCAGGTTGCTTATCTGTGTGAGAACAGTGGGGAAAAGAAATGTGGATCAGCAAGCTGATGTGGCTCTTTGCATAGGTTAATAAATGATAGAGCTGATGGCATCAGGACACGTGGTTAGGGACAAGGAGAATGAATACCTGATTAACCTTTTGAGCGGCAGTGCAGATTTAGTGTCTTGAGTTAGTGCTATCACACATCCTAATAGTGGAGGATGTGGGGAAAAGGGAGCAGGGAAGAAAATAGATGTCAGATACTATGTGAAGAGCTGGATTGGTCAGCAGGGACATCTTAAAAGATCCTTGCAAGAAACATTGTATTTAAAAGTAGATACTTTCTTTGGTTGTTAGCTGTATAGCTCAACAAACGGCTGCCAGGCAATTGTGGAATCTGGGATTCCGCAGATGAGATACTGGTGCCATTTTCCTAGGGAGGAGTGTTAGACAAGAAACTGAATTGCTTACGAGGTGTCTGAAAGATTGAAAAACTTAACATTGGAGACAGGAAATGAAGATGCAGTTTGTGAGGTATAAGGTATATGTCACTTTTACAGGTGTTGTGGTTTTAGGTTATATTCTTTTCCTTGTTCACAAAAAGCATCTGTCACTTGTTTGCTTTCAGCAAGGAAACATTATATAAAGGATGAGTCTGAGATACTGTTTTACTTATTACTGCTGAATTGTCTGTAGGCATCCTTTGCTAGCTGTTTGAAACCAAACCCCCCAAACCCTTCATGTATCTTGTTTATTATAGAGGAAGAATGATAATCAGTGTTTGACTAGTTGGTGCAAGGTAATATATATACTGAGTGTTGACTTGGATTTATAGAAATACATGTATTCTGTTTAGTACCTCCTGGTTTCCGCCTCTGTCTTGCAGTGCTAATTGGGCAATGCGTCAAATTTCATTCCTGGACTTTACTGGATGTATAGCATTGCAAGAATTCTCACAATCTCTTTGTAGCTGGTGTTTAATGTCAGCTCACCTGTTGACCTGTTATGTTACTGGCCTTGTTAAGTAGGGTGCTGACAGTTCTGAAAGTGAAATTGTTTTTAATGTGGCTTAGCTGTTGACAAATTTGCGACAGCATATCGTCTCCATTGTCTGCTTTTTGTAGCAAAGGGGCATCCCTGTCCAGGAAGTGTACCTCCAAGACTGATCTCTTATAATTTTGTTTGTGTATGTTTTATTCTGTGTGTAGCTTCCTGAAGCATTTTGAATGAATCTGAGAAGCAGCTATAGATTCAGAGTGGCACTGATGGCACCTGTCTGGGGCAGTGAGTCATAGCACTGTGGAAGAGGGGAGTTGGGGAAGAAAAAGGGAGTGGGACACAATTCTTTACATCCTTTTTTCCACATGAGTAGTGTGAGCTGCCTGACTAAAGCTGTGATGTATTCTTCCTTTTTCATCTTCAAAGACCCTTTTTTTGTTGTAATACAGAAATCTTAGTCTAGACTAATGCTTGACCTAGAAAGCCTGTTGAAAAATCATGAATTTTTGTTTGTATCCCTTTACCTCTGCAATTTCTTTGTAACCTTAGGTTATAATAGGGTGTCCCATAGCTCTCTTGCTGCATACAGCTGTCAGTGCAGTGAAGTTCAATTGGTTTGTCTTGTTGCATCAAAACAGGTGTGACCAGGTGATCTTCCAGCTCTTGTTAGGTGGCACTTTTTAACAGGTTCTTATCTTAGTATGCTACAGACATATTTTTTCAAGATTTAGGTGACCTTACTTAGCACAGATATTATAGGGTATTTCTTTATTTGCTTTAGCAGTAGTTGTCTCCTGAGAACACCAACAATAATAAAAAGGCAGTTTAAAATTTCTGTTGAATGTCTTTGTCATGGTCCTACACAAAGTATTACTTTTCAGATGTGTGCAACTGAATTCTTGTTATTTGGACTCCTCCTTTCTAATGCTCTGTCATTGTGCTGAATGGAGGACATGCTATTAAAAGGCTTCTATTAAGTTTTGTTCATGTGAATGTCTGGTGGCTAATTAATGAAAATTTGTGTACCTTGGTACGGACTTGAGAATGTTTTTGGTTTTGTCTTTGTTTTACTAATATGGATATATAAAAATCTGTGGGTAGCTCTGGTCCTGTTTCTCTGTGTTTTTGCTTATAATGGGGCAGGCACATGTGTATGGTGAGGCTGCTGGTTTGGTGACTACAAGAGAGCTCTTCTGAGTTCTAACCAGACCTTGGGTGGGGGCCCTGCATCAAACTGGTGTTACATGCATTTAGCAAGAAGACGGGGGAGCTTAGCACTTGTTTGTATTGTGCAATTTCTTTTTAAAAACTTTTTAATAGATATTTGTCTGTTCTTGGATGATGCTTTGAAAATAATATTAGTCAAATATAGGGGTTTGGTTTCTTATGATACTCCCTGCAAAAGTTTTCCCATGCCCTCATTAATTCCTTATTGTACAATGTTGTAAGAGTAGAAGAAAAGCACCTTTGAGTAACTGAACACATGTTAATTTATGCTGGAGAGATTTATGTTATCTCCAGCAACCATAAGTTGGTATTAAAAAGTTTGTGGAAGGAGCAGGGCTGTGGTCTTTCATGTCTTTTACTCTAGCAATTGCCTGGTGCTTTTCCCTGGGACTGAGAGTAGGAGGTAGGGACCCATATAAATGTGAGCTGTGCTCTAGTCCAGGCACTGAGTTGCAGAGGGAGGAGGTGAACTGAGTTGCAGGATCAGGAAGGACAAACAGAATGACAGGCTCTTTGCAGAGAAGCTGCAGAGCCAACAGATTTGTGTGAGACAAAGCTTGAGTAAGTGGAAGACAGAGAATTTCAGTCCAGGGGAGGCTTTGACTCCTGCCACTAGACCATGTGGTGTTGGATGCTATAGACCTGATCATGAATAAGAAGCAGATAAAGTCAGCTCTAGAAAACTGAAGGAAATGTTGTCATTCCTAAACACTAGTACACATGTGGGCCAGAGTTAAAACAATTGAAGAGTCTTCTTGAATGTGTGAAGAATGATTTCTTGACACAAATAATTGAGTTAACTAGAGGAGATGCTGTGCTGGACCTCTTACAAAGAGGGAAGAGGTAATCAGGGATGTGAAGCCTGAGCTTATTCTGAAATGTTTAGATTTATGTTTCCAAGAGGAGTAAGACAAACAGCAGAACTGCAACCATGGACTTTGGAAGTGCAATTTTTTTCCCAAGCCAAGGATTTGCTTGCCAGGGGGTCATGAAAGGCTGTTTTAGAAGTTAAAGTGGCTCCGGAGAGCTTGTTTATACTCAGTATAGTCTTCTTCAAGCAGAGGAACTTGGGCAGAATTCAAATGTATAGAGCAGATGAAGGCAGGGATAGGTTTCCTGAAGATGGAGTGTGCAGGGGCATAATTAAGGAAACCAAAGCTCTGCTGGTGTTGACTATATGTTGAAGTATGTGAAGGGACTGGAGGAAGTTTTTGCATAGTAGCTGAATTTGTGAGGTAGTCAATTTAGGTGAACTACTAAGTGATTGAAAAATTTGATCAGCTCTTAGAGGTCCTGTGCAGCTGTAATTGTTATTCAGTTTTGTTTATTACTTTTTAAAAAAGCTCACAAGGTGGGAGAAGAACTTGCAAAGGAGACTAAGTTTATTTGTATTATGTTGACAAATGGGCAAATACATGATTAATCAATAGTCCTTGGTTATGCAATATGAAAGGAAGATGCTGTCTCCTTGACCATTTATTGCAAGGTCATATTTCTCATATTTGATGAGAAAAGGAAGCTTCTTCACAGATAAGTTAAAAGCTTATTATGAAAGTATGACCTGTGGTGTTTATTTATTTAATTATTTTTTAAATCTGGGGGATGTTTTTTTTAAATGGCTTGTCACCCATAGCAGAACTATCAGGTTCAGCTTTGGGGAAGCTTTTTTCAATGAAGATTTTCAGTAGCATAATAAAATTACCAAAACACTGGTGTGATTCTGGAAAGATATAAAAAGGTAATAATAAAAGTACATATAAGCCTCCACTTGTATCTTAATTTTAATAAAAGTTGGGTGTAAAATTTCAAGCATAATATCCAGGGAAGTTTAATAATAACTCATGTTTATGACAAGCTTTTGTATGCAATTTTGCTGATTTTATAGTTAATGTTTTTCAATTTTGAATATAGTACTTTAGCTATTTGAAAGTTCTTCAGTTCAGCTTCTGGGAGATGGTTTTGTTCCAACATGCACAGCTGTTATGCTTAACTAGCAATTATGGATACTACTTCTGGTTTAAGTATTGGAACTGTCAGTCCCCTAGAAATGCTCCTGAACCTAAGAAAAAGTTGATTTGCTGACCCTGATTCAGAATTTTTTTTTTTCCTTAAAGGCCTTTCCTGAATATAACAAAGGTGATTGTATTGGCTGGCTAATGTTTGTGCTCTGTGGAGGTGAGAAACTGTATGTGGAATGTGTTGGAGACTAACATGGAAAAAAAAAAAACCTGGGGAGGGAGCAGGCAGCAAAAATAAAAAAGCTGTGATAACAAGTTTTAGGTACTGTGACACTTCTGTAGCATTAGGGCTTTGGCAGGTCTGCTGTCTGGTGCAGTGAAGGCTTGGTGCTGGAAGACTGCCCAGCTTGGCCTGCCTGTTGGCATCTTCCTAGGTCACTCACTTGTGCTGTGAGAAAGGATCCCCCAGTGCCTTTGAGTGTGGATGACTTAGTACTGCTTGCTTGTATGCATTTAGCAGCTGCAAACCTTGTGCATGAGGGGGGAAGGGACTGTGGTTGAGGGGCTGCCTTTGAGCGCTATTGCCTGATAAAATCAGATCCTGGGTTTTGTGAACCTTCCTTTTTGTAAAAGAGAGTGAAATGTAGAAATGTAGTTTCACTGCCTGCCATGTGACTGGCTGTGGGGATCTAAAATCCTGTTGCTGTTCTTTTGATTTTCCTTATGCTTTCAGCACGATCCTGCTTTGCTTGCTCCTAAATTTTAGGTAGATGGAAACTTTAATATTTGTGTGTTTTCTTGTGTTGTTTACCTTGTTAAGCATTGTGAAATTTTTGAGAATTGTGGAAACCACTGTTACATCTTTTGTACTTTTAGTTTGAGAAACCATTTTTAATGTTGGTTGTAGTACTTGATAAATTCAAGAACTAGTGATTCTCTGTGCAGTAATTAAATGAGGAATTCAAAGCTTTATTTTTACAAGTCTAGTGCTAGTAAGGATTTTGCTACTGGATTTTATAATTTTAATGTTCTTTCATGTTTTTTAGATGCTAACCTTTATTTGATAAGAGTATGTAGAGGGTCTGTAGCTACCTTAAATAGATTACTGTTCTCTGTAAATATGAAGTTCTGGCTAATGTGGGAGTGATTTTAGATGTGTGATTGATAGGGTTTTTTAATTAATAACCTGAATTTGAATAGCAAATGTAATTTTTATTGTGATAGTTAAAATGTGATTTGTATTTGATTTCTACTTGTTGAATATTTTGAAGAGTTTTTAGTATCATTCTTGATTATGGGTTGAACTGAGCCTTAAGTTTTGTCATGTGCTTCTTGTTCAGTATCTGTGGAGCTCAGAACTGGCAGATAAACTTAGGCTGTGAACTTGTTGACAGCAGTTTCCCATTTACTCTTTTCTTTTTTCCTTTAGAGGAAGTACTGTAACTCTGCTGCAAGTTAACATCAATAGCTTAAGGGAAAGGTAGAGGTTTTTTTGTCTTAATGTGTCTAACTCAGTATTTGTTTGATAGTAAAATTTGCTTCTGTGCCAGTTTTTTTGCTTTTTTGTGCAGAGGATTTTCCAATTTAACCAACAAAAACTATAATGTGTTTTTTCTGTCAATTAGTTCTGAAAGCTAATTTTTTTAATTAGGCTGCTGAGATTCAAGAAGTGACACTGCTGTATTAAGATTTTCTTTTTCGTAAAGCTCTAACATAAAGAAGCCCATCAGCTGAACAAAAGCATAGAATTACTATTACAGTTTCCTACCCTCAGATTTCTGTGAGTAAAGCTAACAAATTAACTTTTGTAAATTCATTTTGCAGGCAAGCATGCATGCCTGTGTATTCTCTGCACCAATATTCTTTCTGCAGAAGAAATTTGTTTATGCCTTCAAGCAGTTAAGCCAATAGTAGCCTTCTCACAGCACGAATAGACCACATGCTCTTTAAGAAACCAGAGGTGTGGTAAGTCTGGGATGAAGGTTGCTGTTTGCTTTTAAGTTAAAATGAAAATTTAACACACTTTTATATGAATTTCACAATGAAATGACACTTGTAAAATTTTTTAACTTCTAAGCTTGGAGTGATACTTTCAATTTTGTTGCTATTATGTTTGTTCTCTCCCTAGCAGCCCTTCTCTAAAGATAGGAAGGAAAGCACTGAGGTTGCATTCAGTGGAAAAAGGTTCTGTTTTTGTTCATAGTTTTGCCCTGCTTCATGTGCTAGAGTGAAGATGTTATGTTTTATTTTCAGACTCTCTGGTTCTTTAGGGGAAAATGCTTCAAGTTCCATTTTTCAAGCATGTGGTGGTTAATATTTCTTGGACAAGTTGCTGTAGAACATATTGTACTTAGAATGATTGGTTGGGTTGGTAAGGTATGTTTGATAAGCCAAAGAGGTGAGGGGTGTGGGTCATAGATTTGAGACTGATAAATCTGTGTGCGTATGTGGACTAAAAACTGGCTTTTTTTAGGGAGGCTATTTTGACAGGAAACTTATGAAGAGCTCTTGGGTTTTGAACTTGGTTAGTGATCCACACTTGGTTTGAAAAGTAGACTCTGAATGGTGTATATCTCAGGTATGTAGTGCATCCACACCTAAATGACTTCATTCAGAGTTTTTTCTGTTATATTTGCATTTACATATATTTTAGAACACTTAGAATATTTGAAGGAGAAACATCTGAGTCTCCTTGAAAAATGTTATGTGAACAGGAGCCTGTAAACAGGAGCCTGTAAGTTGCTGCCTGTCCTGTGTAGCCCCACAGGAGGAGAGTACTTTGAAATGGGACAAGGGTTTCATTGTGAGCCTGTGATCGTATTTCAAACAGTCTGGGGCAGCGGAGGTGCGAGGAAGTGTGGTGAGGGTTCCTGCCAAGTTCAGGCACAGTCATGTTGGCAGGCTGGATGCAGAACCAGTGTGCCTGCAGCAGCAGTACCATCCATACCTGCAAGAGAGCGCCCTGCTGCTCTGGCTTGTATTGAGTCTTTAAAGTGTCTTCAGCCAGGATACTGTGGGATGGTAGAAAGTACAAAGATGCACATTCTTTATTCTTCTGCTGTCTGCTCTTTGTTTTTTCTATAGTGTTCTCAATTTTTGGTCCTTAGTTTTGGCTGTATTTTTTCTCCCTGACAATACCTAGCACAAGCACACATGGTTGTGGAATTTCCTCACACTTTCCCCCAATATTCTTTCAGTATTGTTTTCTTTTCTCCTTCATCTGTTGTGTACATGATGCATCAGACATTGAAGAATATGATCAGACATTGTGCAAGTTTAGTGATGGTACATGATCATTTTGGGCAAGAAAACAGTGTATTACAGACCTAGGAGATGGTGGTGTTGGTTGTTCACTCCTTAGCATCAAGAATGACTCTTAGATTCTGTGCTAGATAGCAAGTCCTGGGATTTACCGTTAGGGATTGCTTTAGTTACATATGTGATTGGACTGGGAGAGATGGGAGGATGAGTATTTTGAAAGTAGGGAAAGATGTAATATTTTCTGAGAAAGCAGGTACTAGTAAGATCTTACTTTGCTTCTTGGCTGATCACCCCACCCACTCCCATCAGCTATTTATTGAAGTAGGAACACTGTCTTGTATCTGCTTTCAGTCATGGAAAGTGAACTTTGCATATGTCAATGAGTTTCAAAGTTAGCATTTCTTCTTTCAGAGCTCTGAATACATTTATATTGTTTCAGCAGGAAGGATGCTTAAATTGTGAAACTGAACTTTGAAACTTTAGATAGGTTGATTAATTTTCTTCCTAAATTAAGGAAATTAACCTGTCCTTCTCCTCCCCTCCAAAGAACATAGGTTTTTTTTTTTCTCACTTGGACCCTTCAGATGAATTGCCTTGCTTTCAGCCTGTCCTTTTCTGCCAGCCTATATACACATGGTAAAATAGATGAATATTTGACATTTACCATGTTAAAACAAAAAGCCAACAAAATTCATGAAAATCTCTGAGAGCTGCATCTTATCCAGGTGGCCTGCTGTTTGAAATATGACTCCTGGTGTGTATTGTACTCTTAGCCCTAGGATTCAGTAATGAGATTGAGTGGTATCTTGCGTGAGCACTTCTGGATGATTGACAGTGAGGTGATGTGAATCATCATTTATCAGGATATTATCATGCCTACCCTTGATAATTTCTCCCTGCTGTCTGGGGAGGTGGTGAAGACAGATAGGACTTTGTGATGTCAAAGTAATTAGTGTGTGTTGGTTTCCAGCTGAACAAACTGGAAACTAATGATCAGGTAAATGAAGATGAAGTGCATTAGTGTAAGGATGAAGGTGCAAGGACCTTGGGGAAGAGCTTATCAAAATTTCATGGGGGTTATTTGAATATCTTACAATTTGTGCGGTTGCAAGCAATATTTTTCAACTACTAAAGGATACTTCTGCAACAGTCTATTTACATGTCCTTTGTTGATATCTCTTCTAGTAAGAGGGTCAGCAGTAAGGTTAAGGACATTAGACTCTCCTGTAAGGACTGGGAACTCCTTATGATTTTCATAAAATCTAAATAGTCATTTCTAGCTAATGGCAGCTATTTTGAGTTAAATGTTAAGGAATTTCAGTGTACACTGAAAATGGTAGATTTTTCCAGTGACTCTTCCCATTTTATAGTGGGGAGACTGCTGTCATTTGGCTTTTTTATATATGACCTGTGACTGGATCTGTTATAGTATTAAAATATTTTAATGTTGCTTGGTACATCTGTAAATATCTTTAGAAATGGGGACTTCACTACATAATCTGTGCTACTGCAACAGGCTTTTAATAGGAATGGTAGTTTTTTGGTACAAGTTGTGAAAATTTTATTGATGTGTCAGTAGTGAAATACTTTTGTTACCTGAAAAATCTTTGTGTAGGTGTGTACAGCTATGCCAATATTTCAAACAATGCTCAATGCGCAAGACTGGCTGAATATAATTGCTATATCAGGGGCAAGTGTTCTGAGTTAATTTTATCACATGTGATTAAATATTGCTAATTGTAATTAACTGATTGAAAAGTTACCTGTTTTACATGCTTGCTTTTCAATTATTAAAATGGTAATTTACTCATTGCCATTTATCTGTAAACTTGTATTAATATGCCAGTTTCCCAGATACCTCCAAGAATAACATACTTGTGACAGCAAAGTTTTGTAATACAAGCCACATGGCAAAATTATTCTTCTGGCTAATTTTCATGTACACAGCTTTCTTCTTTTTATTTCAGTTGCTTCTTTGGTGGAAGTGAGTGGGCTAGAATCTCTGGCAGGAATTTGTCCGTATTAATATGGCTCATCAGAGACATTATATTTAATTGGAGAGCCTGTGGTATAGTCGCAGGAGGCTGAAGGGAATTATTTAGCATTAGCAATGGCTCGTCTGGGAGTTGTGCACTAATCAAGGAGCTTGTGTGTTAACTGAAAGGATGATGGGAGTTATGACGATTATGACATGTGAGCACATGTCTGAATGAGAACTGGACAGGCAATGAGTTAATCAAGAAGTATATTAAATGGCTCCCATGCTGCTTCATTATTACTCTGTAGAGTGTCTGTCAGATTGTGTACTTTAACAAAAAATAAAATTAAATCCAAGAAATGGATGTTTTTGCAGGTAAAGTTAATACCAAGTTTTTAAACCAAGAATCTCTTTGCTGCTCTGTTTTTGAAGTGAATGTGTACTTTTAGGTGCTGTGTTGAAAAAGAGGAAGTGAATACTTGGCCTGCAAAATGCATTTAAACATGTGCCACTCCAATCTGCAAGGTTTTGTATTTTGTCAAATGCTAGTTTTCAGTAGATATGAATTATTTCCCTCTTTCAACTAGATGTTTTTAAAATCTTTAAGCTTTTACATAATTGCTTGATAAAATATAAAATTTATTGTTAACAATTCAGCTTCAAGGAAATAAAAATGCTAATATTTTTTATTATCAGGCTGCTCCAAACCTTGTAAAGTAAAGAAACCAAATACAGCACCCTTTCACTGTAGTGCATGGACTATTTATATGCCAGGTAGACACATTCTGTGCTCAGCATGGCTAGAGACATCCATTTCCTATCCATCGTGAAATTATCAGTTATGCATGGAAAATTCATGTTTAGGGGAATTGGAATTAATAAATTGAGCCCATCTTAAAAAAAGTTAAACCAACCAAATTATATCGGTAGGCAAATTTATCTCAGAGCTATTGGTCAGGTGAACGTGTGCACTTTTCCTGCTATTGTAAGCACTGCCAAATCTAATACAACTTTCTACCAAACTGTAACCTTCATGTATTAGCTTAATTAAAGCAGTATCATGGATACTACCCGAAGTGTTAACCTGTAGGAGGTTGTTATTGAAATCCATTATCTGCGGAGTCAGTATTAGTGGTCAGCAGCAGCAGAAGTAAAACTGCAAGTAAGACCCTCCCTTGGGTGCTGTGAGCTCAGCAGGTTAAACTGTCAAAGCTTCTTAAAGGATGGATAGTTAAACCCCCTGGAGTTAAAGGTAAACCAATCATTTGCTGTCAGCAGGAAATATGACTTTATTTAGCAGGTTGGAGGGGGAAAATACCCAAACCTAAAGGCTAACAGGAAAGAGGATTTAGAAGGAAGCATTCTGCAAGAGTCTGTTGCTGTGCTATGTAGATTCCATGCAACTTGGAAAGACTTTTTTTTAAATTCCAGGGGTTTTTGAAATAGGAATTTATTTATATAAAAGTTTACTCCAATGGCTTATAAAACTATACATAATGTTGAGTTAATTTATTAAACCTGTGAATACTATCTATATACTGTGACAAATGCAGAAGTTTGTACCTCTTAAATGGAAACAGTAGTCGCCTTGCAGAAATAAGTTTCCTTTCCTTTGGTGTTGTGCAGGTGTTGCCTGTATAGAATGTAATTATCCCTTTTTACTATATGAGATATATTTAGCATTGACCAAGAGTGCTCTAGTGAAGATCTGAATATGTATTTCTAGAATTTGTATTTCTAGGCCACATTATTTATGGTACTGTAATTAAGTTATTCTGATAGTGGTACTTCTCATTTTGTCTTGTTTTTACTTAGTCTTCAAAGGTGAATATCTGGAGCATTTGTCTTAGCACTTCTTAATTTCTTGCCTCAAAAAAGAGAATCCCAGAAGTGATAGCTTACTATAGAAGGGTGGGAAGTAGGTGCGGGGGGAGTGCTTTGCTGTCGTTCTGTTCATTGGAACAAGATCTGTGCTTGGGTGAGGAGGACTTTGTAGTGTCCTGCAAAGAATGTTCTTTTATATACCAAGACCTGTTTCCTCAATACATGCACTATTTTTAGACTAAATCTTTTGATGTGCTGAAATAATACTGTCTAAGATTAATGGGATGCAATGGAGGCTAAGATTCTGCTCACTATCCCTGAGGTAACTTAAGATGGAAAAGTGTGTATCATAGGAAATAAGTAGGAGGTGGAAACATTGTTAGGGAAAATACTCAATAACCTAAAACCAACCCCCAAACAAATAAAAGATTTTTCTGGAGTTATGCTAAAATAAAATTTTTACAGTTTGAGTTGTAGCTCTGGCAGAACTCTGAGGACTGTAAGGGAAAAAAATGTTGAAAATATTTTTGTCAGATGATCTGGAAAAGGATGGGACTGCATAAAATCTGGCATCTGCATCCATGAATGAGTTGTCCCATGTTGGTAGTAACTGCATGAACATTGTATTTGGACAGCACAGGTTTCCTTGTCTATTCCTGCCTGTTTGTTAGACTGTGCACAGTCCTTACAGAGTTGATGAGGTGGCTGCTTGTCTGTGCAGTCATTTTCAGGAGTGCTTGGTGCTTTTTCTCCGTTGCACTGCTCTTATAGCCTTTATTTTGACATCTGCATCTTGAAATCTCAAAGCTGACTTGTCTTTCAAAAGGAGACTCTTGAGGGTAGACAACTTAGGATGGCTTTTATATATAGGATTATTCAAAGTTGTACTATAATGAATAATTATAATACATTGGCAGAGAAGTAATTTTCTTGTAAAACCAACTATTTTAATTAAGAGCTAAACAAAGAATCGTTTAAAAGACATCTAAATGTTCACGTTAGTGGAATTTTGAAGGCAAAATGCCCTACTTTTGTAAATGTTATGTAATAACATAATCTTAAGTACAAATGTTTTGTAAAGGCATTTTTAAGTATTTCATTCCTCGTAAAAGCATAATGTTATGGTGGCCATGATGGTAATGTTGAAGTTTTATGGTGTAACTTTTGTTTATTATATGTACTGCTTTAGTACTTAGCCTTAGTGGAAAAACTCTTCTCACTGGGTGCCTTAGAAGTGGTTAAGGGCTCTGTGTATGCACATATGAATGTACATACATGTGCATTTATATTTTCTATTAAGCATATAAGTATTGCATAGACATGAGGGAAATCTGTGTTTTAAAAAACATGCTCTGGAATTTTGTCATCTTTAAGATATTCTACATTCACTTATAAGGTGTTTTTTCTGGTATTTTCTTTGGATTATTTGACATTTTAGAGCTTGCATCATATTATGTCTAAATTTCTCTAAGTCTGAACTACTTGTAAAAGGAGTGTTTGGGCTCTTCTGCCCCCTCTCATTCATTCACTGTATGGGATCTGATGGTCATGTGGCTGGGAGATGGTTTGACTTGCTGATCTGACAGAAGGTTAATTTCCCCTCCCCTTAGATTACTTTTCCACTGTGTCTGTTCAGTTCATTGATCTGTCTCAGCAGCGCTGTAATTGCTAGAGCTGAGTGTGGAGCAGAGTTTAGGGGTGAGATCGTCCTTTGAGTGGCATTTTGTATATGCCTAAAGCGAGGCTTGTTGTGAAACTTAATGTAAGTCTCAATGTAGGGTTCATTTTGGGCCTGAAGTTAGTCCACTCTGGGAGGAACATAATTCACTGTAGGTCTGCATCTTGTGTTTGTGATTAAAAAAGAAAAAATCAATCTTCCAACTACTGATCCGTAATATGTCAAATTTAGCTGATGTCCATTTTTACCTTTTCATCTTTCTTTTAAATACTGTTGTGTAGCTGAAATCCCAGGTAACTGTGAATTCACCTTGCTGTTGTTGTGAGCTATTCTCTCAGCATTAGAACTGGTTTTAGGAGTCCCTGATCTTTGGATGCTGAAAGTAACTTCTGCAGTCCTCTAGTCCATCCCTCTGTAGACTTCTGAATGACTGTGTACTGTGTTCATCCATCTGAAAGGGGGAACTGTATCCAAATTAGAGCTGAAAATGCAGGATAGGAGTGTTTTGCCACTGCTTTGTTTTATTATTATGTGTTGCTTTGTACTGTGGCTGAGTTTAACCTACTTCTTCTGGGATATCTAGCTTAATTAAGAACTAAATCTCTACTATATGAAGTAATGTAGTTGACTGCCCTTCCTACCATGTGATACTGTTTCTTAGACCTGCCTAACTACCAGCTTTCCCATCTCCTACATGTCTTAACCCCTTTAGAAAGCAAAACAAAGAAGCATGCATCAAATGCATTCCTCAGTGGAGCTTGTTTTTGGGAGAGGCAGGAAAAAGAAACAGCATGAGAAAGATCTGTCCTATTGCTTTGCTAATGTGCTTAGAAGATGAGATTCCATTAGGGAAAGTCTGACATGTGGGTCCAGATGTGTTTGAAATGCGGGGAGGCTACTAAAAACACTGTAGGGCATCACTGTTTTGTTAACATCACAAAAAACTTAATTCTTTTTCTAAAACACTTAAAGTGCAGAATCCATACATGGCAAAGATGTAACTTGAGCATCCTCACAGAGCATACCATGGACTGCTCTAAATAAATATGATTAATTGCTCAATTCCTGCAAGAGATGGAGACTCTTTCTTTGGTAAATACATTTATTAAGTGTCTTCCCAAATTGTTAGTATATGCTCTGAACTAAAATTTTCTTGTTTGTCCTGGAAACTTGCTCTAGACAATGTATTCCAAAGTAAAAATAGTCTGCAGACATATGAACGCAGCTGCAAGCTGGCACTTTCTTCACAGCACCACAGACATCAGCAAAGGTTGTGCTGAGTGGCTGGGCTGCCTCTCAGCTTCAGTTGATCAAAGGAGCTTGGGAGCTCTCCCACCAAGGGAGACACAAGTGGAAGGAGGCAAGGGGAATGCTTTTCCCTCAAGATTGTTTGTGTGTTTTACTACTGATGCAATGGCTTGGAGTTAAAGAATGGAACATTCTGGTTTTCCCCTCCTGATTGCTCTACCTCTGTTAATCCTTCAGTTCATCCAAAGGTAGATTATTGAACAAGGTAACTATTGACCTACTTTTTCAGTTATTCTACTGAAGAAAGACTGATTGTTTCTGATTGAGTAAACTGTAAATGGTGTTGAGTACAATCTGTTGGAAGTTGTGATACAAACTATTTCATTCTGCTAAATTTTCAATAGTGAACCAGTGTGCTACTTCCTGATCTTGACTGTTTTTGAAGGGTTCAACACAGTAAATGCTTGAAATAAAATTCTGATGGAGAAGCCTTCTTTCTCACCATTATTCTAGAAGGTGCTTCACTGAAGCTGTCTGTCAAAGAATAAGCATTTAGGCAAAGGCTTTCAGGAGCCAAAGCCATTCTGGATCTCTTCTCTAGAGTCTTATCTGTAATGTCTTCAGGACTAAGGAGGCATCTTCTTGCTTGTCCTGCAAGCAGAGCACAGTTTGAGAGTATCACTCTGACAGCTTTAGCATGGTCTGGTTTTAACAGTAGGGAATGATCAGACCTCAGGGTACAATTGGGAGTCCTTTCCTCTTCATGATGCAAGTAAAATTGTCTTTTTAGCAGCAAACAACATTCCAGAGCTTCATCCATGGAAGAGAGACTTGAGATTTACTTTTTCCTTTTATAAGGTTACAAAAATAAATTCATGTGTATAAGTGAGAATGCAAACAGATGAAAATTTTGATATGTGTTGAAATGTGCTTTCTCTTAGTCTCGGCTAGAAATGCAGTCTTTCTTGCCTGGCTTATATTGCTCATCTTTTAGGATTGTTCAGTTCAATCTGGTTCCATTTGTTTTAATCTTAGCAGAAAACTCTGGATTTTTGAGGCCCCTAGTTAGCAGGATTATTTACTGTCTTCATTTTTTGGCCAACTGGTAAACTTGAAGGGCAAGACTGGGAAGTAAAGGAAAAGGTGTTATTTTTTAAAATTTATTTTTCTCAGCTGGTGTCCTTGAACCAGGCATCTAATACTGCAGATGCTAATGGATGACCCCCTTTTGAGGGTCATTGTAGACTTGGAGGGGAATGTAAGTAAATGCCCTTCACCAAAACACATTTGAAGGCTGCTGAAGAATTGTTTTACATAGTCCTTGCATAACTATTTGTGGGCCATCAAATTAAAATAGTTTAAAATAGCCTTGCAGAGAGATCTATTTATGTTGACTCTGCAGGTTGACCTGTTTATTTGCATAAATTTTTATTTATGTTTTTGAAATGCTGAGTAAAATTAAATATGGGAAATATAGGATAGTTATGCTATTTGTCTTTCACAGTTTTGGTTTTTGTGTGCTTTAGACATGTTTCCATTATTTTGTTTAAGAGTTAAATGCTGTAATTGTGTGGCAATATTTCTTTGCAGATAGCAATTTAAAGGCTGTAGGAATACTGCACACTGTGCGCTCATACTTATTGTATTACTGGTGTGTGTATTTTAGTGTCGAGCTGCTAAAGACACTTAGGTCAGATGAAAGATGTATTTTTGGCAAAGCAGTAAATTTGAACCTTTTTAGCATCTGTTTGATTTTTTTTTTTTTTAACTCAAGACTGTTCAATGCCACAGGCTTTTTGTTCTGTTTTGTCTGTCTCTTTTGGCAATGGTGCTGGCAAGATTTGAGGTGGTTGGTTTTTTTTAGCTACCTTACAAAGGATTTACTCATTAGTCCTATTTTATGGGTTGAGCTAATTGTGATTTGTCTTGCTGAGCGGTATTATGCAGTTTGGGCCAATTAAGTGAATCCACTTACACCAACGGATGTTGTTCCAATGTGTAATATTGATTTGAGCTATAAAAGGAGACTGACTTGTTTGATTAGATTTCTTTGTCTAAACAATGCTCAATCTTATCTAGTGTACCAAACAAAAGTGTTCTGTTCACTGAGGTTGTTTTAATTGCTTCTTAGGTTTGGTTAGCACTGTATATGCAGCTATAACAGTTTCCCTATATTATAAATTCTGGAACAGCACAGAAGAATTAGGGGGAAAATGCAGCCTGCAACTCAGTATAACTGTCTCTCCTGCATGAATATCAACTTGTGCTGAGACCTGGGCATGTGTAGGCTGACCTAATCTGAAAAACTGGGACACTGGGGAATCCCAGACATTTACCTCCTTGGAGATAGAGGAAAAGGGGAGTGAGTGTGTGTGTGTGTATGTGTTAATTAGGCATTTACACTGAAGTAAATTACATCTGTCACATGATAAGCCTCAGAAACTGCTGAAATAGTTTCCACAAATGATTTTATCTATGCAGATGATACTAAACATTCTGTTAGGAAATGCATTATTTTTCTTTGTTGACAAAGTCAGCCTTTACTTTTTGGAGTTAGTAAATTGAGAATGATTGTAAAACAAACTGAGGAAAAAAGCACAGATCCATAAGAAGGTAACAAACTTGAGCTGCTGAATAATTATAATGCTAGGGGTCTGTCAATTTTCTTGGTGTCTTTGATTGTTTTATAGATTGTATATGCACTGAAAGTAAGTGGTTTAGTTCTTTGCCTTAAAATAATTTTTAATAGATTCTATATCCATACTGAGAACTTTTCTATGTTTAAATGTTGAGAGACATACTTAAGTGTAATTTGTTTATAATATAGATTTCAACTAGTGATCTTCAGCCCGCTGAGTGGCTCCTGGAGAAGGTTATCTTGCTACTGCTGTGTTAAACAGAACACTTCTACGAGACCTATGTGTATTTTAAGTAGCAGGTTATTAATTTTGATTTCTTGAAATGATGATTATTTGAGATACAGGTTTAATTACAAGGATAATTCAATAAATTCAGAGTACAGCTACGCAAGAGAGGATGCTGCTGTCAAATGAACACGTGGTACTCTCCAGGATAAAGGAGAGCTAACAGTCTAGATAATTTGGGTGTGTCCTAGCTCTGATTCAGTGCAGCCCATCTAAGTTGGGTTATCTACAAGGCAGATACTGACTATGTTTGTGGTGTTCCTATCCAGAACTTTGGGTATGAATGTATTTATCTTCTGGAGTATGATGCCAAGCCCTGCCACCCAACCTGGTTTATAAATCGTCCTGAGATACTGAAACATAATGTAGAAGGATCTCCAAATCCAATTACTGTTGCTGTGATCACCTCTTACTGCACTCTGCACCCTGAGAGCTGCTGCAGCCTGGAGTGGTGCTTGGAACCAGTCTAGGCTGAAAATGACCAGCAAGTCATCGCTGATGGTATCCTTGCTTTACTTGCCTATTTGCTGGGAAGGTGGTGAAGAAACACAAAGCAGGATTTGCTGATTTAGGTGCCTTGCCGTGAATGTGGCTCCTGGACCTAAGTGAGCTCTCTAACTGGTGGCTGCTTCTGTGCAGTTTGCTTCTGAATGAATAAGCTTGTTGGACTTGGGCTAGTTCTTGTATCTGTATGTGGTCAGGAAGACTTGTGTAATAAAACTGTTGTACTTCAAATTGATTTCCAGTCGACTTTGTGTCTTAATCCAAAAATAGTTTCATCATTTAATAGTATTCATTCTAATGTTGTTCTGCTAGGACTTCTTGTTAAATCCAGAGTTTTATTATTAGTAGTTTATTTCTCATAGATACAGGAGTCTGTGATGAGCTGGTTGGCCGTTTGTGATTGGTTTGGGTTTGGATTTCCAAAGGTGTCTGTATTTAGTCTCTAGTTTTTGAATTAGTTTGAGGTTGTATAAAATGAAGAGTCAGTAGATTTTGGTGAATATCTATTTTTGTTGGTTTTGAAATTTAATTAGCCTTTACAAAGTATAAAGCTTTTACAGAAATTAAGCTGCTTTTGCACACAGATGTTTCCAGGATTTCTAGTTGTTTGCATTCTCTGACATAACAAGCCCTTGGTAGCTGCTTGAGATTTATCTCTTGAGGTCCAGATAGCCCAATATGATTAAAACTTGCAGTATAAACTGTTAAGCACTTAGTTTCAACTGTTTTCCAGCCTTTGTTGTTATCCATTTGTGCTTGACGTTGCAGGGTCAATTCAGATAATTATGAAAGAATTGCATTTTTTCAAGAACGTCCTGGGACTTACTTCTTTGTTTTTGTTGACATTGGATTTTTTTGTCAAAAAAAGGGAGAAGTTACACTGCTCAGGTTTTAGCTGTTAGGAACAGGTTTTGAATACCTAGGATTGTCATTTAGGTTGAGTACTTAAGCAATCCTTGAATTTGAAAATCAATATATTTGAAATTTGCAGTGCTTGAGGGAGTTGCTGGATTTTTTTGACTGTCTAGAAATAATGCATTATAAGTTGGCTTCTGCAGAGGTAAAGGTTTTGTGAATTACTGTGTCAAGTAGGTGGCACTTGGTAGTAAGCTGAAAGTTTCTGTTGTCATGTAGACTCAAATGATGGCTTTTGTTATGTTTGCTAGTAATTACATTTGTACTATACTAAAAATCTATGATGTATTTGTGTTACAATATTTGGAGTATTCTTTGTGAACTACAGTGCATTGTTAAAAAAAATCCAAATGCTAAGGGGAATTGTAATGAATTACAAAGTAGCAGATTTCCAGTTTGTTTGTTGGTTTACTCATGATAAAAATAGATATGAGAAGCCCCCTACATGGAAAAGCTGTCACTGGAACTTGAAAATCTAGATGTTTTGAGCTAGTGGAGGTGTAATGAAGTCTTATTTGGGAGGTTTGCCAGGTGCTCCGAGGAGGTGTATCAGGTAACATGAATGTGAAATGGTTACTGATTTGCTGCTGTGTTATACCTGTGTGAGGTATACTAGGGTGTATTCAAGGCTGAACTGGCACCAAACTAGAGAGGGCACCAGCAACTTGTAGTAAGGTGAACAAGGAGAAATGGATTTACCAGGTTACAGGGTAATGTGGGAAAGGAAGAGTTGAAACTCCAAAGAGTTGAATAGCAATGAAACATTTCAGAAAGGAGAAGAGGGATGTTGGGGATAAGTGCACAAGACTGTTTATATGTATAAAATCAGTTGGTTTGCAGTATCTTCTACATCTACTTTTGATACTAGTGGGACTGTGTTGGTGTCTTAATGCAAGAAGTGGATGGGTGTGAGGTTTTCATCTTGATACTTAGGAATAACTAATGATATGTAGTCCTTTTCTATAAGGAAGCTTTTGGTTTTCTAAAATATACATGCTTAATTAAGCTTAAACTTGAATGACTTTGTTTAGAAATGTAAACCACATTGGGATTCAGAACAACTTTAAGCATATAAACTGATTGTAAAGATAAAGGGGTACATGCTGTTTCTTCAACTTAGTGCTGGAGGAAGGATGACACAGGCCAATCTTGGTAACATTTGATCAAAATAGATTAGTTAGTTGCTGAGGTATGTGTACTAGAAGGCACTTAAAACAATTAAAAACAATTGTCTGTGCTAGTGCTTAGGATTTTTTTTTTGTTTCGCTTTTTTATACTGTGAGACCAATGCTGGTGGTAAAACAAAACAATTGTGGCTTTTTAGAAGCAATATGTGAAATGTGGGGTGATTCCAGGAGGTTATGTGAGCTCTCATATTCTTGAGAATATAGTAAATTCAGAAGGTATTTAAGATACATCTCCAGAAGGAAACATGGAATTAGGTGGCAAGTTAAAGTACTCTTTTATGGCAGGATTAACTTTTGCTAAGTTCAGAAAAAAATCAATAAAACTGAAGAGAAAATTAAAATGCTTACTAAGTGACTCTTCCTTGTGATACATGTTCGTTATATTTACCTGCTACTTATTTCTTATTGTCTTGTTCAAAATATTGTCTTACTGCTGCTTGAAAGTGTTTGTAGATTTTTTGTTTTTTCTGGCCTCATTTCTTCTGAATGAGCCAATAGTTTATCCAGAGTACGTAACTTCTAACTAGTTTGACAGACTTGACAGCCTTCATGCTACTTGCAAATAAAATTCCTTTTCACAAAGAATGAAATTTCTTGTTAATAGACCAAAAACATTATGCAGAATCACAGAATATTCTGAATTGGAAGGGACCCACAAGGATTATAGAGTCCAGCTCTTAAGTGAATGACTCATACAGGGACCAAACCTACAAACTTTGTGTTATTTGCACCATACTCTGACCTACTGAACTCATCTCAGGGTCTTATTTCTCAAATAATAATCCTAATTTTCTAAAAGAACACCATTTTTATAGACAGTACATTCTCAATTTCAAATGCTGAAGATGATATCAAATAGTTTTAAAAATTTGGTGAGCATTGGAAATCTCAAATTGTCATTCAAAACAAGTCTTACTGACAGCTAACAATCTTAGTTTAAGCAATGGCATACTTTCTGAAATACATATTGAAAGGGAGCTTACAAAAAGCAGAATGAGGAAGAGCTGATTACTTGGTTTTGTTGCTATATGTGTATCTTACTTCAAAGAAAAGTATTCTGAACTCTGAAAACATGTTAAAGACCAATCAAATTAAACTTTTTAAACTTAAAGATAAGCATTCATGTGAGCTGTAAGGAGACTTCTAACTTCAAACCTAGCTTTTTTATTATTCCTGGTAAAATATTGGAAATGTTTATCCCTTTTTTGTTTGGCTAAAAAATATTTGGCAAATGCATATAAATGAGGATACAATGGATTAGAAATCAAACATGAGCCTGCTTAAATAATTCTCATGATTTTCTGGTTCACGTGTAGTGATATTGAACTCTTTAGTCATAGGCTTTAATTTGTGCATAGTGCTGACCTGATGCTGTGCAGGGACACTCATTGCATCCCTTCATTCAATTCACTCTAATTATCCCCAACTTCCTGGGGAGCCTGCTTAGAACTGGTCATGAATGTTTGTTATTAAGTATTAAGATATTAGACTACCCTGGTTACAAGTAACAAAGTAGTTTTTAGTCTGAATTTACATATAGATGATCAGTATAGGAAACTGAAATTATTTTTGTCATGATTTTATTTAATCAAATTCAAAATAATGTATTAGAATAATAAAACATTTTAACAGTGACTTAAGCTCAGAGTTAAATGAAATGAGATTTATTGTGCAAGTACTTGTATGCCAGTGTTGGTAATTTCAGTGTGTATTTTAGAGTGGTTATGGTGTGTAAATGATCTTTGACACAGTCAGATTCGTGTGCATGTAACTGGCTGATGGTAATTATTTTTGCTGAGAGCATCTGTTAATGCAGAATTTTGCCTCTTCAGGTTCACGTGAAAATGGCGGATGAATCTGTCTGCGTTGGCCCAGCTCCCACCAGCAAAAGCTACCTCAACATGGATGCCATCATGGAAGTCATTAGGAAAACCAGGGCCCAAGCTGTGAGTCTGAATGTGTCTATCTGCTGCAGCTGTTTCATATATAGAAAGCAGAAATGCCAGAGTTTGTATTTTTTTTAAAGGTTTGAGCGGGGGGGTAAGTGATTGAATATGCTATTCCAGTTAGTTCATGTCACATGAGTTAAATGTGTCTGAAATCGCTACTGGAAATCAAAGGCTTTGTAGCATCTGGCAGCACTGGTTGCTGATCCTGCAGGTGGCTGCTGGATTCAGCTTTCACACCAGGGAGCAGCTTCAGTTCATTTCCAAATTTGCTGGGGGAAAAAAAAATCCCAATTAGTTTTGAGCGCTAACCCTTTATATGCCATAATGGCTTTTTTGAATGTTTTACAAAGTGTGTCCAGAAAGGCTTTTGCTTAAACTTCGTTTGAATCACTTTCTGTGTTATATTAATGTTACTTGCAGGAAGGTAAATGGTGCATCCCATAATTGTTTTTGTTTCAGAATGTTTATAAAATGCTCATTAACTTATTTGCATAAATGTGGGCAAGTCTGCCTTTCTCCCTCCAAGTTGGCCAGAGATTCACAGCTTAACAGGAATCAGTAGGAAAAACTAATATGTGGTCATGTTCGCATTCCTAATGTTCTTTGATCTGTCACTGAAATAAATGTATTATTCAGAACTACTCTACACAGAGCATTTGTTAAAATATGTGTATATATCAGCAACACTAACTATGCTTTGACAGTTGGATCAGCACTGTAATTTCTTTCAAACATTATGTTTTGGTATGGTACCTTCAGGGGCCAAAAACTTTCTGATGAAGAAAACCAGTATTTTCTTCCCTTTGAGTTTCTGATTATGAAACCCAGTTATTGGCTCCTTAAAAGAGGGGAATAAAATGGCTTATACTTTGTCTATCAGAGTATAGTAGATCCAGAATCTTATGTGACTTGCAAAAAGTAAAATAAAAACTCTTTCTCATGCTCCTCTCAAATAATGAGGCTGAATGTATATTGGGGTTTGAGAAGCAAACGAGGCACACAGGATGCTTGGCTTAGACTAATGAAGAGAGTATGTTGTCCTCTCCAGCCGGGGTCACTTGAGGTAGGAGACATTTATAACTTTGGACCTATGCACCATTATTACAGTTAGTGCTGGAAATATTTTGGGATGAGGAATACTTTATAGTGGTTACTGAGGAGAATGTGGTTGAGCATATATGGGGAAATCTGCAATGGAGCTAAAAAGAGCAAAAGGCAAATCACCAAAAGGAATGTCCATTTGCTCTGCAAACACCTCCATTTGCTCTGCAAAACAGCCCTGTTCTCCCTAGTTAAGTAGGGAAAGTTTGTTTCAGAAATGGTAGCTCCACAACTGACTTAGGGCAGAAAAATCAGTATATTGAGAGAGTTTCTTAAGATATTCAACCTATTTAAGTGCTTAGTGATGTACTTCACCAACCCCAGTGTCTGAAAATGTGCTAGCAATTTTGGTTTCAGAACTCAATCAGACTGAATTATTTTTGTCTTCCAAGGTACACCCAGGATATGGATTTCTTTCAGAAAATAAAGAATTTGCTAGGCGTTTGGTAAGTTACTTTTATTTGCTTGGCTGTGACTGATGCTCTAGGTGGCACATACTCGTTTCAAGGTATCTGAGGAATTGATCTACCACCTCAAGGCAGATCTAAAAGATACCTTAACATAGGTATCAAAACATAGATTTCAGTATGCTTTCTGTACATGTGGATTTCTTGCATTTGAGGATGTAATTGCAGACTGAGTTTTCTTTTGGGAGATGCCTGTTTGTAAGAATTTTACCCAGGATGTAAAAACCTTTAGGCATTTTTACTTATGCCTGGACTGTTTATGATGCTGCCCTGCAAAACTGGGTCACTGAAATGATCTAGGTTAAAAGTATCTGGTTTTAAGTGATCATTTTGGTGATTCGTAGCACAGCTGGTGAACAGCTTGTATCAGCAGCCATGAGAAGGTGCTGATCTGCACTTCGGGATGGGAATAGAAAGCTGTTTAAAAATTGGCTTCTCTGCTGGTGGTATTGTATCGTGGAGCTGCATTCTCTGAAAGGACCAAAGAGTCAAGAGGGTGCTGTTTTCACTTTGTCTTAATTTATAAAAATTATTGTTCAAAACCTCTTTACTTCAGTAGGGTTTTTGTATATCATGGACTGATATATAATCTGATTTTATTTTTTTCTAAAAGCTTTCATGCAGCTGCTTAAAAGTGTGATCAGTGCTAGGAGGAAGTTACATTCACAATGTTTGAACAAAGTCTTGAGTGGATGCTGTCTGTGTAGTCACTGCAGATCATGTGTTATTGTCTACTAGTTTTGCTCAGAATAAGGACAAGCACATATTATATTGAAGTTCAAAGTAAAAAGCCATTATGGCTACTAACTTTGTTATGGAGTAAATGAAGCATGTAGCTGAAGAAATACCTTGTTTTACAGGCAGGAAGCTAAATTTGTTTCTGCTTTTGAGAATAATTTGCACCTTTTTGATTCAGGGTAAAAAACTTAGATAAAGAATGTGATTCTGAAATGATGGTTCTTTTGTCCTTAGCATTTGTGGAACAGATCTTCCACATATCTTCCTTGACTATGTTCCTTTAGGCTTGAGTTCTAGTTGTAATATAGACCCTTACTATTTAGTTGATTATTTGGTGTTAGTACCACCTGCTCATTATAGAGACTATTTGAGAATGTAATCTAAAACTTTCATACTTCACAGTTTCTGTGGTTTTTTTTTTTAAGTCCCTATACAAAAACGAGTGCAGGTTCTGTGGGATGCTGAATACTCCCTGCTGGGTGCTGGTGATGTTAAAGTTGAAAGGAATTCTAAACGCTTGGTGTTTGCCAGGATTTACCAAATCTGGGGTAATCTCTTACATGTTATTTTCATGCAGTTTAGCAGCTTTCTTTTATCACTGTTCTTGTGTATAACTGGTACACTGCTTCATGTGCCAGAGGTTCTTTTTACAGGGAAGATCCCTGGCTTAATTTATAACAAGCTCTGTTCTAAATGGAGTAGACTGGCAGGATAACTGGCTTTAGTTGGCAGTTCCTGTTTTTTTACTAACAAAAAGAAATTAATGAAAAGGAACTGCCCACTTATGCTATTTTGATTTGTTTTTCTGCTGAACTTGGAAATTTTGTGGTTATTACTCTGAAGGGGGCACATTCTGTAGTAGTGTGGTTATTTGGTAATGTTAGTTGCAGTATTGGTAATGTGACAGTCTGGAACGCTTTTTTTGGCAGGATTAAGCAGAAATGGAGGAAGTACAAACATTCCTGTAGATCCTCTCTGTCCTCCTGTTTTCTCATCTTTTCTCTCACATCTTAGAACAGTTTCTGAATGATTTCCTGAAATAATGTGGTGACCAAAAATACATTTGAGTTTTTGGTTGGTACTGCAGTCTCAAAATAGCTTTAACTATGTTTCTGAAACCCAGTGTGTTCAGTTCTCTAAAAATATAATAAAACAAGTTAATGTGATTTTTCTTCCTGAAATGCACTATTTAAAGTCTCAGTTAAGACATAATCATGCTTCCCTTTATCAGTGGCTCTAGAAGATAAACGCCTAGTGAGAACTGGTGAAATGATCTATCTTTTTATCACTAGGGCTGCTTATATTTTTTCAAGACACTCTGATTAATATAGTTAGGAGGAAAACTTGCCTGCTATTTCTTTTCTTTATTGAAGAATGTAACTGGTATGTTGTTAAACTGTTATGAAGTTGCTGAAGATGTTTTTGTTCTTTCTCCCTATCCCATTCTTTGCATATACACTATTTTGTTCTTTTGCACTGAAAGTAATGATGGAACTTAGGAAACCTGAGTTTATTTCCTGGTATGTATCTGTACTTTTAAACCAAACTTCTTAAACTGGGAAACTGAGAAGGACACTAAACTTTCTAAACTTGTCAGTCTTTCTGTAAGAGCAGTAATGAGCTCAAAGCAAACCTTTTCCTTCAATTAACACATGGAGGGTCAGTTTGCATGTAATCCCACTGTGTGTGATTTGAACAAAAGCATGTCTTTTTGTTCATTATTGTCTGAATGATTCATGGAGTAGTATACAGCTATAGACAGTACTTTTGAAGAATTTGATAGATGCTTAGAGTGTTGAAAATCACTGGTCTTTATTTTTTTCTTCTTTAGAAACTTAATTTTGTTCTCCCTTAAATTGGGCAAGGGAGACACAAATAATGATCCTTTGTTTCCAAAACAAAATTTCCAAAAGACAATCTGTGGGTGAATATCTGGCATGTTGTTCATTGTGATTCAATAAACAAATTGGTGCATTCAGTCCTGTCTTTGTGTATCTATTCTGGTTGCTGTTGTTGGCTGACAGAAAAGAGATCCATGGCATTTATATTGAGGGAATCTGTCAAAGATTTCATAAATATTAAGGTCAGTTTCTTAAAGATTGGTATTTGAACATGGAATCTTTTGATAAGCTTCTGATAATGCTGATAACATTATGTAGAATAACCAAATACGGTTTTATGCAAGTGAGTGTATTTCCTTAGAATTGGCAAAGAAGTTGGTACTTCTACATGAAAATATATGCACGCAGAAACTAAGTAATTTTTCTCCTTCAAGGAATAATTGCATAATATTCAGTATTGTCATAAATGTTAAGATGAAGTTAAAATCTATTGCTGCATTTAAGAAAAATTGCTGGTGTCCTTTACTAGATGTTATTCAGAATTGCAAGAGCAGTTTGTTCCTTTCCTGCTTTAGAAGAGTTTGATAGTGACCTCTGTATTTAGGTTAGCTTGCTTAATGTTTCCCATTTCTAAAAATTAATGCAGATGTTTTCGGAGAAGCTCTGTCACCTCTATTATCTGAAGCAGGTGTTTGGAATTTGGGAAGAAGAAAGGCCTGAGACTAAGATGAGCCTTTTGGTTGACCCATAATCGAAAGATACACTTTTCTGAAATTGCTGTTTATCTTTCCTTGCTTGCAAGCCTCCAGAGCAGCTGTTTTGGTGGGGGGATGGGAGTGCTGAGTCAGGTCTCTTAACATGCTGAATAGTTTGAGAGGATTGGCCCATGGTCCCAGTGACTCTCTTTCCTTTTTTTTTTTAATCTGGGTGAGGGAGGAAATGGGGGAGAAAAGAGTGAGAAGAAAGCAACTGTGTGATTGGGTTGCACAGTTGTTATTCTAGAGTCAGTGCTGCTTCTTGTCTAGCTGATGTTAGCAGCAAGTAGGAGTCTTACTCCTGCAGATGAGGTTATGTATAGCTTCCTGGTAATGATTATAAACTTACACCTTGATGCATGATGACTCTGCATTACAGTTAGTCATAATGGGCTCAGTTTTCTTTTTAATTTAAAGAAACACAAATAAACTTCCATTTTACTGACTGCCATGAAAGTCCCTTGGGATGCTACTGTTAAAAACAAAACAAACAAAAAAATAAGCTAAATTATTCCTTTGCAAGCCAGTTTGCAAGACTATAAATCTTCATAGTATTTTGATGTCTTGTATGTATTGACAGAGTTCGTGCTTTCATAAAAGCTCGTGGATGGTGGTGTATTGTCTCCAAGAAAATGATTTAATATGTGCATAAAATCATCTCAACATGATAGCAGTTAAAGTTACAAATGCAACCTTTATCTGGAATATTCTTTTCTGAATGCAGCCTTGACAATATTCTGGTGTTCCGTTTCTTGATGCAAAAATAGCCAGCCACCACCTCCTGCCAAAATCCACTCCTTGCAATAGAAGCCATAAAAATGGTGAGACAAAAGCATTCAATTTTGGAATAAGATATGAACCTTTTTGGAGTTCCTAGTGGAACCTGGTTGTATGCCTTTGTGTCTTTTTAGCAACTACTGTTTGATGTGACTTGGGGGAGAACAAAGCAGCCAGTGCTATTTCTCTTTACCTTTGAAGCTAGATTAACATTCTTGGTGGAATTAAAAATCCAAACAATGTATTGTCTGAAATAAATGGGCAAACAATGTATATGGAAATGGTTGGTTGCATGTTTGTAAATGGCTGCTAAGTTTGAGAAGGAAAAGATAAACCAAAGAACAACTTGTATCACCTTCTGTAAGGGGACATGTCTGATCTGTGAAGAACTTTGGATCTACTGACGTTTGCACAGCTAATTATGGATTCTCACCATTTAAAATGTACACTCTAACTAGCAGAAATGTTTCTTTACCACTGCTGTGCATGACTTTGTTATTTGTAAGCAAATTGTGAAGTTCCTTTATCATGATTCAGGGGATGTTACATTTTTGAGAAATATTTGGTATGATTCTCATGCTGTTCCCACATGTATTAGCTTTTTACCTGCCAACTCCTGTGACTCACTTGCAGTTGTGCTTCCCAAATTGTGAAAAGGTGGTTGAAAAAAGGCAGTGTGGAGGCTGGTATCAAGAAGCTGTTTATGGCAGAGATTGTATACTTCAAGGAGTGGGGAAGACAGAGCTTCTAATGTGTGTTTCATACACTATGCCTTGCAGGCCAGAGTTTCATTACCTACCAAAGCCTGCAGCGTGTCTGCTACCACTGCCTATGGTGGCTTAAGGTGTTTTGTCTGTTGGAGACTGGGGGTTTTGTCTGTACAGAGTAATAAAGGTTAGGCAATGTACTGGCCTAAGTGAACAGGTCACCACTTTGCTGTCCAGAGGAACTCTGCCTGTGAGCCTATAATTTTGATGCTTGTTTTGTTCTGAGGCAGAATTCTTCTGAGTGTTACTTGTATTCTTGTATTTAATTCTGAGTAAACTCTTCTTCATAGAAAAAAAATCGAAATCTGCTGTATCAGGTTGGGTGAAATCCATGGTAGAGACAAATTGTGTGTGTGTGTTAAATCATGGACAGTGTTTGTCAGACATCACTCGTCCATATGAGCTAGAAAAATGCAATTGAGTCATCTGAACTGTCTGCTTTGTACTTACTAGTGTGGTAGGAAGGATGTATTAGTCCTTTACTGTGGAAAACTTCAAATACTTTTGCTAAAAGCCTTCGATGGCTAGTGTTGTCATCAGTGTCCTGTTTAAGATTTCTATGCTACAGAACAAATTGATGCCAGTTCTGTGTTGCAAATTTCAAATCACTGTCTTGAGAACTGCTGTATATAGCTAGAGCATTTCCTTCAAGGGCAGGTTTATGCCTAAACTTAAAAATCTCAGGATGCACATCTATGGATCTTGTTGGGTATATACATGTGTATAATCCATATGTATGTATTTAAAGATGCAGGGTAGTGTTTTGTCACAGATTCATGTAATTTGACAAAAGTACTCTCCCCCCTTTTTATTCTTTTGCCTAAACTTTGTAATCTTAGTATGTTTTTTTCTCTTGATCTCCTTTGTGATTGGGCAACTTCCTATGACATGGCAGTCTTGACCTATTTGTATTTGGTTTTTACTTAGAGTAAGCCTTTATTTTTAACTTGTGTTTTTTAAAGCTATGTCTTTTTTTCAAGTGGCTTAGTTTGAAAGCTTTAATGTGTGCAACTGTCCTTAGGAAAATTGCAAGCACAAAACCTCTTGATTTGAGTAGTAGTGCCCGGCAATGTGACAGTCTTGGTGGAAGAACTATGGGCTTGCATGGCTTCTGCAGGAATGATTTAATGCTGTGCATGTGATTAAAGAAAATATTAGAGATATTTTTGCCTGTATGGGTTATCGTAAGTCATTCAATGTTTCTCATGAGATGCCTTTCAACAGCAATTCTTTGGCATGCTTATTAGGTTGTGTAGTTCTGCAGATGACTGGATTTATGGACTCCTGATTTGTAAAAGTTCATTATTTCTTGATGTGCAGTGTCACTGCAATAGTAATTACTTCCAGGCTTACAGGAATCCTTCCTGTTTCTTCAGAAACACCTTGTTCTGTCCTCTTTTTTTCACTTTTGCTGTGTCTGGTTGTGAGAATGAAAATATACTGCTCTGTTTCCACAATTGCAATTATTTTAACTGTGTGTACTTGTGTTTTTCCTCATTGCAAAAATAGAAGACTTGTAAATGAAATTCTGTGTAATTCTCTTCTTACATAGATAATATTATTTCCTTTCACTTTCTGCCTCTTTACTATTGATTTAAAATCATGCAGACAAGCTTGTTTGGTTGTGGTAAACTCTGTCCATTCTGATCTCCGGTTATTTATTATTTTGTACTATTCTGTATAACTGATGTAAGCTTGTGTGGTACTTGCAAATGTGATGTCCTTCTCTGTTTCTAAAATCAGTTTTAAATTTCCCATTAGTAATAGTGGAGTTGGATTTAACATGAATAATTAAGAGATATGTCTTTGAAATAAGAACATCTCTTGCTCTGTGGATTCTAATTTACTTTTGTGGCAAGACAGATGAAACTTCAGCTTAGAATTCAGCAGTGTTTCCTTAATAATCACTTCTGTTTTCTGCCTGCATTTTAAGAAATGATGTATTTTATAGTGATTGATGATCTGCGTTCAGTAGATCTACATTGAATATTTGAGTTCATGTGCATTCTTCATAAAATGTGCATATCAAGAAAAATAATTCTTACTGTAAAGATGAATACAACTTAGTAAAGGGTTTTTTTTGTGCACTCTTACAGTTGAAATATATTGAAGCAATAACGTGTGTGGTAGAACCATTTTTCCTATCACAATATGACTATTCTGTTCACTACTGTAGCTGAAAACTAATTTCAACAGGACCAAAATCAATCTACTGAATACACGCTTTACTAGATAAGATGTCTTCTTACAACATGTTGTATTTTCCTATACAAGGGCTTTTGTTATTGTCAGTGGAGTGCTACATGAGGAGGGATATAAACATACTGCATCTCTTTCATCCCAAGGCTAGGAGATGATTACTTTTGTGGGAAGTTTTGAGGAAGTTTTTTTATTTAATTCTTGAAGCCTATGTAGCTTGGGTTGACCTGCTGAAAAGCAGCTCTGAGAAGGGGGGGGGATGTGGAGGTCCTGGTGGACAGCAAGCTGCCCGTGAGCCAGCAGTGCCCTTGTGGCCAAGAAGGCAAATGGTATCCTGAGGTGCCTCAGGAAGAGCATTGACAGTAGGTTGGGGGAGGTGATCCTGCCCCTCTGCTCAATGCTGGTGAGGCTGTATCTGGAGTGCTGTGTCCAGTTCTGGGTTCCTCTCTACAAGAGAGACATGGAGCTCCTGGAGTTGGGTCCAGGGGAGAGCAACAAAGATGATCAAGGGACTGGAGCATCTCTCTGGGAGCTAAACCTGTTCAGCTTTGGGAAGAGATGGCTGAGGGGTGTCCTCATCAATGTCTATAAGTATCTGAAGGGAGAGTGTCAAGAGAATGGAGCCAGGCTCTTGGTGGTGCAAGAAGTAGGACAAGAGGAAATGGGCAGCAACTGATGGATAGGAAGTTCTATGTGAACATGAGGAAGATGATCTTTACTGTGAAAGTGACTGAGTGCTGGTGTTGGTTGCCCAGAGAAGTGGAGTCTCTTTCCCTGGAGATATTCAAAGACTGTCTGGAAGTAATCTTGAGTGATGTGCTCTAGGGGTCCATTCTTGAGCAAGGAGGTTGCACTAGAAGACATCCAGTGGTCCGCTTCCTACCTCAATCTTCTGTGATTGTTGTGACAAGTCATAAAATGAATTTGTGTCTTCTTTTGGTTTAGTGACTTAAAAATGACATGCCCTGCTGAGTCACACCCTATAGTTGGCTCTTTCTTATTTGAATTTTAGTAGATTCTGAAATTTGAGTGACTTCTGCATTAGCTGTTGAAGACGATGCTAACTGAAAGGTTTTTTGTTAACATGTTTCTGAAGATGACCTGTTATCCTGGACTGGGCAAAATTTTTTTGGTGGAGCTTTGTTTTTCATATTTTGACTCTAATCTTATTTCAGGAAATATTTTCTTGAAATTAGGGCTTAACATCATGTCAAATTATTAGAACTTAGTTTTATAAACATAAGAATTGATTCTATACATCTGTTTGCTTCCTTTTATATTGTTGTATTTACCTTGATTAAAACTTTTGTATTGGTGTTATGTTTACTATCTGTTCAGTATGTAATGTTGGTGCTGTACTGTAAAGTCTTCAAATATTTTGAGTAGTTTCTACAGTAACAAGACTTAATCTACTTGTTTGTTTAGTATACCACAGGATTCCTTTGTGGATTCCCTTGTTTCAGTATTTCTTCCTGGGCTGTCATGTAGCTCTGCTGGGGTGATTGTTCTCTGTGGTGTGAGAACTGCTCCAGTTACCTCTGCAGTTGAGAGAATCACTGTCAATATGTCAGATACAGTTACTGAAAGTGAATTGGGACACTGTATTCAGGCATGTCAGGATTAAAGAAGGTTTTAACTTCTTAGCCGTTCAGTTACTGTCTTGTAGATTGCTACATTATCTTCCAACTGGTTGTACCTTTTTATTGTATAGTTGTAGAACCCATAATTCAGTTGGACCTGGTCTCTACTTTAGCTATCAAATAGAGTCTTTAGTTCACAGAAGGGTTGAGATTGGAAGGTATCTCTGGGGACTAGCTGGTTCAACCCCTCTGCTCAAGCAGGGATACACAGAGCTGGCTGGCAGGACCATGTCTGGTGGGCTTTTGACTCTCCGAGCGTGGAGACTCCACAACCTCTCTGGGCAACCTATGCCAGTGTTTGGCCACCCTCACAGTCAAAAAAGTGTTTCCAGATAGAGGAAGTTTCAGCTTGTGCATCTTGCCTCTGATCTTGTCGTGGCACATCACTAAGCAGAGCCTGGCTCTGTCCTGTTGGCATTCTCCCTTCAAGCATTTACATACATTGATGCAATCCCCCTTAGCCTTCAGGCTGTGAACAGTCCCAGCTTCTTCAGCCTTTCTGTGCAGGAGAGTTGCTCAGACAAAAAAAATCTGTGAACATATCAACATCAGCACTACCTAATAGTAACTTACCTGGTTTGTCAGATTTTGTCAATGAAAGCTTTTACTGAGTGCAACAGGAATCATGACCCCCAGGTAAAAGTAAGAATTTAATAGATTGCTTGCAGCTACCTTATTGTGTTTAGTGGTTCATTTTGTTAGTTTTGCAAATCTTTTAAAGAATTCACTGGAATTCTTTAAAATACCCTTGAAATACATCCATCTCATTCTTATGAATGTATCTGCCTTTTCACTTTAATTCTATTAATTCTGTTTGAAGGTTTGCTTACAAATATGCTTTGTCTATTTTCACAGCCTATTTCATTCATTTCTATTTCATACTGAATGAAAGCGACCAATAACATTGATAGCTTAAAGTACTGTATCTACTGAACAATTCCTGCTAGAGTTAAGGGGAGCGTTGCTAAAATGCTTAGAGGCTGGAAATTTTTCAGCAATGAAGTTTTGATTTAACACAAGTACAAAACTTGATTTCTTAAAGTCAGGTGATGTGCTTTATGTAGAACCTAGTAAGTGTTTCTTGTTCCCTGAAGGCCAACTCATGTGTTCAGCTCCTGAGGATCAGCTTACTAAGGCTGTGGTCAGACTGCTGTTCTGACTGTGACCAAGAGATTACTGCTCCCGGTGGCTTGTTGTTGCCTGTCCCCATGAGGGGTTATGTCCCCCCTTGGATGTCCTGGAATGACAGTGACACCTACTCACTTTGTAAACCTGTCCTGTTAAAATTCTTTGTTTAAACAAATCATATATGATTTACTCCTAATGCCCCCTAAAAGTCTTTAGGGTAGTACAGCTGATTCTAGCAGAAACAAGTTAACAAGCTTCTGCTTTACTCAAAATGAAGGCAGACTCAAAGGGATGGTAGCTTGGGGTTGAGGTAAAGGAGTATGAGAAAAAAAGCAACTGAAGTTAATAAAATTTTAACTCATTTATAGCTGAATTAGTATTTAACAGAAACCTTATTGAAAGGGATTTAGGTACTTGATTTAGGCTGATTCAGGTACCTAAGCTAGCTTTTAAAAGTAATTTCTATGTGCTATCTGTTTATGTTGTCCTTATAAAAAATGTTATTTAGTAAAGTACTTGAAGAACTTGATTAACCAAATAATATTTAAGTAATTTCTTTCATCCACAAAATATGAAGATCCCCTTTGTATGGGTGTGGTTTTTCACCAAAAATTGTTTCCTCCTTCTCCAGCATATTAGTTTACAGTAGCTTCTTGCAACATTTTTAGCGTGAATTGTTAAAAGCTTTGAAACTTGGAGTGATTATATAATTGGTAGGGCTTTTATTGTACTATGGAGTGCATCACTCTTAGATGCTGTGGAGGCAAAGGTGTTGTTTTCTGTGATTCTGCAGGCCATTGTGTTTGGAGAAGATTATTTTCAAGGTCTTCACCTCCCTGTGAACATAGTAGGAAGAGAGAAGTTCCTACAAGTTGGTGTCTTAACCTTGGAGCTTATTGGTAGTTAATCCTGTTTCATTTGATCACCTGAGATCTGACCCTGTTAATGTTGTAAACCTGGAAATTTATGTGTGTTGTCATGTTTATGATTTTCTTTTACTGATATCTTGAAAAGTTTAATGGAAGATTAAAAATAAGGCTGTTATCAGTGTGCACATATTTGTCCATCATCCTGATTTTTGTAGCAGAACTGTGTAGGAAGCAATTACCTGCTGAACAGTGTCTCACTGTTTAGAGATGGGTTCTTTAATTGATACTCAGTTATGGCTTTCAGTACATACAGGGTTAAGTGAAAAGATTGCAGTAATATCTAGTGAGCTTTTTCCTTTAATGTGCTCATTAGCAGTGGCAAGTGCAGGTTTTAGCACATGTCAGTAATTTACATTTCATTGCTGAGTGGCCGCCCTTGTTCAAGAGTTGTTTTTAAGCCTGATGAATATACTTGTGTTGGGAATAAACTGAGTAGAAGAATTGAAAGCCAAATACCCTGCCAGGCTTTTCAATTGGTGCTGAAGTTTCTAGTGGGTCACTGATTAGTAATGCATGAAGCAGCAGAAAAATGCAAAGATGATGTCTAGAAAGGTTACTTCAGGTAGATTTACCCTCAAACCCCTCTTCCTTTGTAACTACCTTTACAATTATTTTCCTCAATATTTCTCTTAGCAGGCCTTCTCTTAATACAAGAATATGGTACATTAGATGGACATCCCAACTAGGTTATTTATTTAGAGGTGGTACAGAAGAGTAATACTTGTGCAGTGAGTCCTAGAAGCAGATTTTACTGGCTGTGCAGTTTCCTGCTCTCAGATCATGATGATAGGGATCGCAGTGAATATTCGCTCTTGTACTTCTTTTCTTTCCTCTGTTTCATCTCCTACTGACGGGCTTGAAGGTGTGTGTGGTTCACTGCAGTAATGGCAAATATATGTGTGTTAGGATGCAGTAACACTGTGGTTGGCAATTCAGATGCAAAGTAAAGGTTGCTTTTGGGGGAAAATTGATGCTTTTATGTAACAACAGCTTAGTTTGGTAATAAAACCATATGATTAGTGAAATGTATTCTTGATGGAGTGATATTCTTGCTATTTTCCAAGCTATTCTATTTTCAGAGCACTATGTGGAAACTTATACTGTAAAATTATACTTTCCTTTGTAGAGAGGCCTGCATATATTTTCTGTCCAAAAGGATAGATATTGCAGAATTTACATATGTACACGGACAATGAAGCATTTTATTCCAGATGCCTTTTAGGATCATACTGACAGGTTCTTCAGAGCTCTTGCAAAAGTGTACTGGTGCTTACTCTTTCCCACTTTTACTCTGAGCTATTGTGAACACTGTTTATATTCAAATTACTTATTATATAGTATGAGGATGGGGAATGCATTAAACATTTAGAATGGAGGGGGGAACCAGCAAAAGATATTCCAGAATAAAATAATAAAACCTGACAGTTTATTGTGTAAGAATCTGTGAACCCTTTTATTAGCCTGTCTGAACATTAGGTGCACATATTTAAATGAGAATGTTTGCAGCAAGTAGAGCCATTTGAATATTTTTCATGCACTGAAAATATTTTCTTAGCTGCGTTGGTCAAGTTTGGAATTCCTTTTGTTAATTTACAAAATAGCTATTTGGGTTGACTGAGAATGCCGAGTCCTCTACCTTTCCTGTGTTAGTATGGAGCTATCTGCAGTGGTAATTCAGTGATTGAGATTGTGATTAGACAACAAGGACTAGTTTGAGTTAACAAGTAGTAAAGTATCTGTGGATGTTACTGGAAAGACATTTTTGGTTGTGAGCCACAAATTTTTTCATGGCTTGTTATAAAAAAACCTGAGGAAAATTATGCTTTTCTCATTAAAAAAAAAAAAAACTTGTGTGAGATATTTTGCCTCGTGGTTAGGACACTTGTATGTTCTTTACTCTTTCAGAAATGTGGAGATTCTTGTGGCGAAGTCGTTGAGACTAGCAAACAGTTGAGGTTGCCTCAGTAGAACTTGCACAAAAGTGGGGAGAACATTTTATCCTTTGAACTTAGAATGGTTTTAGTTTCTTTTTTGGTTGTAACTGAAGTAATAAAGTATTTTCAGATGTATGTCTTAGAACTGGTCTGTGGTTCTGAATGGATCAAATGGAGGTGGGGCTAAGAGTGCTTTCAAAGAAGATTTTATCTTGGAGGTTTATGGTAGGGTGGGCTTCTGGGCTGAGGGCTTAGTCTCTACTGAATGGGTCCTCTAGCTCCAACCTACTCCTGCCTGGCTGAATGTGCTTCCTGATGGCTAACAAAGCGCATCCCGTGGCTGTTGTGGGTGCCACTGCCCTCCCATGTCAAATAAGGAACGTGAAATTGTACCCTAAGGCATTGTCTGTTGTATGTATTTGTGTGCAGGGTTGTGCAGTTGTTAAGGGCAGGTGAACCATTTGCTTTCTGGATCTTAGGACATTTGGAGAATTGATCCTTGTCTTGCTTGAGCATCTTGTACCTTCCTCTATGTGCTCTGGTAGGAATAGGTTATAACTGAATGCTGGGGCAAAGCTGTTACCATACTAAAGGTAGTTCTGAGTAGGTGACTGATTATTTGGCCTTTGGAACAGGATCTGATATCAAAATATAAGATGTTCTTGCAGGTTGATCATTTTGCTGTTTTTTTTGGGAGGGAGTTGTTTGTTCTCTTAGTTCAAATTTAGAATTGGCTTTCTATGGAGCTTCTGGTTAGCCAAATTGGTGTAGCCCATAACCATATTAGTCTTCAAGGAGATTTTTGGTAGAAGGCATCCAGGGAGTTTGATACCCATGCAGCCCATACTGCAGAGTTCAAAGGATAATTTTCAAGTTGCTCAATTTAAGTATGGTGGTATTGTGATGTATGTGATAATTCAGGCATTAATTGTTGTATTTCAAGATGTGATTAAAAAATTTTAGTCTTTGGGAAGATAAGTATACATAAGTTAGGAATGAGTTTAGGAAGCCAGAGAATAATATATATGGGATATGGCAATCTCTTATTTTCAATGTATATTTTTTTCCACTTGCAGAAAGAACATGTTGTTTTAAGGTGGTACCAAACTGAAACATTTGAATTTTGTAAGACTGTTACTTTTAGTTATGGGTTCTATTTTAATAATGTAGAAAAATAATTCCCATAGGAGCTGCATTATAAAGCTGTGACTTCTTTTGGTAAGTGACTGTAGTGGGCTACCGAAATACTGTGTGAGCTATTGCATGTACAAAAGCTGAAAGTGCATTATGTCTGTATATGGAGAACATGCCTCTTGGTACAAAAGGGCTGCTCAGGAATCCCATGTGTAAATTTGCTTTTCAAAGGCAGGCAGCAGGTGTGCTGCAGAGTGGTGCTTCTGCCTATCCCATCAAGAGAAGTTCAGTTTAATTTGCTCAGGCTGGAATTTAGAAAGAGTAAGTTCCCAGCCCAGACTTCTAGGCAAGGCATTTTGCTGGCAAGCTGTACTTAATCTTATGGTATTAAATGCAAAGCCACCGTACTAAAATAATATCAGTCTATTTAAAAACAGGTTACCGAAAAAGAAAAAAATGCCTGAATGAAGACTGCTTTCATTTGGGTCTTGTATAGGCATTGACAAAGTTTTGCATTATATAGTTCCTTGGTTTTTACATGAGACTCTCACCTTGCTTGGAGGCTGAGTATTTCTTCATATTTATTCTTCAGTGTTTGGCTTCAGACAGTATTCAAACCTTGCACTGGGCACATGTATATTTAATTTATCTGAGAAACTTGGTCCATTTCTATCATATTTGTGAATTTATACATGTTAATGTATTTATTCCCAAAATATCTTGATGCTTGTGAGCTGAGCAAGAGAGGATCCTGTCCTGCCTTACTGTCTTGTAACACAATTCCTTGCGTGTTTGTTCATCTTTCTGTGTTTAAGAATGTCATGGCTTTTCATCTAGAAGGCATAGGAAGCTCAGAAAATAAGGGGCCTTATTTGCATTTATTTTTGACTCCAAGGAGCAATTTCAGATAGTCTGGGTGTCTAGTGGTGGAGTGTGCTCTGATTGTAAAGAATTTTCATAGTACCTTACTCTGCTAGACTCTCCCTAGAAGGTAGTCCAAATTGATGTTTTCCTTGGCTTGTAAACTGAAATATGGGTAACTGTTTCATGAGAATAGTTATGGCTTTATTTATGATATATCATGCTTAGCATGGTACAGTAAGACTTCCATTCTCCTTTCCTAGTTCTTAACTGAAGCCTACCAGCTTCTGTATGAAAGTTCTTTTCACCTTATTGTGAATAACAGTTTAAACAGTATTACTGTGGTTTTTTCTGAACCATTCTTACTGAACATTCTAGCCTTTTGCAGATGCTGAGAGAAGTTCTTGTGCAAGAAATCTTTGGAGTGGAAGACTTGAGTCCAGTGAGATTTAGCATTTGACAAATGTATATTCAAGTAAGAGTTTCCAAAGGGTGAATGAAAGGCACTCTGGGTTCTGCTCTTGTATAGACTGTTTCTGTCTCTCTACTTTACCTTATACTAAAATGTCTATGATAAGAAGTTAATGGTTTACCAACCAGATTTCATTTCAGATACATTATCTTGTGCAGTAGATTATAATTGTATCTTCTTTTGTTTTACAACAGGTTTTGGGTTTTTTTTTTGTATTTAGTCACTTCCAACTACACAAAACACTTTTCCAGTCATTTTAGTGCTTGATAACTTTAGGGTTCATTGCCCTTGTACATTTTTCAAATTATTAGTTTCCGAATGCATACGGTTTTAATTTACCCCCTACTGGTATCTTTAAATGAATTTTCAAGAATTTTGAAAGTGGGCTACTATAGTTATATTTCAGTATTGGTCCTGACTGACAGAGAATTTCTTAAGTAGCCTCCACAATTAAAGGGATGGGAGGTTCAAACAACTCCTACAGCAAGAAGCCAAAGATTCTCTTACATAAATTTCTATTTGGTTTCTTAGAATGTTTTTGCTTTGGTTATTTCTGGTAATTAGCCTGTTGCTTTTGCAAGTGCTTTTCTCTCCGATGTAACTTAAATGTTAATTTCACTATCTGTTCTTCTAATATCAGATACTTAATGGTAAAACATTTGCTTTGTTTAAAAAATAACAGATACAAATCTGACACACTGCATGCCTCACAGCACCAAAATATCCACAAAGGATGGCTTAAAGAGTTGAGTTCACATATTGTATCCATGGATGAGTGTACTAATGCATGTTTGCATGTTATGTTCTGAATATAATTCAGGCTATTGTTTTAGCTCCATGTGCCAAAAAACGATGCAACTATTTTCCTTTGAATTTCGAGTTATCCGTTACAGACTAAAATTGAAGAAGTACTGATAAAGTATCTGCAGTATGTTCATGCATGAACTGTAATCTATATAACTTTGAATCATTTAGCATTCTGCCACATTTCTTTGGAAAAAGTATCAGTCATGAGGACTTCAAAATCAGACATTCTTCTTGCAGTTAGACCCCAATATTATCTTTCCCTCTCCCTTTTGAATCTGTTTCCTGGTAGATTTTTTTTCACCCAGTTTCTGAATACTGTGTGATTTAGGGGAAATACACAAATCTGTTTTCATATTTAATGTTCCACAGTACAGGAGACTTGGAAATTTGTCACCAAAGTTTAAAACCAGTTAAAGAGCAGCAGAAGAATAGGGGATAGAAAAACACTACTAACCAAATCTCCCAAAAGTTCTTCTGTGTATTAAGATTCCAGTCCAGCTAATTCTTAGAAAGCTTGCATTATAATTCAGTGCAGGAATGGTTTCCTAAATGTGTGACTCTGAGAATGAAATACTTATATTGCCATGTATTCTCAATGTCATGTAATGGCACATCAGTCTGGATAGACAGTACTATAAAAATGTAACCATTGCAACTGCCATTGAAAAATAGTGAAAGAAAGCAGAGCCTTTAGAAATACAAAAATGTTATTCCCTTTTAAGGAGTTTCTAGTGTAGTATGTTTATATCTTGGTCTGGTAGAGTGAAATAAAATCTGATGATTGGATTCCATTCTAGGAATGACAAATCTTCCTAAAATATTTGGACTGAAAAGCTACTACAGGGATAAGTTAGAGGAGTTGAAATGGAGATGGAACTTCCCTAATGAAAAGCCTAGGTAATGATTAGGTTTCAGCATGGATAAATAAAACTTTGTAGCCTGTGTTCCTGTGATAGTTGAATGCCAGTGATAAAATGAGTTATGTAAAATAATTAATGTTACTATTAAGAGTTTAAATTTAACTTCTGGTTGCTTACTCTTATTTGAGTATAAGACTCATGGTTTGATCTTGTATTTCCATATATAAGATATCTGTAGTTTGACCTTTGTTACTTATATAACAAAATTATAAGGCTGAAGTCTCTCATTCATGTTGGATCAGGTATCACTGTAATGTAGTAACTTTTGCTAATTATGCCAAAACAGACATTGGTCTGGATGCTGTACTGTTGCAAAGTACAAAAGCTTGAACCTTAGTCTTAAAATTACCATGAAGCTCTCACCTTATGACTTTGAGGTTAGCTTTTGAGCAGAATTTTTAATTTTTTTTTTTATTCTGTCCAAAACAATGCTTTGGTGGGCAGGAAAGAAATGCTATTAGGCATCAAGAAGTTATGTCTTACTGCTTTTTGAATTGTGTGCTTTAAAGGATTTTAGCATTCAGCTACATTATCTGCATTGTAATAGCTGATAATGGAGATACTTCCTTAAAACAAGGATCCAGTGTGATCTTCTAGGGAGTTTTGAACGTGCTCAAATATGTCATGGTGATTTTAAAAAAAACAAAAAAAAAACCAAAAAAACCCAAAAAAAACAAAAAAAAAACCCAAAAAAAACCCCCAAAAGTCCGAGCTGTTTATATACTGTAACTTTCCATTACTAAGGCAGCTGATATTTGCTGGATAGTAGTGTTTATGTACAATAGTTCAGGGTCTTAATTCTCCATGCCTTTCTAAAAATTAAACTGTCTGTAACACAATATGTGAGGTGATGTATATACTGCTTTTTGGATTACAAAAGCATAACATAATATGAATAAGTGGTATATATATTTCGACCAAGAGGAGAATGTTTAATATATTGAGCATTGCCAAATTAATTTCTCTTCAGAGATTAAAATAATGAGGTTCAAATTTGTTGTGGAATTGGAGCTCCATATTAGCAAGTAAAACAGAAGCTGTGCTTTGACCAATGTATTTGGCCTGTTCATGAAAAGATGTGGTGAATGGACCAGTGAGAGAATCATTATTAGACAGCAGAAGTGTAAAATACCTTTAAAAATATGTGTGCTTACATAAACTATTTGAGAGATAATACATTGAAAAATACGTTGGGATTATAGAGTGAATGTAGCTTTAATTTTGTGAATGGCAAGAACTCATGTATGAGCTGTTTGTATATCTGCAATGAAAAGATTTACATTTTGTGCAAAGGTTGCTCTGTGTGTTTTCTGATCTAAGGCTGAAGAATAAATAGCAGTGAAGATGTAGTCCTGAAAAAAATTTGGCTGTAAAATCAAAGATTGAAACAACTTCAGTCACATTTTTGACTGTTTAACACTTAAATGACTCTCAATTTTTCAAGTGTAATGAAGAATATTGCAAATTATAACAAATGCAATTAATTACCTTACAGAATCACTAATGTCTATTTTTGACTTTATCTGTATTAGGACAAAATCCAAAGAACCTATTTATGCTTACCACATCCCCGTTGTGCTTGATGTCATGTGCACATATGTAGTGAAAAGCTGGTTTATGCCTTTTCCCCCTTCTGTTAGCATCTGTAGAAAAATAAAAAGGAGTAAGCTAAAAAAATAGATGCAGAAGAAAAGCTTGGGGTTCTAAATGGAAAATCCTTAATGCCTGCAACCACAGAAATGTCTCAATCCCCACCATTTAAAAAATGGAGAAATGCAAGCAATCCTTGTGGCTGGGTAAAGCAGTATTTAAAGGTATGGGCACTTGTCTCTCCTCTTTTCAGTTATCTCTCAAGCTTTTGTAGTGGGAAGAGTCTTGTGCTCTCCATTAATAGCAACTTTTCAACATAAAACTTGTTTAATATGTGACCAGCAAAGGCCAAAAATTTTCTAACTTTATGATGCCATATAATACAATATGATGCTTATGGTGCAATATAAGCTTAAGAGGCTACTTAATATAACTTTTGTTTTGTCTTCTTAAAGAATAAGCTCTTTATATTAATTCATAAAACCCTACAGGATTAGGGGCCTGGTATCTGTACAGTAGTCCTTAAAATTAGAGTGCATAGTTGCCTGGAAAAGTGACAGTATTGGTCTTGGTTTCTATATTTTTGGAACTTTCCTTTCCTATGCATAATATTTTTGAATTCTTTTGGAATGTATTCATATTCAGAGTGGAAAACATTATTTATTCCAGACATGAGTTAATGAGTTCCTTATTTTCACATTTCTTTCTTGTATTGAAAGTCTTGGAAGCCAGGATTTTTGCTTGTTTGTTCTTCTGAAAGAAGTCAGTCCCAGGCACCAGCTCTAGTTCATAAGTGCTTTTCTGTATGTGAATATCTTCTGTCCAATTAGCTCATTTTTTTTTTGCAGGGCTAGCTCCCTTGTCGGTTCTTATTTAAGTTTGGTTTTTTAATTTTGAATTTCCAATTTGTTGGAGAGCTGATGAGCATCAGTTTTACATATAGGGACTAATAAATACATTCTTCAAATTGTGTTTTTGTTCAAAAATATACACAGATTGAAACTTGGACATAGAGAAGGAATAAATTTAACTTGTCTCCAAGCAGTTAATGAAATCCTTTATTATAATTGTAGAGAGATCATTGTAACACCATATTTAAAATAATAAATTATTTCTCATTGAAATTATAACTCCAGAGTGAATGTTTCAAGTCTAACTCCTGCTGCCAGTGGTACTTGAGTTGCTCCTACAAAGCAGCGAATGGGAGTCATAATACCATCTTACACCATGTGCAAAGATGCAGTTTCATAGTCTCTATAAACTAAAGTTTTCCTGCTGTTGTAAGGAGGTGCTGGCCTTGATGACATGTTCCTGCCATCTCCCTTGTGCTGGCACTACTGTTTATGTAGTCATCTAGAGCAAACTTAAAAGTAATCAGGCAAGAGAAGTTATCAAAATGCAGTGGATGAGGTGTGAAAATGAAAAGCACAGAGGTCAGGATCCCACTTCTTTTTGGCAGAATGGCACTAAATTCTGACTTTGTTACCATGATAGAGCACTTCTCACTGTTGACAATTAAATTTCTTCTTGGGCTGAGCCGATGAGAGCAAGCCTCTTGCTGCTACCTGATGTATTGTTAGCAGGTGACCAGAAGGATGATGAAGGGACTTTGAGACTGTAAAATGGGACTTTAGAGAGTTAGAGCATGTTGGGATTAGAGTTGCTCTTCCATGCTGTGCTCATTCTCGGGGTACATCTGTGCTGTGATGCAGTTGTGGTCTCTCCTTGTCTCTTTGCCTCTCTTCTTTGGTGCAGGAGGTAAAATGTAGCCTGTTGAATATACTTTGGATGCTTTTTTACTGCTAATGTCAGAGTATATTCTGCCTTTAAGGATTTTTCTGTAGCTTTGCGGAACATGTAGTTGCACATATTTTTCAGCATTCCATTTGCAAGTGAAAATTCAGTCTCCTAAGAATTTTGAGGTAATCCTAGCTCAGCGGAAATCCTGAGGAAATCCTAGCTCTAGCCTCCTAGATTGGAGGTTAGACTTCTGAAACTTGTTTCATGTTACCAGTTTTATATAACTTAGCTGAACTACTAAAGTAGCAAACGTTTTCAGGGTACTGTGTTTTATTTACTATCTTATGCACTTCTGAGATATCAGTTTGCATTAAAATAAAAAATATAAAAATTTTGATCGTTTTCTAGTCTCTGCTTACCCTAGTTTAACTCCCCTCTTGCCTTTGAAAAGAAACGAGTATCAACTTTTCAGAAAGATTGCCATCATTTAATAGGCTGATTCCCTCTACAGGCTAAAATTTTGAAATTTAGGGCCTGCAGCTGTTTAAGCATGCTTAATTTCAAGCACATGCTTATTTACAGGATCCAGATTTGTTTGTCTAATTACTTTATAGCATGAGTGAAGCCAGACTGTCCAACTCTCAGGCCCATCTGTTGGGAGGGGGAAGGAGGAACTCGACTGTTCCAAAAAGCTGTTTCACCCATAGACACCAGATAAAATTTGTTTCAGATTCAGAGTTGGTGGTATTCAGGAATACATGGTAGATACTTTTGTCATAATATATTATCCTGAGCTCAGAATGGTTATGCTTCATTGGAGCAGGACCACAAGGGGATCTCATGGATTGCTTCATTTTAAGTGCCTGGAAATTCTCTGGTGCTACCTATTGATACAATTTATTGATTTGTTTTATTTATGACATTGAAATAGTGAGATGTTGTTGTCCCAAAGCTGTAGCATTTTGAATGATGTAGTACTGCCTGTCCATCACATTTTGTTCCAGAAGTTTAAATGTGCCAAATTCCACTGTTATTTCCTCATGCTAGCCAAGAAGTATAGCTTACATGTACTTTGAAAATAATTTGAAACTTTTATAGTATTCAGTGGTGTTTATTATCACATGTAATTCTTTGCCTTCAGTGTAAGAATAAAATCAAACAGCCAAATCTGCATGCTTCATTCATGTAAGAATATGTGTGAGTAAAAACAGGGTTTGGTGGAAAACTCCCTATTTGTATATATGAATATACATGAGTATATATGTATATATGAGTAAGTCCTATTACTTAAAAGAAAAATATTTTTCTTAATTTTATTATCTTTACGTTTAGCTACAAAAGCACCTGAACCTTTTTTCTTAATTTTATTTGAACTTCCACATTTAGAGGACAACATAATCACACACATCTCTGCCCATAATATCTAATGTAAACTAAATATAAATCGAGCAAAAATAGAAACTGGAGGGTGAGCTATGTACATTGACTGTTAAAACATAGAGAAAAAAATGAATGTTTTCTTAGAATGATTTCCAAAGGGGGAAAAAAAAGGAATTTTTAATTTACTTAAATGTAGAGCATTGGGCCTCTCCTGTGGTGGGCAGGAGTAAGAGCTGGTTATCTTTCATTACAGGGTAATTAGTCCACAGTTTTCTCCAAGGACCTGTGTGTAAGATTTAAATAAGAACATCGTCTATTAGCAATACTACTACATGCATCTTTTTGCAAAGAAGCAGTGAGGGAGTAAGACAGTGTGCTTAGTGGAAGTCTGTGGAATGGTATCTGTGCTGTGACTGTGTTGTCTGACATTGTCCCATAAGTACATTAGTGCTTGCTCAGCTCATGAAAGAGCATCACAGAAGTGCCCTTATCATCCTCCCTCAGATTGTAGCTGCTTCTCCCAGCTTCTTCCATGCCAGTGCTGGTGTATGGAGTTCCCTCTTGTCCCTGCTTCCCCCTCAGATGTGTCTTCGTAGCACTGTGCTATATCATGTGTTGACATAAGACAATTGGATAAGCTTGTCTTTCAGAGATGGGAACCTTTGGGGGTTTTTTTAAACAATTATTTTGTTGATCTAATGGTGATCACTTGTCTGCCAAGCTAAAGGAACAGCATACTTCAGTACAGATGTCGAAGTAAATGGCTAGAGACATCAGTACCACCTGTTATTAGAGAAGAAAGATCAGTGTGACAAGGCTCTGCTTTCTCCTAAATAAATGGATGTTGTGAGATTTGGTAGGAAGATACATATCCCTTTATCTCAGACAAAATATGAGGGTCTTGTCTATTTTGTGACAAGGATTGTGTCAGGCTCTTTCTACTGTTGGTTGCTGTCCCTGACCAGAGATTATAATCTTCCTGTAGCTCTGTGGAGTAAATGTGTTTAGAAGGGAATTCTGCAGACTAGTCCCTTTCTTGAAGTGTCATCAACTGGAACAGGTTGCTTAGGTTCATATCCGGTTGAGTTTGGAATATCTCCTAGGATGGACACTCCACAGCCTCTCTCAGCCTCTGTCCGACCAACATCTTCTAGTGTTCCTTGCTTTTCTAGATTGCAGCTATCTCACATGTCGCTTGTCTCATCACCATTTCTGTGACAGTACCTCTGTAAGTCCCAGTTTTTGCCTGCTGGTGACTGCTGCAGGCATCTCTGGTCACAAATACAGTTTTCAGTCAGCTTCCATCTACCTTTCCTGCATGCTTTCTCCCATGTACCCTGTTATATGTCTGGTGACAGTGTATTTGTTGACAGTTGTCTCTACTGCTATTAACCCTTCTGGGACTGTCTCTCAAAATCCTTTAAGCACCCCTTGCCCCTTTAGCTATTTTTAGCTCATATGGTTCCCAAACTGCTGGCTGCACAGCTGCTGCTCAGGGTTGTTGGTGATGGAAACACGGACTCTGCCGGGTGCATGCAAAGCCAACTTTTTATTGTACAAAGCACATCTTATATACTGTTCCAAAGCTAGCAGTTCAACAACCACAAACTTCAACTTCTTTAACATCTCGAGCAGTTACTGATTACAACTTCTTTGCTTAATCTCCTGTTAACTATCCTACTTTTGCCTCGTCTTCTCCTCTTCATTTGTCTCTTGCTGTCCCATTCCACTAACTGTTAGACCTGGGATACGCCCATCTCCCCCAGAGCCCCCCACCAACAAAAGCCATCCTCCCTGGCGACATTTTGCACTCCCACACAGGGTGTGAGAGTTGGGAGGAATTGGGCCCTGGGGTGGGTGTACTGACTTTTTGGGACACTACTCTGTGACAATTACTGATGGGACAGCATCCTGTCCTTGGGTTTTATAATGGCTTTATGCTTGAGCAGCTATTGCCCCAGTCCTATCCTTCCCTTGCTTGTGTGATGTTTTGTGTATTTTAGTAATTGCAGGGTCAATATATCCTGGCTTTAGTGGAAGACAGTCTGTTGGGTCAGTGAATTAAACCTGGTTTGATGTGGTGGTGATGAACAAACAAAACCAACAAAGGAGTGCACATGCATGTTTTGTTGCTGATATTTATTGCTTCTTTGGTTCTTAAATAATTGCGATTAGTCTAACTGCCAAAGTGATACTTATTTTTTCATAAATATGCCTGTTTATAATTTAATGTTGGTTTTTTTGAGTGAAAGAAATTTAATGCTATTTAATGGCTCTCTTCTTGTGGGAAAATAACTCCCGTTTACTAACAAGATGTAGATGCTTCTACTTTTCTGAAGTGAACTTGGTTTGCTCTAGATCTTGTGTTGTTTGGGGAGTCTTTATAAACTCTCTGAAGGTCTTCAAAACAATCTTTATCAAATGTTTGATGATGACTATTTCTATTGACACAGTAATGCTTGTCTAAATATCAGCAATTGCAGCTATTTGACAGGAAGTAAATTAGTAACCTTCTTGTGAGGGCAGTGGAGAGGATTTTTAAGTCCACTGGCTGGCTGAGAAAAGGGCACTGTAGGTCAGGAGAATGGCATTACCCATGTTAGAATTTGGTCAGTGTAGTGGGCTTTTAACAGTCTTGTTTTTATCAAGAATGCTGCTTATTCAGTGTTTTTGTCTGTTACAATGTCTGAGATATGACACTTTTTCAATGTAATTATTAGAGAAGGTGATTATTAGGAAGATAATTCTGGGGTCACTTATCTTCCTGGCTGTCAACACCAGGGTTCCTTATGCTTAAATCATCAGTAAATTCAGGGTCATGTGAGCTTGGACAGTCATCCTAAGTTTTCATTTGGTTTCTGAATGTGCAGTACAAATATAATCATAGTCACCTAACTTTGAAAGCATTGTAGAACGTTTGGAAAAATACCAGACAGATTTTTTCCAACACACAGGCAAACAATTAATACCCTTTGGCTGCGAGCTCAATGTGCCATCTCAGTAACACAGTGCTAATTTTTCATTACTTGTTCATTTCTAAATATATTTTCATATTTTGGTTGTTAATTTGGCCTCCCTTTGAAAAACACAAGCTATCGTATTGCAAAGTGCACTTACTGATCACACTATATGTTTGTGTTCTCTGTTAATTTGCAAAGCTTCACGTGCAGCTTTAGGACAGGATTAAATAGCATGGCTGTATTAAGAGCGTGTCTTGTGTCCATGCTTTTTCTTTATTTGCTCTTAACATTGGAGGTTTTGAACTGTTTATTATTTTATTTGTCTTCCCTACTGAACTTTCAGTTTGATACAGAAAATTTTATATATGTCATAAACTTGGGTCCTTGGTAAATGTGAGGTATTGTTTTGGATAGAATGATGCTCCCCTATTTTTCCCTCTCATAATTGTCCTGTTTTTCTCCATGACTGCCTGGTTTTCATTTAGACTAATGTATTTTTTGTGTTAAACATCTCATTGAGTGTTTTCTGCTAAGCTGAAGACATTTTCCAGACTGAAAACCAAATGGCCTAGAAAATAAAGTACTACTAACTTGCTCTGCTGAATTCAGTACAGTAATTCCAAGTCCTTTCCCTTCTCCAAACAATTTAAAAACATGTAGCTTGAATCCTAATTAAAAAAAAAAGTAAAGAGAGCTAATACTGTCCAAGAGTAAATAGTACTTGATTGTGTTTTGAAATGAAGTAGTCAATAGGTTTAGCTATTTGTATCTCAAAAGTATTCTTTAATCGATAAGATGGTGTACTTATCGATAAGCAAGGACTCTTTCTTACTTTACTAACATATCAGGCTGGCTTTGTGCAACACTGGGATATTACATCTTAAACTAAATTTGAATTAATGATTAAATAAATGCTGCTTTTAGTGTGGTCATGCAACTGGTAGAGCTATTTTGTGTTGCATGAAAAATGAAATGGTCTTCCTGAGGCTGGATGATCGGGAAGACTAAGATTGCACTTGTTAGTGTTTGCCATTTCCTTTGTGCATACCTGATTTCTCCTCTTTATCTTCGTGTAATCAGCAGCTATATCCATTGCCAGGATCTAATTGAACTTAATGAAGAAAGAGGTTCTGCTGTTAAGCTTCTGCATTTTCTGCTCTTTGTGCTGCTCAGGGTGCTAAAAAGAGATGAGTTAACATAAACCTGAGTAGGCTGTTTAACCTTCTTTCTCTTCTGGAAATGTAGATGCAATAACATTTGCAGCTGAAAAGGCTCATTCGCAGTTTCTAATGTTTAAGGATGCAAATGAAGCATTTTGTCTTTTCTGTCGCCTGGAGGTGTTAAGCAAGGCAACAGAAAGAGGTTTCTAGGATTAGTTCCACAGATTTCTTTTATCATGTAAAAATCAAGGGTGGTTTCAATGCCGTGAAATGAAGAAAAGCAATATGGAAACCATCCAGGGAAAATTCTTAAGTTTCCGTTTGTTTCTCCCTAAATTTTCTGGGCCATTCATTACTACTGATACAGGCGAATACTCAAAACTTTTCCTAGCATACCAGGGCTAAGTTCCTATGCCTGTGCCTCGGGTGGTGTCTGTGTAGTGTTTCATATATGGCGAAGTAATTAATCACTTACAGTGGCATGTCATGCAAACTTCTCTATGTTCAAATTTTATAGTTTATATTTGAGAAATGCTTCTGAACTCAGTTAATGCAATATTGTGTTTAGGCTCCAGACAAACATGTATAGACCATCCAAAGCCTTAAATTGTTTCAAACTGAAATTATCAAGTAAAACTTCAGTTTGCTGATCAGATCCAAAGTGAAAACTTGGAAGTATAGAGCCAGAGAGGTGGTACTCATTCTTCTCAGTGTCTCGTGCTTTGAGTTCTTGGAAGAAGCTGACTCTGCTCCTTTCACGTGCAAAGATATGACTGGGAACCATGTCTTCCACTTATAAGTTACAATATACACTATGAAATTTTTGGTAAAGGAGAGTTTTTAATTTCAAAATGCAGAATTAAATCAATGCAAGCACATTTACCCTGTATATATAATCTATTATAATAACAGTTCAATAATAACAACTTGTATCTCGTTAAGGATGTTGTCTACAGATCAGTCTGGTTCTTAGTTTTGACTTTGTAAATTTTCCAGTTCTGTGGAATTAAAGAGGAGATGACTTTAAAGTTTATTCAAAAAAACTATTTTAGATGACTTTAAAGTTTATTCAAAAAAACTATTTTAGATGACTTTAAAGTTTATTCAAAAAAACTATTTTCTATGCAGCATTAGTGCTTAAGGTGATGCTGACTTTTTGGATTAATTCTGGCCACTCCTTGGTGTTTATGCAGGTTGTGTACCTTTTCTGTGGTGTACATTTTGGGCAGTGGAGTTAAGTTGCTTTAAGATTATTCATACTGGCTTGGCAACTGTGCCTTTTGTTTAAGCTGAGCTTTAGGGTAGTCTAACAAATTGAGTTCTCTTTTTCTGCCCTCAGTATTTGAATATACATATACTACATTTTAAAAAAACATAATTATACCTCTCTCTCTATACATTTTTTATAGCTATATGCTGTTCCTGCATTTTATTCCTAGCCTGCTTTAAAGAAGGGATGTTTGGGGCCTGGATAAGACCTATTTTCATTTGGTCCTGAAGAAGTTTGTCTGGCCCTACTGGTAACTGATTAATGGATTTTCATGCCTCTGCATAGTTTAAACTATACTTTGGAGGCAGGTATTAACAGATTCATACCAGGGTTAAATAAATCAGTTAATATTTCTTAGAATGATGGTTTAAAGGGAATATATTAACACATCTCCCTCCCCATGGTAAAGGGTAAATATGGAAACTGGCATCTATTGGCTTATTTTCAAGTAAATGAATGCATTCTAGTTTTCAGTTTTTTGGGTATTGCTGCCCAGCAATTATCTTCTTAAGCAGAAAATTATTTGAAAAGCATTATTTGAAAATGCTTTAGTGTTCTTTAAATTCAGTTTTAAGAAGTGAGACAAACTTCTTGCAGCTGTGTTCTATTTTAGGTAAAGCCTTTTTATTCTGCTAGGTTTTTCTTTTCAAAGGAAACACTCCCAAAGTATTGCTTTCTCTTACAGTACATATTCCCATTTATGACAACGAGTACAGATATTAAAAGTGGAACAGTGTACTGTCACAGGTAGTGACAGAGCTTATGTGGTAAGTTCTGACCTCTACATTGCAGTGTGTTTTGAAGCCAAGTAACAGTTCAGATTTTGAAGCAGAATTTGGAAGAAACTAGGAGGTCTGACAGGCTGGGCAGCACAGTTCTTTATTACCACCTTCTTTTGCATTTGTATTACTTTTCCGACTGCCAATTTACATTTTGTTTTTGAGGCTACTTGCTGTCACAGTCTACCTGCTTTGTGCTTCTGCAGCTCAAGGTGATTGTAGTAATCTATCTCCGTCCAAAGCCCTCAAACAAAGCAAAAGCCAAACCTCTGCAGAAATAACTGCAGCAGCCAAAGGCAAGGGTAGTCAGAGAACAGTAGGATGCTACAGCCCCTCCCTGTCTTGCATATCTATCCTTTTGCTTACATCACATACTGTTTTCACTCTACCATAAGCCTGTACAGAAGACTTTCATTTGCTTTAGCATGGCTTATTTTGTAAAAATACCCTTTCTAATGAAGGATGCTACTTGGAAGCATTTTCTTTTCTCTTGTGTGTTTTTTAAAATATGTGTGCATTGTAAAGATTCTTTGTCTTCAGAAGTTCTGCTTATTTCATTGCAAAAAAGATTGGAGGAACTGCTGGATAGTTACTACTCTTGGTGATCCATGACAATACCTAGGTTTTTTACTGATTCAGGCCTTTTCAACCTTAAAATTAATTTGCAGGGAATGAGATTTCTATTTATTGGTGCTAAATTTGCAGGTTGATGTCTGGACAAGTAACTGGCTGCTCCTGTGTATGTTCTTAATTCTGAGCCTTCAAGATAGCAGCAACAGGGCCCAAGTGTTTGAGCTGAAAGGCTGTTTCTGTGCATCTAGCAGAAAGCTTCAGGGTGTTTTTTCACGTCCACCACATTCTGTTGTAGAGCATTTTACCAGTTCAGTATTTCCTAGGTTATTGAGTGGATGCTTCTTATTATATACTCTTATAGTAGATTTCCTTGAGGGATTCCTTCCCAATGTTGAATGGACAGTTCCTGTATTCTGGTGTTTTATGTACCCACCTTTTCAACAGATGTCGGTGTGCCTGTGTTGGTGGTGTTGTTTATTGTGGTTTTTTTCTTTTTCCCTGGTAGTACTCCTGAATCTTGTCTGTCTTTGGATGTTTCATCTGGATTTCTCTGTTCTGCTTGGTTTTTTTCTAGGTTGTTTATACCTCTGCTGGACCTTCCTTTTGCTGCCAGCTCAGCTTTTCAGCCCTGCATTTAGCCCTTCATGTGACTTAGAGGCATTTTAGCCCAGCTGTCTATTCCAGTCATCCTTGAGGTGTGCTGCTTATCTGCTCTGCTTTGTATGTGGCTGCAGGCAGCTGCATGTACAGGTTTGTGTCCTTCTGGTGATCTATGAGCTATACATGGGAGATTGTATCTGTGGATGATCCCAATTTTTCTGGAACACTGATTACTAACTTGTGCCTTTTCCCTTCTCCCTTGGGGTCTACCTCCTTGACTGGTTATGTGCCAAGAGGGCAGCACAATGATGAAAGAATCAATCAGCTGCATATAAGTATTTTATAGAAACTTTTTCTGGTTTCTCCTGTGAAGAAAACTTCAGGGTTAAGACCTTTAAAAACCAGACCTATGATAAAGTTTCTACTGGAGTTCTTATGTCTGGACCTTCCTTCATAATCTTATTCACCAATAAATTCTTCAGTAAGTAAGTAACTTGTGCTGCCCACACTTTCTGGTCTTGCTGTTACCTTACTGCCATAGAATTTTGTTTCTGTTCCTCTTCTGCCCCTAAGTTCTTGGAATACTTAACACCTCATGTCAGAGTTGCTTTAAGCAGTGGCTTTGATGCTTCAAACTTCAGCCATTCTGTGATTTAAACAGTGCTCCTCAGAGAAGCATCCTGTTTGATTTTTAAAATAAACCTTAAAACAATAATGCAGGCTTGACAAGAAGAGCAGGTCAATATGTCAGCATGCAGCCTCCCTTCAGAGCACCTCAGAGTTTGAGGGTGTGCTACCCTCCCAAAGAAGGTTCTTGTTCCCAGTTACATGCACCAGCAGCTTCTGGTCCTTCCTTCAGTGCCCATTGACCTTCTCTGTTTGGCTCATTTTGTCTAATGAATGTGATGGAAAACACTTCTTACAAAAAATAGGCCATTGTCTGCCATGTTGGTCAGCTAAATCAGCTGAGGAGTGTTTAAGCCTGCCTTTAGAGAAGGGAAATAGATAGGACTACGGGGAGGCATGTGCAGGAGAGGAAGAAGAAAGAATGAGAGAAAAGTCAGTTAAGAGCTGTTACTGTCTTCTGTAAGTATCACCCTGAGTTTGAGTAATCTTGAAAATGTCATATGTAAGTCTGAATTTGAGAACCTATGATTCAGTGGCATCATGCAACAAATTATTTGGGTTCTCCTGTAAATTTCATGACCTTGTTTAAAACTGTCTGTGTTTACCTAGAAAAATTTATTTTCAATAAAGCAGAGCAGCTACAAATGCTTCTGAGATCTGGAAGCAGCTGGGCACTTGGAGTATGTTTTGCCACATCAGCATGCTATGAGTGGAAAAATCCCCTCACTATATGATCCTGAAGGAGAAAACACAGGATTCAGTGGTTTTGTACATGGCGTATCTTCTCGTTGGTTGAAGCTGTTCCTCTTAAGCTGATATTACATGTAGATTCAAACATCTTGGCTTACATGAGGACACCAAAAACTCTGGTTAATTGTCCCTAACTAACATAGTAAAAGAGGATAAGTTTTAGTGTCACTTTTTTTGTCTAAAGCTGAATTGGAACTGTTCAATAATTTCCTGCAGCTCCAGAAGGCCTGGTAGTGAGTTGGCTGCTTTGCCACAGATTCATAATCCCACAGAAGAATATATGTTGCCAAGTATACGTATGTAAAAGTTGTTTATGCAGTTTTCCCTCCTTCATGCTTTCTATCTTTAGTTCTGCTTAGGCTGTCACTTAGGCTGAATCCACTACTGACTGTATAATACCGTAATTGTGAATATCTGCATTCATAATTTCCAGGAGGAGGTGCAAAGTAAACTCTTCTTCTAGACTTAATCTCTTCAATTACCTCAGGTCCACAAGAGTTTGTCAGATGGGCAGGTCCTTTCCAGATGCTTGAGAGTATGGTGACTTACACTAACATAGGTCTGTTTGGCCCACTGTTTCCAGAGCAGTCAGATGTTTGGCAGACTGTGATTGTGAAGGTCACAAACTCAGTCATGGACTTCCCAAACGGATGTTCCAAATCTTGCCTTTGCTTGTTGTACTTTACACTGTGTTTAGTTTTTGCTATATTAGGGGTCCTGCATTCCCTGAGGGTAGACTGAGGCTTTTGTCTGGCTTAAAAAAAAACCAACCACCAAACCAAAAGGAAGAAGGAATAAAGTGCTTGCAATTCTTATGGTATAACTATTAGACCTATTGTTACTGCTTTCAAAAATAGTGGGCTGTTGGGAAAACCCTTCAATATGTACTACTTAAGGCAATTAATTAACTTTTTTGGCATTAATATATTATGAAATTGTTCTTTTATAAAATATTCCTTATTGGTTGCCTGTACCTTTGAATATGCAAAGTAGAGCAGTATACACAGATATCACAGGTATGTTTCTAAACAAAATGCTGGTGCATGTTTATGGTGAAACTTGATATGTTTTCTGCAGCAAGATAATTGGTTTTCAAGGCTGAAATATGCTGCTGAATGTGTGGACAAGTAACAGAAATTTTGGAGGAACTTGTTTGACAGGCAGTGCGTAAGCTTGTGTATGTACAGCAGAGGTCTTGGTACTTGCTGCCACATTGACAAATCTGTGTGTGAAAAAACTGTGATCAGACACTGCAAGTTTTTCTGTTAGTTTTACCACTTCTGTGTATTCAATAAACTGTGTATGCTAATGGTTGAGTGCTGGTAAATCTCTGTGGGAGCTGAAGATGTGACCACCACATTCTTTCTTATGGTCTGTTTTTGGCATTTCCAGTGGCAGTAGACTTCTAAACAGATTGTTTAGTACATTGTGTTAGTGTTGACAATGAAGAACACTTCAGAAATGGGACACTTTCCTAGTGATGAGCTAAGAAGCTTTGGCAGAGGGCTTGTGCAAGCATCTTTGAGTGATGGGATATTAAATTACTGTAGCAAGACTTGCAATACTTTGTTTAATAGTGCCTGAAGCTGACAAAGTTTTTTTTTTTGCGTGTGTGCCTAACTGAAGTTAGTTGCAAGTCATGTCTGAGAATGCATACCTTTCCTGTGTGATGGTTAGACACACTGCCTGGAAACCAGCAGAACCTCCTAGGTTTGTTAACTTACTTTTGATTTATGGATGTTGCAGAATGCAGAATCATGTGGTTTTAGATGTCCTGTGCTGTCACATTGAGTTGAACTATTTTGTTTTAGATTTTGTTGATGGAAGATAACTGGCTGTGGTGACTGCCCCATTTGACTGATATTATGAGGGAATAGCTGGTGGTACTATGCTGCTGCTTGTTCACCACAAAAGAGCTGATATTTGCGTTAGAGTAATGTGAATCTGCTGCACATCATCTGGTACTTAATTTTTAGTAAGTAATATTGGCTGTATCTACGTGGAATATTACAGTTCTACAGGATTCATGTAACAAATATACTCAATGCAGAGATTAATTTCTTGAAATGGCCTGCAGTGTTCCTTCTCAGGTGGTTCATAAATCTCTCTTGAATGGTACTGTTCTCTTCTTATCCATCTATCAGGACAGGAGCAGGGAATGAACTGGGCACTTTGGAAGTCCTTCTCACAAATCAGCGAGATGAGACAGTAGGTCAAGCGTGATGTCCCCTATGTGCATTTGGCTGGAAAGGTGCATGCTTGCTGATGCCATGAATGTAATTTCTACCCTTTCCTGTGACCTCCAGTTTGAATGAAGACTTTTTTTTTTCTGTCTGAACAAAGAGGAGAAAAGAGAAATACTGTAAGAGTATGGAAGTAGACGGCAATCTACAAGTCTTGGATGGTCTGTTAGGGCAGCAAAAGTTTTGGACCCACTATCTTGACCTCTGGAGATCCCATGTTTTTGATGGTAAACTCTGAGAAGAAGGTGAAAAGAGGAAGCAATATGTAGTGAAGTTTGAAGGGATATTGATCAGGATGCAAATGCCAGTGTTGTGGCAGAAACTGTGGAAACAAGGTGTTTCCAGGTTAGTGTTGGAGTTCAAGATATTTGGAAAACTCCTCAAATTGCGCTGGGGGGTCTGGGACCCTTGCTGGGACCCCAAAAGGACACAGTCTTTGATTTGTGCCCATGGGAAAAGCTTCCAGCACTTATGGATGAATTAAGAACATTCAAAATATAAGATAGATTATAGTTTAGTTTATCACAGGGTGAACATTTGTAGTTTTGGGTTTTGTAGTATGGAGGTGAAAGGGAAGCAAGATGGAGGGTTTTGGGTGGTGTTCAGAGTTCTTCTTTTACTCCATTTTCTGCTGTGAAGGTGGCACAGAGACATTGGTAGAATAAATTTGAGGTAGGGAAAACATGTTAAGAAGAGGTGATAGTTATTGGCACAGAATTATAAATATAGTACGTTTTAACAGTTAATTGGGTGAAAAGTTTATAAAACGGCATTGTGTTCTTAGTCTTGTGGCCTTTGCAGTGGAAAATTTAGAGAGCTAAGTCCAGGTGTTGGACGGCTTTCTGAATTTGAGATAAGAATTTGAATAAACAAAAAGAAAAACTAAAACTGCAAGTCCAACTTTTTATCTGGTATGGGACTTTGATAGAAGAAGAAAAACCTGTTTCAGGGATGCAGCTGCGTCAGGTTAGGAGTGATGCAAGAGGGAAGTGTAATCTCCAGTTGTCAAGTATCTAAGTGAACCTTTTCTACATGGCTTTTTGAGATTGGAATACAGTCTGATGACAGAAGAGAACTTTGCCCTACCTCCAGGTGTATGCGGGTACCTATTTGTGCTTCTTTTTAAGAGATGAAGAACTAGCAGTTTTCAGGTTGTTTCTGAAACAGTCAGCTCCAGACTTTGCTGCAGACTTCATGCATCAACTCCTTGCTTTGTTTCCCTTCTCCTTTAAAAAGTGAATTTCCTAAAGTGACAAAGGATCTGAACACTAAATAATTACAGATCTGCACCCTTGTTTTGGTCCTCCTATCTCTTCCTTCTTTCTACTTCTTCCCAACTTTCTAAGACAGCTATTAATCAAGTTGTTAATTCCTCAGTTGCTGAGATAAGAAGCCCAATGCAACAGAGAAGAGGTGGGCAGACATAAACGCCCAGATGGTTCATTGTGAGTTAAAGCTAACAATCCGTCAATGTAGAAGTTATGCTCTGCACTTGGTTTGGGTATCTTTGCACTGAACCGTCTGAAAGTGTAATACTTACCTGATATTTTCTGGATAATCTCTAGCACCCTGTTAGCTAGGATGGTAGGAAATCATCTACACAGAGCTTCTGCTGTTACACTGGTCCTGCTAGGAAGCTGCTGACAGTGCAGATGGTGACTCCTGAGCATGTTGACATCTCTCGGCTCTTATAAGATCACAAATAGGAGGATGTTTTCCAACTTAAACATATTTTTCCTATGTTTTGGCATTGGATTGTGTACTATCATCACATAAATACACAAAGCTTCCGCAAATGACTTTTATTGTTAGTGACTGTAACTGCATGGATTGTGCAGCCAGAAGTATGTCAGAAAGACAAAATATTAAGACATAAATTATGATATAAGAAATTGCTATTTGCCATTTTGTTAGTATTGGTATTAAGTAAACTGCCCATTGGCTAAAAACAAGTTGGTTTTCGGCATTTTACGAGTGTCTTACATTTATTTTCTTCTCCCTAATTCTAACTCGGAAAAATTGTGCAAGGCTTGATTTTTTTTTTTTTTTAATCCTTACCCCTCTTTCATCCTCTCTTTCTTCCTCCAATACAAAAGACATAAAGTTACCTGAAACATGTGTACTTGCTATTGCATCAGTAACTTTCAGGGGATAGTTCTGATAGAATTGCCTTTCACTTACTGTAGTACTGACCTGAAGAGGTTTGAAAAAATGCCTCTATCTGAATCGCCTTGCTGAAGTCTATTGTTGGCGTACAGAAACAGGAGGAAGAAACACATGCTTCAGTGTTTTACCTATGTATTACTGTTGAATTATTAAAATATTATATATTAGCATCTTTCCACATTATTATTGGAAATAATTTCCTGAAAGAATCAGGAAATGCTATTTCACTTATTGCTTTATTTTAAAGATGTTAAATATGTTGAGTCAAAGACTGCATTTTCATTGTGATGTTTCATTGAGGTTTGGTTTTAGGAATGCATACTAAGTAGAATTTTAAACTGTGTTATCATTTGGCAAGTGCATCTTTGTAAATCACTTTTGCTTATTTCAGTGGTGAATTAACAAGCCTCTGTTTTCTGAAGGGATATTCTGACTTTCAGGCTGGAGTACTTCCACTTGCAGCTATTTTTCTCTGACTTAGCTTTTGATTTATACAAATGCTAATTATAGGGCTTTGAATCTGTGTGTATACATAGTTTCACAAGGTCATACACGTGTTTAATGAACTGTCTGAAATATTTATATATTGCTCTGTTGTTATGTAAAGAGATCATTCTTAAAAGTCTTGTTGCATTAGCTCAAAAAGAGAAAAGTTAATAGTAATATCTGTGTATAGAAAAACTGATTTTTATTTTTGTCTCCTGAAGTTTAATCTTCATTGTCTTTTCAGGCATCAGAAGGTGTCACCTTCATTGGACCTGACACACATGCTATTCAAGCTATGGGAGACAAGATTGAAAGCAAATTGTTAGCCAAGAATGCAAAGGTCAACACGATCCCTGGCTTTGATGGAGTAGTCAAGGTGAGAAATCATTTAATTACTGTCTGCCCACTGTAGGAACAGTGTCTAAATCAAAGTACAGAACTATTGAAGGTCTGATGCAGAATCTAATTATAATTTCATCTTCTTTTTCAGTAAAATGTAATTAAAAATGGAGAACAGATTTTTACTAACAAGAGAGCTTTGGAGAAGAGGAGAAAGTCCTTGATAATAAATGATGTATTAGGAGTTCTTCAATGGAGTCTCTAAAAATACTTTGCTTTAAATTTAACATGAAGGCAGGTAGATGTGTTAAATGTCAGGTGTGGATTTGACTTATTTGCACATCTTTACATTTCTTAGGTCATCTTGTTCACCAAGATCTTGACAGCTCTGAGTTAAGTGAAGTCTGTGAAACTGTGTGAAGTTTCCATTTTATGGTCTGTTCTGATGCACATTTCCATGTGTTGTGAAATTCAGGATGAGGATGGAATGGGGGGAAGTTGGTGACTCTTTATCAGAATCTACAGCTAATGCTCTTCATTTGGTTTTAGAAAGACTGTTCCAATAGTTTTGTTGTTTCTTTATAGTTTGTAAGGTTAAATAAAGTATATCTTCCTTTTTGTTTATTTTCTGCTATTGTGATTGTGTTGGGCTCTTACAAGCTTTCCTGTGTGTCTTAATATATTGTCTATGTTAATGGAGTTAAATAAGCTTTTCTCTTTTAAAGTCTTCATTGTATACAACTAAAACTTGTGCATTATAAAATGTTGACCTCCCGGGTTGAAATTTTTTGTGCTTGAGGTGTCAAATCACATTTTTTTCAGATGAAGTTTGAATAAAACTTTTAAGTTTCATGAAAAAGTGTGTAGGAGCTAAGCTGGGTTTTAAACTCTGCTAAGAGACAAAATACCCCCTAAAACCTGACTAAAAGCAAAAGGTAAATAGAGTACAAAGGGGCTAAGCCTCCACAAAATTACCTGGTCCAATAAGGCAGCCTGGAGAAGTTGATCAGGGAGAGAGAATGATAAAATCACAAAATAGCTGAGGTCAAAATGCCCAAGGAGATTTTTTAGTACTTGTGATGGAAGTGTATGATGTATGTAATGCCTGGTAGCAGGATAATGCTGCAACAGATAAATGTGCAAAGACTCCTTTCTTTTCTGGAGGACTCCATCTGAGTGTTGGCTTGGCATTTAGTGGCCATGCTGAAGTCTGGGAGTGGCAAGTTGGCAAATTTCAGATTTTTGTTGCATGTTTTAGCAGTCCCTTGTGTATGTGGTCCTTTAGCACTCAAGATGTAACAGCAGCCAAGCTGTTGTGCATAACATTCTCTGTTCTGAAATCCTATATATTGTTTTAGAAATCCTGAAAATAACTTCCAGAAAAGCATCTATCTAGGAGATAACTTTGAATTAATCATTTGAACACCCCAAAACATTCTCTAATGCAGAATTAAGTACTCAGAATGCTGATTTTGTCATTGTATCAAGTTAAAACTAATGTAAGGGTCTGTTATTTTGCTAATAAAAAGAAACAAACCTGACAAAGTAGGATAATGGTTAATGAACAGATAGACCCTTAACCAGTACAACTGAGCTGCTTTCTTGTATGCATTTGTTTTGTAGACCTTCAATTGCACTGTTTTGGACAATTATCTGACATTCCTGACACAAAAATGAAACTAAAGTGATGTGGTTGACAATGGGCTATATGCAACAATACCCTTAAAACCTGTAATGTAGGACTGAGTTGACAACTCCAGTCCTCTGCTATTGAAAGGAACTACGTGGTAGTTGCTTAATCCCAAAGTGTCCATATTATATCGGTTTCATGTACCTCAGCCCTGCACCAGTTCTGATTATCTTAAGAGTGTTGATGAAAAAGAGTATATAACTAAAAAACCCCCAAACCGAAACCTGCAGTGTGCCTACCAAATAAGGAAAAGGAAAGTCCACAGACCTTGCCAGCATTGTAGTCTCCATCAAAAAGCAGAGTTACAAATTTTAGGCTAACCAGTGCTTTGGTTACCAATTATAGGAAGTAAAGCTTCTGATAATTGATAGTGTCATACTTGCTATGGATCTAAATATGTGTCCGTGTTTGTTCTCTGATTTCCTTCCTGTGACAATGTCTTTTGGTCAAATGAATACCCAAATAATTAGGTCATATAGGATGCCTGATACTTGGTTAGAGCTTGATATAATATTTTGCAAATTCAGACTAAGATAGGAAGGGCAAATCTGTATGGTACCAGCTCTAATCAGAACAGCAACACACAAGGAACTGGAGACTGTTGCGGATTTCTGCCATTCTGTGGGAGACCTATTTTAGTCACAGTTGTGAACCTTTCAAAATCTTTGAGGGCTCTTTTTCTTGAGAAATAAAACTTTAAAAGGTCTTAGGAAGGAGCTTAAGTGTCTGTGTGGTGCTTTAGGTTATTAGAGGTGGCTTCAACTTTAAAGTGGAGTCTAGTAAAGATGGAAGAAAACTGCATTCATGCCTCTGACAATGCCAGAAATTAAGACAGATGTGTTGCATGTGTTCTTTGTGGATGAACAGTTAAAGCAAACATAGAGTAACAACTTCTAGTGCTTCATTACTCAACTCAGGACTGTGCTGAAAATCTTTGTTACAGGAAGAGTTGTCTTTATCCTTGTTAAAAAGTGCTGCACATACTTAGGTCCTTCATGAATAAAGGATATTTTCCCTCTCTTGTTTATGTTGCTTAGCCGTTACACATAGGAGACACTGTGGTTGCAAAGGATTTGTAATAACATATTTGAGAGGCTGCATGCAGTAAATTCCCAGGGAGTAGAAATTAAATTAGAAATTTAAAAGAAGGAAGCCCTTCAACAGTGTACTTAAAGCTGGAAGGATTGAAGAGGAGGATGCTTGGCAAAACAGACACAACTCACTGTTCTTGTACTGGCGAATGCTCTAGCAAATATGAAATTGTGGAAAGATGTGGAATGAGAGTGGAGAGAGCAGTTTGACAAAGAGTAATTTTCTTCTCGTCCCTAGTTCAATTTCTCAGTGGTCTGGGGCAAGGGTTATCCGGTCTGCACATGTAAGGAATCGGAGCCTTGTGCTGTCAGCTAGAGAGCCAACAAAAGTGTTCAGAGGTAATTAATTTCAAAATGTGTAACTACAATAGTTTTATGAAACCTGATTGGGAGAGGTAGTGGTAAACGGTTTTAATCAAAAGAATTAGCATTAATCCATGTGAGCAATGGCTATACTAAAGTTAAGGCTGAGATGATGTATTGACTGTAAACAGCCAAAGAGGGGGAGTAAGATACAAGAACAAAGTCGAGGCCAACTAATGAGAATAAGGACATGCTGTGGTAAAAAACTGGGAAAGGAATGGCAAGGGAAGAAAGATTTTTGTATTGTTTCACCACATACAGCCAGTTTGGTTTTAGTAGAACACAGCTGGGTGTAGACCCAGAAGAATAATGTCTGTGTCTACTTAGTTTCACTGATGCCAGTAAACACATTAGAGGTCTTCTTCAAGGCTCTGAATTTACTGTAGTTAAGTTCTGAGTACTTGTTTTAGCTGAATTCTTGCATTGGGATATTGGCATTAGGATTGAATGATGACTTGCTGGAGAGTTGTGAAGAGACTGGATATGAACTGGAGGTTCTCCAAGGCTAACACCCTCAGCCATGAAAACTGTTATGCAGTTCTTCATAATTAATACAGTGTTTCACAGTTCTAGGAATTTCTTAAACAGCTTTACCCTGACGTTCCCCTACATCAAGACAGTTTTGTTTTTCTGTCTCCACCTCCTGGTACCTGGTTGAGAGGCATGTATATGAAATTAGGAGGTTAGGAATTCTTATGCTAAAGGAGTATTTTATGTCTCTTTAACTTAATGGAATCACCTATTTGTGAAAACACTATGACATAATTTTATAACTCTTAGGATTGTTATTAACTTCTCCCATTACTTGAACATTTTTATTTGTACAATAAAAGGTGGTGCTAAAATTATATATTTCTTTACAGTCTCCAGGTTATTTTGGGAGAATGGTAGTGTAGCTAATGTGCTTTTGGAGAAAACAGCAGTAAATCATTGAGGACTTCTGCTTTTAAAAAGTAATGTAAAATGCTTTTAGTACCAGTGTGGTTTTGTATATTTTGCACATGTGGACGTGTGTTAGGCAGTATCATAGCATTCTGTTTTTTGCTCTTCTTGTGCAAATATTGTGTATCTGTCATGAGTTTTATATACCAAAAAGCTAAAAGAATGGTCCTAACCTTTTCTGTTTACTCAGACTGCTTCTCTATTTATGTAATCAGCAAATGAAATTAATGATATTTTAAACATACATTCAACATACTTTCTTATGGAAAAATATCAAAATACTTACCAGAGATTTCAATGTGTCAGTTTCTTTTTTTAAATTAGTTTTCCTCTTTAAAACACAGCAAATTTTTGTTTTCTTGTTCAGAAAAGCTCTTTGAAAGCAAAAATTTGAGTATGTGTTCCTTTTTCTTTTCCCCCCCTTGTATCTTAAGAGTTTGGATTCTAATATGTTAGAACTGTAAAAGAAACAGATGTTGAAACAGTGTAAATTAAACTGTGCTGGACAGATGACTAAAGTCTTTTCAAGCCAAAACTAAGACAATTAGTGCTGCTGATACGAATCTGCTTGTTACTTAAAGCTGTTGTATGCATGTCTAAAAATACAGTGGCAGTGAAAAGTTCCCTTATAATGATTTGCAGCTTGTCTTCCTGTGGACTGCAGTGTATCAGTTAGCCACTTGTTTGCAGGTAACTAAGTGAAAAAAGATTACCCTGTTTGCTTCCCCCCTTAATTCTATTTTGCAAATATATGGGTAAATTTGCAAGAGAAAAGAAATGTAAAAGTTTCCTTCTCAACTATAATCGTGGCTCTTCATCAGTCATCACTCTTCCTGCATTTTGTTCAAGAGGCTCTAATTGTCTGCATTTGGCAGGTTTAACACTTCCTGACAGAGAGGCTATTAAGGGGAAGTATTCTCGCATAACTGTCACAGGCAGGAACAAAGAACCTTCAAACTCAATGTGTGGAAACCACTAACATTCTTAAATGACCCTTTTCATGCATTTTATCCCTTTAAGCTAAAATTTGGAGGGTGCAGGGTCATGGAAAGCAGCAAGGTGTAATAAAACAGTAAACTCTTGAGGTTTTTTTGGGGGGGAGAGTGTGAGGGACAGGGTTTTTTTGCTAGATTTATCTCTTGAGTTAAAAACAATTGTTATTTGGAAAAATCTCATTAACAGATGTGACTGGAGTAAAAAGACTTAAAACTGATGTTGCTTTCAGGACTGCTTTGAACTTAACAAGCACCGATTTGTGGAGCAGACTAGCTAATGAAAGGAAATTAAATTTTCTGACAACTTCCCCTGCCAGCCCCCTTATTCTTCATGGGGCTGTTACTAGGTACTGAAGACTTTTAAGGAGGATTTTGTTTTATTATTGGACATAAATGAACCAGGTATGAACATTTCTTATGTATTTTTTTCAAAAGTTCTGACCTGGGTGCTTTTAAAATGGATTGCCTTGAAAGCTTTAAAAATATCAGGTTTCAGTTTAATGTTCATAAGTCAGCCCCCATAGTTTCAGACACAGTTAGCAGCTGGTGGTTTCCAGACATTAATGCCTTCTATACAAATTTTTTAATGTATGTCATGGGATAGTATAAATATTAGCAAATTTGGTTGGAATTTTCAAGCTTAACTCATACCACTGTAATTTAACCCTTTTTTGTTCTAATTTGGTATAATGGAAATATACTTGGTATCAGTAGAAATAACCAGAATTAGCTACTACAGGAGAAGGGATTTGGTTATTGAAAAGTAAGCAATTCAAGTATTTTGGTTTTTTTATTCTGAATTTCCCAGGACTTTTTTCTGTGCCAGGCTACAGTAGTATGAGACAGCTGCAGCAATAGGTGGCATCAACAAAAGGATTTTTAAAATTGTTGTATGCTAGTAATGTGCAACTCTCTTAAATGAAAACAGTTATGGGAATCTTCTCCTTTCAGATATAGTTTAAAATGATGCATATTTTGTCTTCAGAATGCAGAACTGTCAAAACTGAAGTGGTGGTGTTCCTTCTTGAGTAAACAAACCTCATTTGTCTTTAAAGAAGTTCTGCAAGATTTTTTTTCCTGAACTTGAATTACTCCCAAACAATAGAGAATCAACTCCCCCTACCGACAGTAATCAGGAAAACACAAGGAATACCTGAGAGGACAGAAACAAGCTGGTAGTGGACAAACTTTAACGATCTGATTTATGGTCCATTATTGATTGTAAACTTCTAAATTCTAGCATTAAATTCCTACAACTGCAGAAAATCATTTTGCGATCCTGGTTGTGTTTCCTGTCAGCTGATTCCTCGTTGCTTTGAGTTTCTCAGTGCACTAATGATGAGGTAGAATTTACATTCCACTTATGGTATTAATTTTACATTCCTCTGGCTGAAAAGGGTCAGAAGGTTGTAAAATCAAACATTAAATGAATCGGAGGAGACAGTAGTGCAATATATGACTGCCCTCAGGACATAGTGCAATGGCTGATGGGATTAACGTTGGGTCTCATTTCCTGCTTTTACAGGATGCAGATGAAGCTGTCAGAATTGCAAGGGAAATTGGTAAGTTCTTAAATTAGCTATGGTGGGATTTGTGTGCCTCTCAGCAGACATGGTTGACTAAATTGAATGTGTAATAAGTAATCCCTATAGAACAAATAATGTTTTAATAGTTTTTAAGTGCCTGTTGCCCATAGGGCTGGAAGAATCTAGGTATTAACGCCCTGTCTCTTAAATCATCACATTTGAGCTTTTCAAACTGGACTTTACAGAACAAGTGCAGCCATGATTTGTGGAATGAATGTAATATGTAGTAATGAGTACCTCACTAAAGGGGTTTTCTGAAAGTATATCTACAGTTGGACATCATAGTCAGAAGCTAGGCATGGTACATTTCCCTTTATATGGAGACTGACACCAGTGATGTTATGATCTTCATTCTTCATCACTTGGTGGGCTACAGCTAGCTTAAATATGATCCAGAGCACCAGCCTTCTGTGCTTACTGCTATAAAATCACTATTCAGCTTCTGAATATCTTACAGAATGGTGAAAAGAGCAACCAGCAAATGAGTCTGGGACTAATTTTGATGATGGTTAAGTGTAATATGTGTTTAATGAGTTTTGGCTTTTCTTTACTAAAGCTTGGTATTAGTGAAAATACTAAACCATATGCTTGAAATTACACAGGTTTTTAAATGCTTTCTAGAAGAAGAATCTAATGCAGTAAGATGTATGATTTTTCTCAGGATTTTTCTTTAATTTTCCCTTTGAGACTGTAACCACAAGAAGCTATTTAGGTTTATCACAGGTAGATAAACAGCTTTTCACATGTGTCAAAAGCTATTGCTGTGCCTTTATGTGCCAGATAGAAAGTGGGACTTGCACTACTACACATAACTTCTAAGCAGTGTAAGATCTTACTACTTTAAGTTGAGGCTTTTACCCTGTACTGGTTAACTGCCCCAAAACCCCTCCTAGGCTTGTCTGACTTTTAGGCTGACACAATTGAAGTCAGCACTTCTGTGGGTCAGGCTTTGTGTCTTTGTTGTGAAATCCAGTGATAACTGATCACTGTCATGGGAGCATTACCAAAAGAAAGAGGTTATTAACCAAACTGGAATATTCAGAAGAGAATGGTAAATAAAATTTGGTTTAGTCCTGAATAAAGACACAGTACTGTGACTTTATTTCAGTTCAGTTTCTCTTCCAATAGTCTTTCTTGCTCTTGTGTTTTAAAGACTTCCTGCAAGTATTTTTTAAAACAGATTTGATCAATGTAAGTCAGAAGGCATGCAGTGGCTTTCTAGACACCCTTTAAAATACATTCTTTTTTAATTTTCCTCTGAGTTCTTCTGGTGTTCTGTTGACTGGTTCCTGTCTTTGATATCAGTAGCACTTTGGAGATCGTTATGTCAAGGCAGTCTTAAATCTGTGATAATAAAGTCAATTACAGACAGCTGGGTGGTGCTTTATTTAGATGGAAAATTCTTAAACTGTTTTGATACAAGAAGGGTTTGTACCACGTAGTGAAAGAAAAATGTCCCCTCTAGCTTTTTCCCCACCCGTGTTTCGACAAGTCAATCAGTTTGGTTAAGCTTCTGTCTAATTGTAACCACTGACCAGAGTAAAACGTAGTGATTTTAATTTCAAAGGATCTAAGATTAGATGAAATTATAGTCTCTTATATATATATATAATGTATTTTCCCTTATGTATAAAGCACTTGATATGCAATGGAATACTTTTAGATTGTTTCTAATTTCACTAATCCAGAGTTTCAGTCTTCTAAGAAAACTTAAGTAATTAATAAAGAAATAACTATGGGTCAGCGCTTAAAACACTAAAACTCTGTGTGATGCTCTCTTGCTGCCTGTGTTTTTTTCCTGCTTCTCCCTGCTGTGTTCTGGCCAAAGATCCCGTAGTAGTGGAGCATGGCACCTCAGGGTTGAGAACACAACCTTTACCTGTTTCAGTAACTATTATCTATCGATACACATTTTCTAGATGTGGGAATGAAGCCTTCTTTTTGCTCCTGATTTGAGAGATTTTCCTGAGTTGTCAAGAGAGAATGTGACACAGATACTAGGCTAAATCAGAAATTGGAAGAGGTTCAGGCACAAATTGCTGTATTGGCTTCTTTCTATAGTCTCTCTTCTCTGATTGTTGGTGTGGGCTGTTCTGCTCTTGTGATCCTTTCTGTGGTGTTTAATTACCTTGGCCCTTTTCCCATGCTGCTTTTAGGTCTGTATGTAGAGTTGTACATTAAGAACTGCTGCCTTCTTGATTCTGAAGCATCGATGAAACTCTGGAAAGTTTGACTCCTCTAGTTGGACTGATTGAACAGCTATGAAGTGCAGTCAGTTAGAACTAAATGAAAGTCTGTACAAAACTGAAGAGATGAAAAAGATGGTTTTTTTGTCATGTTTCATTTGACATGGGTTTACTTAGTGCTACCTTTTAATAATGGGTATTGAAAAAAATCTGGTATAACCACATGCAATATTGCTCAAACTGGTATTGGACAACGTGTTCTGTAGTCTACAATCTGCAACTTTATAAAAATGGTTAAATGACATTGAAAAACCATGGTGGCCAAGGGTGGGGGAGCTAACAGCTGTGGGACATCAGAAGTTTGTGTACTCCTTTTATCATTCAGATTCTCAAAATAATAACTGTCCTGGAAACAAAGCAGTCCTAACTTAATAGTATCTATTTAGCAGCAAAAGTAGGTGCAGTGATCTTCAAGTCTGATAGCTTTTTACCTTCTTGCCTCCTAAGATCTTTAGACCCATCCTTAAGAGGCATCACAAGAATATAAAACAAGAGTAGGTTTTAATCTCACATGCAATTTTAATTTCACATAAATTGGCATCTAATTTGAGGGAAGGATTGAAAACCTAATACCTACTCAAAAATGTGTCTACTTTGTGAGTCTTTTCATTGCTGCTGTTGTGGGTACTTACAAATGGTGTTAGAAATTGTTTTCATGCCTCTCCTTTCCTGCAATTAATCCAATCAATCCATGTGAACATAGTTAAGCAATTTTAAATGCTGCTGAATAGTACAAATATGGAGAGTGTTGAGTAATGCATCCTGATCCCAGTATCCTATACCCAGTATGCATGCATAACTTAAATTTTACAAAGCCTTTCTTTCAGTGTTTGGTATTGGCTAAAGAGCTGCTCTTAAGCTTAGTTCAGTGCCCCCAAGAGCAAGGAGTGTGTAACCTCATATTTGAGCAAAAGCTCCAGTACCCTTATTTTCAGGGGACTGGCTAATTTACGTGCTAGCGTGTAGAAGTCTGTTGCAATTTTTCCTTCTCAACTAGAAAAGCTGTATGTATTTTTTCAAAACAGGCCTTACTCAATTTTTTGAAGACTTACTTTAATTACATAGTGGCTCTTTGGGAGTCTTTAACTGCCTTGCCTAAAAGCGTAGTTTGCATGTGACACTCTACGTAAAAGGTAGGAGGAAGTGGAAGCAAAGTGGTCCTACACTTGGTGAATGATACTGGTAACCCATGGGAACACTGATAATCACTCTGTGAGTTGTGATATATGAATTACATTTTGGAGCATATAAAGGCTTACTGAGGCTCACTTTCAACATGCCTGTTTTGCTTTTGAAACTAAAGAACTGTAAATTAGGACTAGACTCTGCTTGCAGAATTAAAATCAGCAAGCCATTCAAACGACTGATATTGTTAGCTTGAAATTGGTAGCATAACTGATGATGATTTTTTCAAGTACATTGTAACACTGAATAAGATAGATTAGATGATGGAAATTGCCTTAGTGTGTTTGCCATAATAAGGCTTAAAACAATGCTTGTTTCAAAATTTCAGTCTTGCAGCTTTTTGGGTTGGACAGGGTCTCTAGGTGGTGATAGTATTGCCAGAGATTCACTAGTGTTATCCAGTAAAATCTCATTTCTTGCGTGAAAGTTATACAAGATATGCTTTTTCCTTTATTTCAAGAGGTCCATTGACTTGTGTTAGGAGCCTGGCAGCTGCCAGGGATATGGAAATGCAGCTACAGCATCAATAAGATGCTCTTGTGTAAATATTGAATATGCTGCATATCATGAAAATTGGTTGAACTTCATTATTGCTGCATGTAATCTAGAGTTACCTTTAATCTCTGAGTTTGTAGAGGCCTGGATCAAACTCACTGTTACTCTGTGACTTATCATGTAGCCTTCTATGGGCAGTATCAGATATTTCATAAGAAAATCTAAGGGAGACTCTAGAAAGCTTATTTACATGGCTCTGTTTGGTCTTAACCTTATACATTGCAAGGAGACTACTTTAGATTCCGAGGCATGAAGATTTATAGCCTTTTGGTAATCCATGCCTATAGGAGCTTGGTTTGTGCTCTACATATGCTTAACTATTACCTCTCTACAGCTTTCAGCCACGTGAATGCTTTACAGCCTGGGGTTTCTCAGTCTAATAATGTGTTAAGTTGGAAACTATTTTATTGGGTTTTTTTCCTGTTTCTTTGTTAATTTAATGTGCTCTTGTACTGTTGCTGCTTTCCTGCCTTCCAATCAACACTAGTGTTTCTTATGCTTGTCTCATGCCTTTTTCTTGGGTATCCATTTCAGACTTTTTAAGAAAATAAAAGGTTTTCCAGATCTTGCTGGTTTTAATTATCTTCTCCTGAACCTCCTTTCAGTTAGATCACTTTGAGGAGGAAGTGGACATATTGTATTGCTCTCACTTGACAGAGCAAGAGTGTCTCTACATTCCAGAAAGAAACTGTAAACATCAGTAACACATATGACAGTAGACTGGACCACTTCTAGAAACTATATTGAAATGTGTCTTTCTGTCCCCAAAGCAAAGCCTTTTATAGATTGTTTCTTCAGTTCTCAAGGACTGATAGACTCTTGCCAGATGGTATCAGCTGGTCTGATATTTGCCTTAATGTTGTGATTTTCATTAAACTTCCTGGAGACCAAAGGCATGAAGAATTTTCTGCTATCCTAGAAATGTCAAAAGCATTTTAAACAGATCCTTGATTTCAGTTTTCTGCATGTTTGTATAGAGAACGGTGAAGTTCTCTGGTATGAAGAAATTGTTTCAGGAAGTTTCTTTGAATGAAAAGACTGTATTAAAGAGAAACGATCATTACTAAGTCTGCATTTAAACTGTGTGCTTTGTTACTGTTATTTTCTAGCTTTCAGAAAAGGAAAGTCCTGCCTCCTTTTCTTGTATCTTGTTCTACCAGTAAGATATTGCCAGTTATGTTCAATGCTGTCAGATTTATACTGCTTGTTTTTTCTTACTGCTGGTCAGTAGTTGGGGAGAATACATATTTTATTGTAAAAAAAAGTAATCTGTTTTCTGATACTATTGTATAATGTCTAAGCAGCACAGCTCTTGAGCTGTTCTGTTGTTTAAAATGTACTGCACTAAAAGTATTGGTAAGTTACATATTCGTTTACTCAATCTTTAGACTTACTTTATGAAGTTCTACTAATTTTTGTTATTAATTAAAAAAAAATTATATAAGCAGGAACAAAGGAAAAAAAATGTTCCTAAAGAAATGTGAGCTTAAAAAGGTCAAATGCCTTATTCATAAATCACTTCATTATTTGGGAATAATTCATTCAGTGTTTTTTTGGTATAAATGAATTGGAGAAGACAGCCTTTCTTGGCTGTAGAAATTACTGCACTGACAGCTAAGTTTTGAAAAGAAAAGTTTCTCCTCTGTTCTCCCTGCAAACAAAGTGTTTTAATAAATGAAGTTATTGTCTACTGGCTTTATTGGACATGTGGTCAGTTGTCATGTTCCTCTGACCAACTGAACAAAGTTTGAACTTCTGTCTAATTGTTCCCCGCTGTTAGGCTACCCTGTCATGATCAAGGCCTCAGCAGGTGGTGGTGGGAAAGGCATGAGAATCGCTTGGGATGATGAAGAGACCAGGTGAGATGCTGTCCAAAAGCTTGCCTTGATGAATGCTGCAGTTACTGAAGTCCCATTAAGCCATTGTGAGCTGACAGTGGAGCAGATATGAAATGTTAGACAGAGAAATTTGATATTATTTGGTTTTATCCTTTTAGTATAGTGGGCGATATACTTTGGAAGTTTGCCTGTGCCTATTTCTTACTAATTCTTGCATGAGCCTTACAAAACACCATCCCTTAATTTCAGTAAAAAAACAACATTCACAACTGATGTTAGTCTAATGTTAGACTATAAATCCAGAGTGTAAATAACATTTTCCTGTATGTCTTTCAGAATGCTGATTTATTAATTCTCTGTGTTAGGCAGAATAATTATTGGCCCTGATTCATAAACATTAATGCATGCCATTGGTTTGTTAAAGTTGATGAAACTGATAATTCATATGTGGAAACACATACGGTATTACCAGAATGTGCTCTAATAAATTGGATACTTCTGTGTTTAAAGTATTTGTACCATCAAACTATTGTACTTTTGTCTGTTTTGAAACAACACGTTTCAACCCACAGATATTTTCATGTCTCTTACTGGTTGTCTGAATCCCGAACATTTCATGATACTTTGTTGTTGACTCGGAATTTTATAATCCATTCTCTGCTGATACTCTGGGAACGAGGAGCTTGATTTTTGACTCCATATGCTGCTGATCTTACAGAAAAAAGTATTTTCTGATTTTTCAAAGACTTGTAATGAAAAGCCTGTTTGATTCAAAATAATCTGAATGTTTTCCTTTATGTGCAGAGAGAGCAGCACGTGTGCTGGAGTCAACTCAAAGTACAACTGAAATTTTCATTAGTTTAATTTAGTCACCTGCAGAACTTCCCTGTCATTTTTGTCCCCTATTAAATTTTTGTTTGTCAAAACCTAAAAACTGGATGAAAGAACAATGAATACTAGCAGTTAAATTTTAGATTAAAAGAAAACATGGTGGGTTTATTTGTACCTTGCTCTACCTAGTCCATTTGTATTCAAATCCAAATAGGAAAATAATGTTTTGTGCATTAGAATAAAGATCTAGAATAATCTGCTTTCTTAAAAGGATAGTTTGTTGCTACTGCTTTGAATCCAAAATTACTGCCTTGATTTTATTCAGGCAGCAGTTGCTTCTGTTGGACTTGAAAGGAAGGCATAAATTTCTTGTTTAGTTCAGAAAGGAGCAAAGGAGCTTGATTAAAGTAACTGTTTTAAAGTAAAAGTGGATCTAAAATGATGATTGCCAACTTAATTTGGAGAAAGTATGTGGTTATGGTTTAGAAAGTCACCTGGTAGAGCTGATTGGTACCAGTAGAAGCTAACTAGGGATATTCATTATGTATATTTGCATATGAATAAATTAATTTAGTGATATTACTTTGACTCAGTCCTATTTAATGATAATTTGAGCTGCTTGCCTTGTTTATGGAAAGCTTTTGAATGACAGAATATCCTGAATTGGATGGGATGGAGAAGGATCATTGACTCCAATTCAATTCTGAAGTATCATTCATCTCCTCATTATTTGGAGTGGAGTCCTTATAATAATTGTCTTGGTTAGTTATGCAAGCCTTGTCTTTATAGTGTAATGTTAAGTCTAAAAGGTCCTAGGAGGAAGAACACCCAGACAGTCACAGATCAACACTATTTATTGAAACGAAATCAAGGAGAGAAGCTTATGTTAAAGTTTGTGAATAGGCAAAATTGACAAAATACTTGTTGTAGGACATTGAAAGTGAGTTTTAAGAGAACTTGAAGACAAACAGATTTACTTCTCAAGTGAAGTAGAGTGTTTGGGTTTCTCTTCCAGTCTGTCTTTCAGAATACCTATTAGGTTGTAAAGATTTGTTGTATGTGTCCATTAGTTGTGTTATGCATCTAAAATTGTTCGTTTTGTATATGTCTAGAGAACACCTGACCTGAGTGTTTTGAAGGTGACTTACGTTGTTTTGGCAGTAACAGCTATCTGATAGGTTTAATACTACATGAAACTATTGTATAGTTTTGCTGCATTCAGGTCCATATCATACTAAAATTAAACAAATTATCAACTATGGGCAGACTGTGGAAAAATCAATATCTGAATGGTCTTTTGCATTTCAGGGTTCATAAACGCAAGGTGAGTGTGAAGAATGGTTGTAATATTTTGATCTTGTTTTGGCTTTGTCTCATGGCTTTCTCTCAGTATTTAATTTAAAATACTATTTGAAAACAAAAGTCTTTATACAGAATCATTCCTGATTTGGAAGGGATCTGCAAGGATCACGGAGTCCAACCCCTAGACTTGCACAGGACCATCCCCAGGAGTCACACTGTGTATCTGAGAGCATTGTCCCAATACTTCTTGAACTCTGTCAGGCTGGTGCTGTGACCACTTCCCTGGGGAGCCTCTTCCAGTGCCCAACACCCTCTGGGTGAAGAACCTTTTCCTTGTTTGAAACATATTTTTGGATTTTCAGGATAGTTGAAAACCTTTGTTTCAACTGGCTATGTGTACAGTAAGGTGGCTTAAATGTATGTGTGGTGTGATGTGGAAATAGCTACTGGAAGTGGAAAAGACCAATCTGAGGAACTTAATTGCTGCTGTTATGGAATTATTCACTGTGGTAACTTCTGCTTCATCTTTCATGTCCCTTAAACATACCAAGGGATGACAGTTGTTTTAGATCCTCTGTAATTACTATATTATTCCAGCTATAGCTAAGATTTCTTAATTTTCAGCTAGTATTTTTAAAAGAAATATTGGTACAGTTTTGTCAATGTTACAATTTGTTTTTTGAAATAGCCCTTCACATGCCCTTCACTGTGGAAGGCTGCAGTGTTGCAACCCTCTCTGGGTAGGGCTGCTCTTGTGTTTCTTGAGTCCCTCCCAAGTCTCACTTCTATTGCTTTTTTCCAAATTTTGGTCAAGTTCTAGTGTGGAATTTTGTGTACAGTTCAAGCCACTGACCCACATCTAAAATTAAAATATTCTTATGTTCACTCTAGTGTAATCCCTAATTAGTTGTCTTGGTTTGGAGAAGTATAATTTAGCATGCCTTTTCTTCAACTAATAGATGCCCACTTAAAATTATATTGAAAATGAAGGGTGGATTTCTGGAAAGAAGTCTGCCTAAAGCTCAGGTTGGTAGACAGCCTGAGAAAGTTCTGCTGTATCTAAAAGTATTTTTAATTTAGTGTCATTGATCATCCCTGCTCTGGTCTTGTATATGGAGAACCTGTGTGCTTGCATTCCAGTGAGCCTGATCTGAAAGTGCTTTCTAGGTATAGGCAACGTTAAGCTCATGATGCAGTACAGTAAAACATGACTAGAGTATGTGTCTGAATATCTACACATCATCTGTATCATTCCTTCTTTGTGGAGAAACTGAAGGCGTCTTGCTTTCAGTATGCTCATAACAATTGTACATATAACTAAATTTTTGGGGTCATGGCTTCAGATGGTAGGCTGGCAGCTCTGAAAAGGAATTAAATTCAGCACTCTATTATTTCTAAAGAACAGACTGAAATTCTCTTGCAGAGGTTGTGATGGATCTTTGCACATAAAGGCACTTACTGGCTTATAGGTTTAGTATTGGAAGTCATAATACAGGAGCTATTAGCCCATGTTTTAAACTCTGTGAATGTTCAGGTAGAAATTAGTTTCTTTACCTAGTAGCTTCAGCTGCAGATGTGATAACCTCCATGCTGGAAATTGTACTAAATTATTTTTTAAGAGTTACCTTTGGAAAATTTGAAGCTTTGTATTAGCAATTCTTCCATATTGTCTCAGCTTCTGTAACTTTTCATAGATATTGAAGTCTTGTATGCTTAGTGAGTGTCTGTTTGGAAAGTTTTTACCAAGGCAGCTTGTAGCAACAGATATTTAGAGAGATGAAAGATTTTTCCTTTTAACCTCTAATAATAGGAAAATGTAAACTGTCCTGTTTCTGAAATTCTTTCTTGGTGCTAATGCCAATTTTATGAATGTAAATCAAACGTCTGTTCTCAGATTCCAAAAACCCTTTTGGTTTGAGATAAATGCAGAGGAGGAAATATGTCAGAATATATAGTTCTGTCACTCCAAGACACCTTTATAATTTCTCTTCTGTGGTCTTGTGGTACCATGCTGTGTTTATTTCTGCTGTTCCACAGTTGTTGCTCTTCACTGGGATGGTGCAGTAGGACGTGGAAGAACTACTAGTAAATGTGTTTTTGTAGTCCGAATTAGTAATTTCCTGCAGTTTCCCACTTTTCTTAAGAAACATTGATTGAAATGGTTTTTTTTTACCCCTGATGCTGTAATCTTCCAATGGCTCTGAAGGAATGAGCAGTGGGACTAAAAGAAGTTAATGTGGAATAATAAGTAGCCAATCATTCTGAATCCTCCACCTCCCAAAGCAAAAGAAATACGAAGTATGCCGTATAAGAGGACAATGCTTTAAAAACTCAACAGCATTAACTATTATGAGCCTGTGCATTGAGTTTTATTATCTTCCCAAAGCATTGCATTTGGCTTTTCAAACCACTGTGCAAAAATGGGAGTGTATGGGCTTGACCTCTTTGGTTTGTCCTGCACAGGTATGTGCTGTTCTGGTGAGGGGAAGGAATCTATTGGATGAATGATGAAGAGTGTTTCCTAATGTCTTGGAACCCTATTTTTTAAAAACCCCACATACTCACATGCCATCTTCATATATAAACATACATAAATGCTGTGAACTAGATAATTTTAGTTTTTTTTTTTTTAATTTTCAGTTAAGCTTGAAGTGGTGGATATTGGTTTTGTGTGTAAAATCAACAACATTTGAGTATCTGTTGGCTACATGTTAGGGTTTTAGAGGGCTTCTACTATACTAATGGTTATCAAACATATACTTTTTAACTAGATGACTCTTCTAATGCTGGCCTTGACAAGAAAAAAAGTTTTAGGTTTCCTGATACTAAAAACTGAAATTCTATGTAATGAGTGCAGTCTTTTGTTAGTGTCTGACTGCCTTGAAAGAAAATTATTTTAATTAAAGCAGCACTGCTGATCTCAGAGCTGGAGGCAGAAAGTTGGCATGGCTGTTTCACTTCAGACAACCACAGGAAGGCTTGTGGCAACATCAGTAATACTTCTGTACAACTTAAGCTTCAGTGTGAGTAAATGTACTGTAGGAAGAGAGGGGAACCTTAGAGAGATCTTGTTTTTCCTCTTTATAATTGTGCATGTTTGAAGGGATCTAGAGACAGCATCTTGTCCAGCTTCATCCTCTAAATAGCATCAACACTCAGTTGAAAGGTGGTTGCTTTGAAAGGTGGTTGCTTATAACTTTGCCCTGTTTGGGTCTTGCATTGAGATTACACAGCCTCCCTAAAAAGCCTGCTCTGCTTTTTCATTCTTTCCAGCAAATTTTTTCCTCACATCCAGGTGGAAGTAATTTTTATCATTGGACAATTGCAACTGCACAGATTTGTAAGATAAAACAAGGTCAGAATATCTGAGATAGTTATTCCTAATGTAAAAAGATTTACAGGTGTATGGATGAGATGATTAGGCGCCTGTCTTTTTAACAAGTATTGCAGTTTAGATTTCTAATTAGCACATCCTTTGGTGAACGAAAAAGTCAGTTGTGAATAATAGTGCATAAAACTGTGTGATACAAAAATGTTTACAAAACAAAACAGAGCTTTTGATATAGGAGTTAAAATAGCTGTAAATCTGTTTCAATAAGAAACACTCTGTATGGCTGTTTGTTACAGCACTTCGGTTTTTTTGACAAATCAGGTAGTGCACAGAATCACTAATTTTGATGTCCCTTTTTTCTCTTAACTAGGTAATTAAATATATTGAAGTTAAATATGAATTTAGGAAAGTTGTACATTAAGTATATCTCAAAATTACAACATGTACCAACCCACAATGTTGAAAGAAGGTGAAGATACACTTCTAAATATACACTTTTCTCTACTGTAAATTTACCTATCTTGTGACTCTGTTGTCTGGATTAACTACATCCAAGAGGTGGAAAGCATGAAAACTTCAACTCAGTTGTGCTGTCATTCTTATTCTGGGCACAGATGTCAGGGATGCTGTGTTTCAGTGGTCAGTCACACAGAAACTTGACCAAGCTTTTCATATGTATCAACATGAATGGGACTAATATACCACTTACAGAGTGGTATATCATATTATATTAAAATTTCAGTGAAGCCTTTGGGTTCCTGCATTATGCTCTATCTCACCCCGAGAAAGTCGTTCATGAAGTTGTTTGTCAGAGGTTTTGAGCCAAGGAATATTCTTTCTGCTATTTAGAGGGAAAAAAAAGTTAAAAAATAAAGTATCTTTGTTTTGTTTAACTACATATGTAAAAGAAGGAACAGAGGGAAGCATACAGAATGCTCTGTATAACACTCACTTATACTTTAAGGCGGGGAAAATCTACTAGTACAGATAGTGTGTTCTGTGAAGATAAGTAACATAATCTTTAGGTTGTGTTCAGTGGTGGAATTTTCTGTAATATTACATTTGCAATTCTTTAATGCACAGCTAACCAGCCTCTGCTGTTCTTGAGTATTGGGGGCTGTAAGTAATGGTGAGCTTCACCTTCACTTCTGTATAACAAGTACTTCGTAATTACTGGGTCTTAAAATTCTATTACTTTATTACTTTTGCAGAAGAAAATGAATAAGTAATTGTCGTAAATGTTCAGGCTTTTTAAACATGCTTAAAATTTTTGTGCTTTGAGAATGTTTTGATTTGGTTTGGGGTTGGTTGGGGGTTTTTTTGTCTTTGTAAGAAAAGCATGAAAAAAGGGGTACTCATTACAGAATCAAATGCAAATGGTATAACTTGGTTTTTGGATGTGTGTGTTGATTAGTGAAGATTGACTGTTTACTGAAACGAGTAAGTGTTCAGTAAGTTCTTTCTTGTATGCTTTAGGACTTAAATTTTAAAATACAGATTATTCTTTTTGTTTTCCTTATTTAAGGGAAGGTTTTAGGTTTTCATCTCAAGAAGCTGCTTCAAGTTTTGGTGATGATCGCTTACTGATAGAAAAGTTCATTGATAACCCTCGTCACATAGAAATCCAGGTTTGTAGTACTATTATTATTGCTACTATTAAATATTGTGTATTTATTTAATGAGGTTTGAACTCATAAATAAATCAAAGTTCAAAATGTTTCAAACAGTCCACTAAAAAAGGCCTAGAGTCTTGTGTTTTCCGGTGTCTTGGGTCATTGCTCAAACTACATGGCTATCATGTACAATACAGCCTTCCTGTTTTTATTCTCTACCCTTTCTTTAGCAGGAAGACTGTGAACTGTGCTCAGTTTGTTGAGGGAGGAAAAAAAAAATGTTATAGGCATCTGTCCTGAAGGTTGGAGATTTGAACTCTGGATCCTGTTGGAGTGCTTGAGTGCAGTGGAGGATGTAGGAGTTCAAGAACTGCCATGTGTAACAATTTCTTGCAAAGTCTAGGTGCTTTTTTCAGTATTTCGGAATTCTGTTCTGAAGTATCTAATTCTGCTTGGGAACTCAGGAGGATTTGTGTCCTCTTTTGGACAGTTTGTGGTTTAAAATCAGGTGTATTCTCTTTAACTTCTGCATTATTGCTGTTTCTGTCATTTATTGAATTTAGAGTTAAGTCAGGTCTGCTAATGCAGAGCAAAAGTTGTTTCTTTTAGGTACTCGTTCGCAAAATTATGATTTCAGAGTTCGTGATGTTTGATCTTATATAGGTAACTGAATTGTGTTTGTCAATAACCTTGAGGTATTTCCTAACAAGAAATCTATACAGAGCATATTCATTTCCTCAAAAGAAATTTCACTTTTTACATAGAAATTTCATTTCTCTTTGTCCAAAATCTAAACCCTTTCTCTGGTTGTTGGAATTTTTTTTTTTTTAGATAATGAGAGCCTGAAGTAGCTCAGTAACTAAGTGAAACAACAACAGTAAATTTGATAGTGTGGAATGATTTCTAAGAGAGAAATATTTAATATTTTTCACTCTACCAGATGTGTGCCTCAGCCTGATGCTTCCTATGGGGCTAACTTGCATATCATAGAATCCTAGAATGGTTTGGGTTGGAGGGATTGTGAAAGGCCATCTAGTCCAACCCTCTACAGTGAGCAGGGACATCTTCAACTAGATTAGGCTGCTCAGAGCCCCATCCAGTCCCATCCACTGTTTCCAGGGATGGGGCATCCACCACCTCTCTGGGCAACCTATTCTGTTTTTTTACCACTCTCATAATGAAAGACTTCTCCCTTATATCTAGTCTAATTTTTTTTTTTTTTGTAGCTTAAAGCCATTACCCCTTTTCCAGTCATTATAGGCCCTGCTAAAAAATTTGTCTCCATGTTTCTTATCAGCCCCCCTCTAAGTGCTGAAAAGCTGCAATTAGGTATCCCCAGAGCCTTTTTTCCAGGCTAAACTACCCCAGCTCTTTCAACCTTTCCTCACAGGAGAGGTGTTCAGTCCCTCTGATCATTTTTGTGGCTTTACTCTGGAGCTGTTCCAACAGGTCCATGTCCTTCCTGTACTGAGGACCCCAGAGCTGGATGTAGTACTCCCAGTACAGTCTCAGCAGAGAGGAGTAGAAGAGGAGAAGTGAAGAAGGAAGAGTGAAATGAAGAAATGATCTGTAAACAGTGAAACAGCAAAATGAAAAGTGGTGTAAAAATGAAATCTAAACCCCACTTTATTCTCTATGGAAGGGCCATGGAAAAGTATATAGTGAACTCTCAGTTTCAGCATTGATCTTAGGGTTGAAAAGAGGTCAGATTGCTAGTGCATCTTTCTGTGTTCTCTTGCTATGGCTAATAATTTTTACCTACCTATTTTTTTTTTTTTTTACATGCAGATCAGTACGCCTTAAAGATGTTTCAGTGCTTGCAGATATGGGAGATTCAGCAGGTTCCTACTGGTTCTTCAATGACAAAAGTTAGATGAGTTTGGTTCCTCCATACTTCCATGAATTCAGGGCAGATTTTACGTTGTCTAGATTCCTTTGAGCTTAAAAAAAGGCTACCCCAAAAAACTTAATAGTACTGTATTTAGGAACTGTTGAGCAATTTCAACAGAATGGCTTTGCTGTTAATAATTTATAATTTTATTTATAACGAGTATACAGTGAATTTTTTTCCTTATGCAAGCACTTTGATGGTATTTTTTATAACAATATCATAGCATATCATTTTAACTTCATGTTCTAATCAGCTTTAGGACGTTGACCTTGGTTCATTTTCAAACTGCTGAATATACAAACAATTTGAGACCAGATGCCAGATATTTATTAATTTAGCAGTAACTTTTAAATAGAACTTTTTTTAGCTTTCTTATATTTCTCCAAAGCATTGCTACTTAAAATTGTTAAATAAGAAGTTTCCTGTGTCTAGCTATAAAACAATCACTTTGTAAAACATGAGAAAAGACTAAAACAATTAACAGGAAAATAGAGTCCAAATACACTTTATGCTTCAACTGATTTGAAGTCCTGTTCTACTGAAGTATCTGATAAAAAGTTTAAAGTAAGAGTACATGGAATGTCTACTACTTGGCTAAACTACAATCCTGCAGCTGGAAACAGAATTTTGCTGAATCATGTAAGAGGTATTCCACTACATAATACTTAATTATTTTGGCATGTAGATGTACATAGCATATACTAATGTCATAATCATCTAATCCTGCAAAACAGGGCATTTTCTGTTATGAATATTTAGATATTAGAAACAAAAGCTGTAGCTGAGGCATGCATTTTTAGTGAGATATGTACTGGAACCTCCTGTCATCTCAGAGATGATGATTTCAGTATGCTGCAAATGCCGTCTGAAATACAATTGTTTTGTGATTAGTTTTGATGCCTTAGGTTTTAACTTTTATATTTTTCAAATCCTGTACTGCTAGTGTAACTCTGAAGTTTCCTGTAGCTTGTTAAGTACTGTTCTCTATGCTAAGATAGACATAACAAAGCCTCTCTAACTTGCTCTCCAAGGACACCCAGACCAAGAACTGTAAATCATCATCTTGGAGAGAGAGGGGCAAGCTTGGGGAAATTCCATCATTGGCTGGGTTCTGGTTTGTGAATTTGTGCTGATATAAAAGTGTGAAGAACTCATGACCTCTCATCCATTTTGGGATCCACTGAGGCAGGACTGGGCTCCTCTGGAGCCCAAAGTGTACATCTGAAGGCCTTTCAAATAAATCCCTCCTTTATTCCTGTCTAGTCTCTGTTTCTAGGTAGCCATTTAAGGCATCAGTTTCTTTTACCAGAAATGGTGGACACCATGAATAAAAGGTGGACGTGATGGATACAAGAATAAAAGTCTAATGCTAGATGTTGTTGGCTTATTTTTTTTATAATTACCTTCTTAAAGTAGATGTTCATGCAGATCTCTTTTTTTTCCATTTACTGATAATGGAAAAACATTTCTTTTAAGATCCAGGTTGCTGAAATTTAGTAGGATATGAGAAATGTCCTGAAGTGTAAAAAAAAAAAAAAATTTACTGCTTGGATTGAAAAAATGTATTATCCTCTTCAGAAAAATAGATAGGGAGAGGAGAGAAGCACAATGACCAATTTTAATTGTAATGTTCCAAGATATTTTTGTTTTAATGAGAGAGAGTTCTGTGGAAGGTTGTAGGCTTTCTAGCACTGAAACAGAGGTGCTCACAAGGAATCATTCTATTTAAAGTACAGCATTTTTCCGTCAAGTACTATGCTATGCTTTACAGGTGCTGCTTTAATACTATAATAACCCCCATAAAAAAACAGTCCAAGAATCTTTGGACCTCTCAAATAATTTCTCGTAGGGCCCCGTGAGTCTGTAGAGCTCCACTCATCTGGATTGGATGGGTGAGCACTTATGTAGGAGGTACCTGTTGGTTTTTTTTGGTGTTGTTTGTTTGTTTTCTCCTTTTCTTTGTGTTGAGTCCCTTGCTAGGCAATCTAGCAGTTGGCTGGAGCATCCTAGTGCTGCTGCTGCTGCTGAACCTTCCCCTGGAGAGGGAAGAGGGTTCTGGGACATGCTGTAGTTTAGGAAATCCCAAAGTTGTCAGTCTTCTAGACCCCTTTTTTCACTAGAAAACTCCATAAATTTGTGGGAGCACAAACATAATTTTTAGGAGGAAAAACTTCTGATTGTACAGGGTGCAGAGTGCACTGGATCTGATGCTGCACAGTGCACATGAGTTGTCTTCATGACTTCACTGCCTCCTTTTCAGTCACATCTACCCAGATTTTTCACGCCTCAGCAGCCATTGGTGTCATAGATGCAGGAATTCATCTTGCCTAGTGCCATACTTCCTCTGTGGTGCTAAAAGGAATAATAAATAATACACATTCGTTGTCACAAATGTGAGTAGATATGGTTGAGTTCACACAGTTTGAGGAAGATTGTCTCCTTGTTTTATCCTGTTGGTTTTCAGTGTAGAACTGCACTATTAAAGAATGAAGCATGAATATTGGCATGAGTTCCCACAGATCAGAGCAGGAAGATAGATGGAAAAAAAATGGGTTAAAATAAAAATTTTATAAGGAAGAAAGGGAGCAGGTGTGGTCTGTGTTAAAAGAAATTGTTCTAAGAATAAATGTAGAGTTATCATCATGAGATAGGAAGAAGTCTACTAGAATTTTTAAATCCACTATTTGGTATTGGAAATGGCTTCATCATACCATCAATTTCATAAAAGGACAGAGTTCCTTTTCTTATTTTCACCTCTAGTTTGAAGTTGAAGAATCAATGAAGAGTTCTGCCATGCTGAACTTGTGGGCTTTATTCTAGTGTGTAATTTATGTAGTTGAATCTAGATACTTTATTTTGTTTACTCTTTCATGAACTGAAGCTGCAGCCAAGAACTGTAGTTCTTGATTTTTAAAAAATTTCTTTAAACTACTGCTTTAATTTCCTTGGAAAGTACTGAGCAAGTTGCAAATTTTATTCTCCTTAATGAAGGATAATAAAGTTTCTGAAGACTTTTTTTTTCCTTCTTCATTAAAGACAAGGCATTGTGGTTTGCTTGCTAAGAAAGCTCCATTAGATATTCTTTCTGACAGCTTTTGTGTGTAATTCAGGGGCAAAATTTGGCATCATTGGAGATTTTTTTTTGTTGATGCAAGATTTTGCTCAGCAATATGCTTTTGTGTAATTTAATTGTGTAATGCATTATGATGCAGTGCAGTTTAAAATGCTTGAAAAGGTAGTTTTAATCTTATTTCAGTCTTTTATAAGATCTCAAAAATTCAGAAATCAAATTTGGAAGTGAGAAGTTTTTTTGCTATGTATATACTCTACGTAGAGGCTTTAGAATAGTCAGAATCTGAAGGAATGTTCAATTAGTATTTCATATATAATTAATTATCTACACAAGCTTTTCCCTGAGCTTTATTTTTAGATCAGAAAAAAAACCCCAAACCCTAAATGCTGTATTATAGTTTGTCAAAAGACCATATGCTTACATCTGTTTGTTAATAGCAGTGTGTTATTGTTTCAGGTTTTGGCAGATAAACATGGCAATGCCTTGTGGTTGAATGAAAGAGAATGCTCCATTCAAAGGAGAAACCAGAAGGTTGTGGAGGAAGCACCAAGGTGTGTATACTGGATTCTTGATGTGGCTTCATGGTAACTGAGGGCATTTTTGGAAGGCTGCTGGTTCTATTTATTGCACAAATGCAAGCAAGTTTTATTCTATTAAAAAGCACAAAGAAAAGAAATGCTTGTTATATTTATTTGACTGAAATGTAATTTTGATGTTGTTCTTGAGAGTGCTGTGATTTTGCTTTACAATGTCTTTGTGTAAGAAAACTGGTGTTGTGTAGTTAATTTTTTTGTGATCTTGTATAAAATGGATGTGAATCTTACCAATCAAATATATGTGGTATGAGATGACTTTAATATAGTTGAGATTTTTCTTTGATATTCACGTTTGAATATAAAAGTCAAGTAAAATATGAAATAAGTATGAATTTTGCTACAGATACAGTTATTTGGCTATGTTAGAGTAATTGTGTAAAGGCCACATAATACTGTATATTTCCATTGGAATATGAAGTACAAAATACTCTGCGGCATTTAGTACCATTCACGGTAGTGAACGAGAGATCTAGGTGTGTAATAACTCAAAAGTGTAAAATTATCTTAATCTCACTGTTTTAATGAGAAGATGCAATATCTTGCTGCTATGCAAGATATGGCCTTGCTGTGTTTTCTGTTGCATGGCAGACATCAGAGAATAGGTGTGTTGTGGCACGGGGGGAGCAATGCGGTGCCGCAACCTTCCGGAAGCATCTCTTTGTGGAGTCACAGGGCAGGCGCTACACACACACACACAGTCACTCACACACACCAGATAGCTGCTGGTCTGCCTCGGTGGCAAAGAGCAGGGAAATGTCTTTGCACGAGGTCCACAGAGATTTTTATTCCAGCTGCGCTCATGGGGGTTCAGTGACAAAGACCAAGACTCATGGGAAGGGTCCAGAGTTAAGTGTGGTGCGGTAGGAGTGGAGAGAGAATCAGGGACCAGCCCTTAGGGGGCATAGGCCACTACAAAGGTAGGGTTAGGGCATGGAAGCCAATGGGGAAATAGATGGGAGTGGCTGAGGAACAAGGGGCTTTGGACCAAGGGGACAACTGAGGGAGCAGAACAGGGGTACATAGCACAACAGAACAGGGTGTCCTTGAGAGAAGCCTCTTCTGTCTCCCTAACTTGGAGAATGACTTTCAGGGTCTTTCCCTCCTAGGGGGCTCAGGGATTCTTGTGTGGCAGGCTCACTGACCTCCACATATATGTATAAAAAGGGCAGCAAGAAGTTCTGATTCCAGAAAGGCAGACAGAGGTATATCACTGCCTGTGGGAATTGCCAGTGTAATATTTTCAGCAGCTGAGATACAGGTTTGCTATATTTTTTTTATGGCACAGAACTATGTGATAAAACAATTTGGGATGTGAGAAAAAGCGCATCATCCAAATGATGTTTCTGTAGATGTGTTCTAATAAGTTAGTTAATGTTGAATCATAATTGTAGGACTGCTACTGTTTGACCTACATTTTAAATAAAAGACCAAAGTTTAAAGATTCAAACCCACTAATAAATGCTTCCTGGTAGTGCTTGTGGATTTCTTGGAAGCCTTACGCTGCTTATGCCTCAAGATCTTACTGTGTTATTGTGGAAAGTGAATACTTCAGGTCCTGATACAATGCACACGTGCATATATATGTACTTATGCACTTAAAAGAGGAGTGTCTTCTGCCTCACCAGTGAATGTAAGGTGATGCCTGTCATTCCTGCCTGCTCCTTCTCCAGGCCTGTGGTCAATTAAAGTGGCGTAATACGTCTTTCTCTCATCAGCCAGCTGTGATCACAGTGTTTTCTTTCATCAGAAGTACCAGCCTTTTAACTTTCTTGGGCTTCTCTGTTGGAGTTGCCAGTAAGTTTTCTCATCCCCTCCTATAACTTTACAAGAGTGTGGGCAAGTCAATAGCTTCCAAATTTTAGTGTGAAAACTTTTCTTCCTTTTTGTTGTTGAATGTTTTAGACTCTGCCAGACTTCTACTGACAGCTTTGGAAGCCTTACAGCCACTTGCACTTGGTTGCAGAATCCATTAATTTTCAAAGGGCTACAAGACTTGCAGATAAGCACTAACTTCTGTGAGGCACCATAGAGACCCTAAAAAAAGGGTCTCTAACTCAAGTTACCCCTTCCTGGAAATGCTCTTTCAGTTTGATTGCTTAAGCACTCCTGGACACACCTCTTCTGGTATGGCTGGATGAAGGAAATAGACTGTCCTCTTTTCTAATGGTAGCTGCTGTTAAGAACTCTGAGATAGGTCAAACCTTTTTATTTTCTTTCATGAAGCCCAGGAGATAGAAATGTTATGGACTAAATTTTTTTTTTTTTGTCTTTTGGACAATTTAGAGCATTTGACATTGGCCTCTTCTCATGCCTTTTTTGATTTACTCTGTTATGATGGCATTTTCCTAAGTGTCCAGTGTAAGGGACTGAAGGCCTTTTGGCTTGGAGAGTAACCTATGATTTTCTTACAGCTAAGTCTGCAGCTGCTGAACTTATCCTTATGGGATCATTTTGTGTTTGTATTTCCAGTTTTCCTAAGGAAGTTTCATCTTTTGTTAAAAACGAACGACAAAAAACCCTCTCTCTTCTGTGGAGAGAAACCCCTTTAGTTCACACACTGAGGTTACAGTATTCAAGGGACCCCTGGTTTTCATGGTGGTCACTTCCCCAGATTCAAACAGGAGAACAACAAACTTTGCTTTTACCCTTTTCACATGGTGAGTTGTCCTACTCTGTTTTGGTAAGCACAAACAATAAGACACATGCAATCATTGCTAGTATTTTAGTTTGTGTTGGGCAAAGTTAGTGATGCACAAAACTTCCAGTGATGTACTATAATTTTATCTGCTTCTACTTTCACACCTTTTTGGATATGCTGTTGTCTTCTTATTTTGCAGAGGCTGACATTTAAAGAGATGAGTGACATTTAATAGCCCATTGTTCCATAGTTGAGTTTTTGTTCCTCAACTGCCCAAGCTCTTCTCTGTTCATTTTTGGAGACAGTTGCCATGAGACACTCTACTTTGGCAAGAAAAAAAGCAAAGGTGTGGTTGTATTTTCCTGTCTGCTGGAGTGAGTAATAGATTGTTTCCCATGCAGAGAAAAAAATCCATGGATCCTTTAGGATCAATCAAAATTAAATGCACAAGAGTATTAACTGACAATCCTATTCAATAATTGGAGGACTAACTCGGAGTGCTCTATAACTTTACTTTGGTGAGAACATGTCTCTTATCTAACAATTTCTGAACCTGTTAGAAGCTGCTTAATGCACTTCAAATTTGCCTTGCCACTTGTGTCAAGGAATGGTCATCTGTTCCGAGGCACTGGCAATTTGAATTAATGTATATAGGCAGGAACTTAGGTGCATTGTTGAATTAGAGAACCTATCTATAGGTTCTCCTTAGAGTTCTTATGCATATATGTGTGTCAGGCTCTACATTTCCTCTCACTGCCTAGAAATCCTTGAAGGATTTTGGGTTAAGAGAAATGTGAGCCTGTTCTGTTTGTGACTGTGCATGTGATTCATAGGTGGGGACCATTTAGATGTGGGGGCAGAACTGTGTTCTCAAATCCTTTAGCATATTTATGCCTGTGGTCTGGTAATACATAATAAATATATGAAAGCATAATGTTTTGTGTGGGTCAGTAATTTTTTTAAACAAGCAATATTTAAACTTTCCTGGAGCAGGAAAGTTGACCTTGACATTTAGAAAATTGATGTTCTCCAGTATGGTAGAATCTTCAGGGAAAGGGTAAGTGTTATTGATCATTTATTTTTTGTCCAAACTTAACAGTAAATTTCTCCTGATGGTAACTGTTAGTATTTTTCAAAATCTCAACCTTGTGTATGAATTAAGGTGATACGGGTATTTTGGGAAACCTTATCTGATGAACTAGAAGTGGAGAGGTAACATCTTGCCCATGTGGGTCCTTTCTCTGGCTGTAGAAACAATGTGACAAACCAATTGTATTCCGTTTGATTAACTTTACAATAACTTGATGAAGGTCTTATGAGTGAAGTGTCAGGTCTGATTAATTTTTTATTTTTGATGCTTTTATTTTGTGACTCCTTTTTATTTTGTAGCCTTTGTGCTGCCATAGGACCTGTTTGGTCTAAAGAAAAACAGGTCTATATGTGAGACAAAGATTTGAAGTCAGGTTTAAAACGTGTTTTCAAGCCATGCCTAATTAGATTGGAGAAGAGTTATTCTGGTTATAAAAGGTGCATTGTTAAAAAAGGGAGAAACAATGTTTTTTGAAAGGTAAAGCAGCAGAGGGGAATATGGAAACTTTGGTTAATTAACCTAGCCAATGGTAGGGATGATCCAGTCATTTCAGAGTGTAAAGCTTAACTGTGTGGCAAAGATCAAGTTTAGCAATGTGACACCTGTGTTCCATTCTTTGGCTACAGCAGGAGGTGAGCAGTGAGATCTCAGACCTACATTTAACAAGTATAGGGAAGACACCACTGTAATGAAGGGGAGTAACTGTCTTTCATCGACATGAGAAGTAATAATGGTTATTCTAGAAATACAGTATGAAGCTGATATTGAGAAGGTTTTGTTCTTCATAAGCCACTCATTGACCTTTCATGATCAAAGCCCTGCAGAAACTCCACACTGAATTATACATTGTTGATTTTCTGTAATGTATTATCCTCTTACCAAATCAAAATGAGAAATATTATTAAACTATTTTACATTTACCAGTGCCTATTCTTCTAGGTATGACAAAGTTTTTACACCTTCTGATCTTCCCTTTCATCTGATGTAGGATCTGATACAGCTTTCTTGGAATGAGACTTGACTTCCATTTCCTATTGGTCCCATTGTTTGCCAAGAAAGAAATTTTTTCCTAAATTCTGAAAATGTCTGCCTTATGGGTCCATTAGAATCTGCCTCTGTGGGCACTGGAAGGACAAAAGTGTGAAGTAGCACTTTTCCAATAAAGGATTCCACTGTCTCCTACTTTGCCTAGATATTTGCTTGCTTCTCGTGTTGCGTCAAATATGGTTTGTTGTGGCAGAAGTCTTTACCTCTTCTGTGAGTTCAGGTCTTGGTAAAAACACCACAGTAAGTGCTGAAAGATAAGTCCTGACCCAGCACTGGCTTCTGTCTGAGTGCAGTCCACAGCTCCAGATGGATCTTAACTGGCTTTGGGGCCACTTTAGATAGGTGGAGTCTCCTCATTGCTCCTTTGCAGAGTTAGGACCTACTGTTGAACACTGTTGAATCAAGAAATACTTAACACTTGGTGTTTTAGTTTTAAAGAGTAACTTAGAGGTAAGGTAGAAGTGACTGTTTATTCCCTTGAAAAAGTACTTTTGAAATGATAGCTGAGTTATGTGCCTAATGTAAGTCAAACCAGAAATATAAACAATAAGTGTATTTACAAGCTTATGTAAGATGAACAGCTACATGTTCTTGCATTGAAAATCAATGTATCAGGTTGAGGGGCAACTGATTACAAAGCTTTTGTGGAATACCACAGATACATCTATATATATATATATCTCTCTCTGTATCTATAGGTATATATAGATATATATCTAACTAATCTGCATTGGTTAATCTAAATCTGAATTTATGGTACAGAGGAGAGTAACAAGCAGAATGTGTTACTTCCAGAAATATTTCCACAGTCTTTTGATTCATTGGCCCAGTGGAAGTGGTGGTGATGCCTTAGGTTTTAACTTTTATATTTTTCAAATCCTGTACTGCTAGTGTAATTTTGAAGTTTCCTGTAGCTTGTTAAGTGCTGTTCTCTCAAGCTCAGACAGACATAACAAAGCCTCTCCAGCTTGCTCTCCAAGACCGTTCTAGGCCCAAGAACTGTAAACCATCATCTTAGGGAGAGGGGAGAAAGCTTGGGGAAATTCCATCATTATCTGGGTTCTGGTTGGTGAATTTATGCTGATAGAAAAGTGTGAAGAACTCCTGACCTGTTGTCCATTTTGGGATCCACTGAGGCAGGACCCTCTGGAGCCCAAAGTTTACATCTGAAGGCCTTTCAAATAAATACCTCCTTTTTCCTTTATTCCTGTCTAGTCTCTGTTTCCAGGTAGCAATTTAAGGCATCAGTGGGGTGCTCTCCTAGAATGAGAGACCTTGGCATTTGGGCAGAGTTCACAGTGGCTCCCAAGATGGTAGCTGAGTTGCTCTTTGGTTGCACTTGAGCGTGTCCAAGACTTGTGGAAAAGAATGTATTGAAATTATTGTAGATAATAAATATGTCTTCCTAGATTGCATCAGTTTGTATGTATTTTTTCATTTAATTTGCGCTATTATAGATCTGACTGTTCAAAGACTGTTGTGTTCCTTTATTTTTTTATTTTAGAAAATATGGTTATTTATCCTGAATTTCCTGTACATTAGCAATAATTGTAAGGCACACAGTGTATCTACTTAGGGGCAATATAAATGTAAAGTCATTTACATTTAACCTACATTTAACAATCTTGACATGTTTTCATAAATAATAATGTTGTCCTCTTTTGACCATAGTTTAAACAGAAGATTAAATGATTGAATAATTATTAATTTTTAAGTAAAAAAAGTAATTGTTTCTGTATTGCAGCACTTTTCTGGACCCTGAAACTCGAAGAGCAATGGGAGAGCAAGCAGTAGCTCTTGCTAAAGCAGTAAAGTATTCCTCTGCTGGAACAGTAGAATTTCTTGTGGACTCCAGTAAGAATTTCTACTTCTTGGAAATGAATACTAGACTTCAGGTAAGAAAAACAACTCTTCAGATTCAGGAAAGTGTTATTTAAATAAACAGACCGTAACCTTCTCCCATATTCAAGGATCTGTTCCTGCAAAGATTTAAGCATAAGTATCTTGATGTATGTGAGGACTTCCCACTGAACTTAAAAGATCTACTTATAGAAATATGCCTGTCTATGCAAGACTTTGCAGCAGCGAACCCTTGCACAGCACTCAAGTAAATGTTCGGAGCTTTTGCTCTTTGTTACACTTGACCTGAAGACCTTGCAAAAGGTCTCTGGAAAGGGCCACTGGGAGTTCACAGTAAGTGGCTAGCCACGGTGCTCTGAGGCTTTCCCCTCAGAGTTTTTCTTATTTTTTATACTTTGATGATCACTTGCTGAGTTTCTCTAGGAGGATGGTTGAAACTATATGTATATCAGCAATAAAAACACTAGCAATCTGCATATGATTGAAATTGTGACTTGAATGCAACTGTGTAAAAAGTATGCTGACACAGTGTAGGATTTTTGTGACAACTCATGTAGTCAGTAGAAGCTGTTCTAATGTACACTGCGAGGGAACAAATGAACAGTGTTTTGTGGAAAACCCCCTCTACTGCTTTTTTTAATGTTTGATGGATTTCTGGTCATAAGCTAAGAAAACAAGTCTATAACTTGAAGTTTGGATATCATTCTTGAAGATTGGAAGCGTGTTCAACTTGTAAGCGAGTCCATTCTATTGCCTCTATCCTCCTTTTCTCACTTTGTTAAATTACAACAGAATGACTGAAATATGGAATCAAGCACCAGTTTGATAAGCTTCTTGTTCTGTTTTAGCTACATTTCATTAGGGTTATGTCCTGTGTGCTGCTTGTACACATGGACAATGATAGGGTGTAAAGAGATCCTCATGATCTGACATATTTGCATGACCTTATGTAATAACTGGGTAAATTTATGATTTAGGTAAGTTAATGCTTTGGGTAAAGAAGTTAAAGAGAATTTGTGGGGTATTGCAATCTTCTGTGCCAGGGGAAGATTGCTGTTAAATTTTTCTTGCCTTGCAGGACAGCAGTGGTTTTGGAGTTAGCCATGACAGTCACTTCACATGCCTTTGCCTAGGCACTATTGGGTCCATCTTAGATTTAGATAGAGGGGTAGTGTTTATTGGCAATGTATAGGTCATTAGAATATTATGAAGAATTCTCTCAGTTTGGTCATATTCTTTACTCTTTTCCTAATCTTGTAGTTTTTGAGCCAACATTTCTTCAGTGACTTCATGTTCTTGTTTACATATAAGAAAACTAATTTATGATTTTCTGCATAAAGAAACCAGAACTTCAAAACCATTTCCTTGCTGTAGTATTATTGACCATGAGTTCCTAACTGGAATTAGTGATGGAATATCCTTGGTCTCCTTTTTGTGATTTGTTTTTAAGACATTATCTTTGCTGTTTTGCAGTGTCTTCCCCCTGCAATACCCAGTGGTACATGTTTGTAGTCCCAAATTTATAAGGTCTCCACATATGCAGGAAGAACGCTTTCACAATTCCGTCTTTAAGGACTTCAGACTCCTTTTGAAATACAGCCTTAGCAGTTTGACAATCCCATATAATAGCAAACTCATTCTTTCCAACTCTTGAAATTTACTAATCTTAAATTAGACTACTTGTTTAGATATTCTTTACTTCCTCTATCCTGACTGTGTATTGTCTCCAATTAGCATTTCACCTTGAGTCTGGAGTAGTAATTTTCTATGATTTTTTCCCCAGTCTTACCCAATTGATCTCTCAGTTCTCCCAAGTCTCAAGCTTTACTTTCTGTTCAGCTAACAGTTATGCAACTACCATACACCACTTGCTTCCTACTGTTAAGAACCAAACCTAGACACTTTTATGAAGCTTGTCCAGCTTTAACTTCAGGACCAGGATAGTCTCCAGATGTCCCTGTATTGCTTCAGTCTTTTTTTTCCCTTTTGCATCTCCAAGCTGTGATCAGTGACTAACAGACTCACTTGCCTTGTTCTTGCTGAACACTGTTGTGGGTTGACCCTGGCTGGGTGCCAGGTGCTCAGTTGCTCTATCACTCCCTTTCCCACGGGGGCAGGGGAGAGAATAAGATGGAGGAAAAAAGCCAGCAGGGTGAGTTAAGGCAGTTTTATTACAGAGAAAAGAAATAAACAAGTGGAGATCTGCGTGCGCAAGAGGTAAAGAGGAAAAAAATCAGTCTCTACTTCCCATCGGCAGCAATGTTTGGACACTTCGTGGGAAGCAGGGCTTCAGCATGTGCAATGGTTCCTACTCCCCTCCTAGATTATATATCTGAGCTGATGTCATATGGTATGGAATATCCCTTTGGCTGGTTTGGGTCAGCTGGCCTGCTTGTGTCCCCTCCCAGGATCTTTCCCCCTCCCATCCCTTTTGGTGGGGGAAGGAATGTCAGAGGAACAGCACTGCTCGGCAGTAGCCAAAACACTGCTCTGTTATCAACACCTATCCAGCTACCAGTGCAAAGCACAGCACTGTAAGGGCTGTGAGCTTTACCTTAGTCAGACCCAACACAACTCCACAGTTGGAAGAACTTTCTAAAGTGATGGATGTCTGATCCAGAAATGATCCTCTTAAGATATTTGTCAGCATGCATTAGACACAGCTACCTGTCAACATCATCAGAACATTTCTATTAAATGATGCAGTTTTGTCTGTTTTAATGTTTCATCAATCTCTGATCAGATCACTGCAGCATTTTTATTTTAGACTTTAGAATATATTTACTAACTAAACTGCGTCCAATATTTTGCACTGCCTGTAGATTTCTCCCTTCCCTCCCTCCCTCTGGTGTATCTTTTGGATGCCTTTCAGTCTTTTTGGTAAATTATTTTGCTGTAATCAGAGTCGTATTGTTGCTTCGCTGTTTTTTTGGGGAGCTCTTTGGGAATATACCTTTTCTGTTGTATAGTTACACAAAAAAAGTGTAAATAGCACCTTGAAGGAAGTTTATATTTTATTTAGTTTTTGTTTTAAGTATTGCTGCAATATTATACGAGATTGGGAAGCAAAAAAAATTGGTGAATCAGCTCCATTGTGTCTCTTGTATGCTACACAAATTTGTTACAGATGTTTTACTGCTTCTAAGTGATTCAGCTAGAATGGCTTATTATTTGCTGTTGGCAATGTTCTTTTTGTTGTATCTGCTTTTCTGCCTTTTTCAGAGGCTAGCTGGTAAGTATGAGACATAAGATTGAAGATTGGACAGTTGCATAGTAACTAGTTGTTCTTACTTTCCTCGAGAGAACATAGAGATGTCCACTCCAGCAGCTGCAGCGGAGAACTGCTGTATGGTGTCATTTAGGGCACTTTTGCAGTGGTTTTCAGGCAGTTACCACTGTTAAAATTGAGGTAGACCCGATGTTAAATATGTGATTCCTTATAGTTGCTCATAGTGTGGTGTGTTTTCTGTTACCTAGTTGTCATCAGCCTAATCTGGGCAGTCATGGTCCAAAACAACTTATTAAGAGCTTTGCAATAAATAAAAAGTTTCTGACCTCTTAGACTGATAGCCTTTCTGGCTTCCAAGTTATGTCAAAATATCTTCAGATACTTCAGAAGTGCTGGCTTTAACCAAAAAAGTTTCTTCTTTTCTTCACTGGAGGTGAAGGTGTTCCTCTTGGACTTTATATGAAGGAAGTCTATGGTCTGTGCTTAAAAAATATCTGTTAATACGTGCGTGTGGTGTAGCTAAGCTTCCTACATGTGAATCAGTTAGGACAGCAAAGGGAAAATGTCCCATATTTTAGATGTTTGTAGTACCTTGAAATGAGAAGCATCCCTTGAGGCTAGAGAATAACTTAGAAATGTACAGTGAGTGATGTCAATTGAGCACTTACCCTCGATACAATTGGTATGTTTGTGTCTCAGGACTGTTTCTTTCCCTTCTGCCTCTCTCATGAGTTGTGCGATTTAAATAACAAGTGAGTACTCCCTTTGTCCTCAAAATGTGACTGAATTTGCTTATTGTAATTGAAAAGATCATTTGTGTAGAGTGGAGTAGAGAAATATGGTAATTTTAGTAGCAGTAGGTTTTCTCTTCATGTGACGGTTTGAGTATTTTTGTCACAACTTTTTAGGGAATAAAAGTTAATTTTGTAGAATAATCTGATGTGTTTGTAAGAGATTTGCTGAGAGCAAATGGCGTACCTATGTTTTTTTATTTACAGTTAATTGTTGGGAGAGTATTTTATGTAAATGTTTTTAAGTTCTTTTAAAGTAGCTTGATTCTAAGGCATAAAAGGAAGATAAAAAACCTTCCACAGGCCTATAAAACATTACCCAGTGCTAAGACTTTTATCACTTTCTGGGCTTTCATCAGATTTTACTGACCTTTGGAAAATTATGTATTCCAGAGCTGTCTTTGTGCAAAACTGGCTGTGACTAGTATAAAAGATGGGAAGAATTTTTACACACAGTATGTCTTTTTCACATGTTTCTCCACTCATGAAAATATAGAAAGCATCATTAGAAAATGTCTAAAAGTAGGTAGAAATCCTGTTGCTGATGGTTTGGAGCTGCACTGCTTATAAACTTCTGGTTCTAACAGCCCCTTAATGGTATCTGTATTCTGTTGCACATCAGGAGTCAGCACCTGCTACATGTTTGCCTAGTGAAGGATAGAAGTGCTGGAAAATATTGCAGCTGCACTATATATAACAGTAGTAACAAAATGGAAGTAGCAGTAAAGAGCTGAGTCTGGATTGCCAGCTAAAGCCATAGAGGGGTGGTGACTTTGGTGTCTGTAGAAGAGCCATGGGATGGCAAGCGGTGATTTTGCTGTCTTGCTTGTGCATAGCTGCCTGGAGGATGACTTGTGATAGGTGGGCAGCAGTATGGAAACAGGGAAAGGGGCTGTCAGGAGTTAAAGGAATAGATTTCTATGAAGTTAGAATGGTGGGATTTCAAAGTAAAGTCTCAAGCTACTGTTTCTGCTGTTTGCTGAGACTTTTCATATTTCTTGATACTGGAATCTTGTTTTACTGTGGCAACACTTTGCTTCAGTCATTTTAAATAGTCTAACGAACAATGTCAGATGGTAAAGACTTTCAATTGCTGCTAACCTGGGCTGAATTTGAACTACTGACCTAAAGGTGAAAGGTCTCTTATCCCATTACCAATCCGCTAAGCCCACCAGAATCCATTCTGCACACAGTTTATACCAGCTGTTCATGGCCACTTTTAGAACTGGAAGAAAAGGTGATTTTGCTGCCAAACACCACTTCTTCACACAAGAGGGTCAGCCGACAACAGTTAACCAAATTTTTGCCACATTCTTGCCTCCTAATGCAACTTCCATTATGTAGCTACTGGTTGTCTGCTTTTCAGGCTTCCCAAAAGAACTACAGAAAAGCATTGCTAATTGTTGTTGACAGAAGAGAACAACATTGTTTGTGTAAGTCACTGAATCTGAAAGATGCCATTAACAGTGCTGCCAGGGCATGGAGTGATATCTTAGAGACGACATTCCCATGTAACTCTCATAAAATACTATTAAAAAAAGTGGAGAAAGAGCAGACTACTTAATAAGTAGAGAAACAAAAGGTCATTCTTCAAAGGGTACATTAGTTTCTTTGCTTTGGTGAATTTGATGTAAAGCAAACCAAAGAATAGCTGCAGTGTGACCAGAGCCATCTCAAATGAAGTGTTCTGAGAAGGCTTTAATACTGCAGCTAAATACTGTTAAAGCAGGAATTGCATCTTTAGGAAAGAAAGTATTGGTTTTGTAGATGCTAGTTTCATTTTCTTACAGGGAGTATGTAGTGGAAAGGAAATTGTGTAGAATTACTGAATTTCAAGAAAGTTTTTTAAAGAAGTTAATTGAGAAAGTTATGTTGAAATTGTGAGCTAATTAACTTGTTGACCTAAAGTGTGTGCTATTTGTCTAAAACACAGAAAAGATTCAGAATTCATAGGCCACATAAGATGTGTCTGTCCCATACAATGTAGAACAAGTCCTTGCAAAAAAAATTGAGAACTGTGTCAATGATTATTGGAATATAACTTCCTATGAGGAAGTAAATTAAATACCTTTTCAAAGTTATGTGCTACGATTAAAAAATTAGTTCATACAGAATGTCTGTGCATTAGTTTTTATTTCTATATCTTACTTGGGAAACAATAAAAGAAGTCTACCTGAGCATCTTAGCTGATGGAGATTTTTGTAGTCTGGTTGCCTTCAGTTCTTCAATTGTATACTAATGAGTCAGAAAACAAACAGCAAATGTTGTTATGTACAGTGTCTATAGTTAACCTGTTAAGTATTCCTGCTTTCCATTCATTCTGTACATTAATCCAACCATTGTCTGTTTTTCAGTAGCCTTTATGAAAAGCTGCTTTTTGCTGTGTGCTCCCAAACCCCATGTACATGTGAATTATTTTGCAGAAAGATGTGACCCCAGCGTGCTCCTGCTCATGGTAGTCAGGAAGCTCGCATGCCTGAAGAGCAGAACATGTGTGCACCTCTGTTGCTGTTCAGTTCTCCGAAATAGAAACCAGGCTTACTGAAATACAGGGGGTTGAGAAGCATCTGTAACTTGGTGTGTTTGGGTCAACTGATACTGGATTTGGCTGCAGCAGCAAAGCCTGTGGGACTCCAGGTGAATCAGATTTCCTGGAAACTGAGGTATATGTTGAAAGTTAGTTTTGAGATTATTTATCTAAATGTAAAGGGGTATATGACACCAGCTAGGGACTTACAGTAGTAGGGGTGACATGGGCTGTAGTTTAAAGTCTACTGAAATTTAGATTTTCTTGGCTGATGTGGCATGCTTGAATGCTCCAACTGGTGTGTGAGTAACTTGATGCCTTATACACACAGGGACAAGAGCGGTCTGTGAGCGTCCAGAAGTGCTCGCTGTTAGATCTAAGTACCTTGATAGTCTTGAGAAAAATGTGTCCCAAAATTGTTCCTCTGAATATAAAGGGAGCAGTTATCACTAATTTAACTCTTAGCTCCAGCTGTCCATAAAAACTGTTTTTGTAGCTGTGGATGAACCCCAGTATGGTAAAGCTTTAAAACCACTGGCAGTCAGAGAACAGGAGGAGAATTAGGAGCCTTTCCATACTGTTCTCGTGATGGATGCTAACTGGGTGGTGATGTTGGTAGGTTCCCCAACTCTTTTATACCTGCTTGACCATCTATAAACTGGGACGTAATTATTATTTTCTGACCGGCTTTGCCACTGGTTTCTCTTGCTGTATAAATGGAGGGGGGTTAGTGAAGCAAAGACACTTGCAATGCTCATGGGAAATCTGGTTGCTGTGATATGTCTTAAGAGCATTGGATCCAGTATGAAGGGGAAGCATTTTCCCTTTACTTTGGATAGCTATTGCTACAGCTTTGTGGACTTGAAAGCAGGAGTATAAGTTTCATTTTACAGAGTAAGACTTTTTAAAGGAGGTATATATCATGCTTAAGTGCACTGAAATGATGACTTCTTATCAACTGTTTATGAGAAGACTTGGTATAAATAAAGGAGCTGATAGTAAAGGTGTTACTTTTGGCAGTTAATTAATTGAGAGTTATTGCTGATCAAGTTTTCTGCTTGTCCTGTTGAGAGTAAGGTACAGCTGCCTTGATACAGCTGTCATCTGTGGATTGCTTGCTGGAGACATGTCTGGTTTTGCCCTTTGTGTTGAGGACAGCTATAATGTGTGAATGTAGCCACTATCATGTAACCATACCAGCATTGGCTCTTTAATGGCTGGGGCTTCACTGGCAACATCTTGGATCAGCTGACTGCAAAACTGAATGTGGCCTAAAGCTAAAGGAGTCGATCAATGGAGTGTGATTCAGCTCCATTTGTGAGCAAACTTGCATTCATCTTGTCAAAAATTTAGTACTTGACTTCGTCTCCATATACTGACAAGTAAAAGCTGTTGATGGAGAAGGGATGTAGCATAAATCAAATAGAAGAAAATACAACAGGCAGGCGGAATAAAAGTGACACCTGAAGTAGGAAGTGGAAAACTAAGAGGGAAGTGGTTGAAGTCTAGCTTTTAGGAGCGATTTTATAACAAATAGAATTACCGTAGTCAATTAACTGTTACAGTTGTTGAAGAGATTTCAAGGTTAAAGTTCTTTTCTACCCTGTTTTGGTCATCTGATAGTCTTAATGAATATTCAAATGCATTTAAAATGTATTTGGTACCCCAAATTAATGCTATGATTGGAATTGTCTGTGTTATGCCTAAATAGTAGTAGTTGAAGCAGAATCCTAAAATAAAGTAGAACAACTTCTCCCCACCCCAAAAAAAAGCCCTCAACATTTTTTCCTATACATATTTTCTGAATGCTGTTTTGTGTGGAGACACAAAGGGAGTATTTTGAAGAAACAGAAGAAAATATTGACCAAGTCAAAGATCTGTATTGAAGAATGGATTAAATAAATGTTTGTGAGTTGTAAGAACCAAACAACAAAAATATTTTTCTTTTCAGAGACATTCCATCTTATTTTGATCATCAACAATAAAACTGAAAACAACAATGAAGCTATTGAATCTGGAATGCCAATTGCTATCCAAGAAAAATGGCAGTATAACTAAATAATGCAAATGTATTTGGAAAAATAAAAAGTATTTTAATTATCTGGAATGTTAAAATTCCAAACATATTCTCAGCTCAAAGGTAATCTTTTAAAACTTAAACTCCAAAGTAGGAAAATAAGTTCTGTTGGCCAAATGTGAATGTGTGATAAGTAACTTTCTATTAAAACTTAGGGAGTTTTAATAGAAACTTCAAGTCTTAATAGAAATTGAATTGCTTCAATTTAACACTGCAGGATAGGCACTGAGATGTTTCATAGATTCTCAAAATACTGTTATTAAGCTTGACATGCTGGAGAGTATCATGTGCTAGGTAGAATCAAGATTGAATCCCAAAGGTACATCTTTAAACTGTATAATCAGATTCCCATTTCAATGTCACTTTTGTCCTTCAAAGAATAGGTGCTTGTTTCAGTGATGATTTGTCATTAAAATTATGTCAAAACGTCTTAAAATGTTGTTGAAACTCTAAACAAACTCACAGCACACACAGGGCTAATTATGGATGCCATCTGTTTATTTTTACAAAGCTTTTTTTCTTAAAGACCAAAGCATCTACTTGTTCTGATAAGCCACAATGTTGTTATAATGATGGAATGTTTTCTTAATACTATATACTTCGAGGAAGAAAGACGAGTGGTTTGGTCAGTGAACTTTTCCTGTGTCAGAAAATGTACATAGTATGACATCTTATCATAAACAGTTGCAAAGTGCATTTTCTTGAGGTAGTTTGCCCCTTGGAGCACGAACATTTTATAACAAAAATGGCAGTTCTGTCATAATTTCTGTAGGGAAGGTGGTATAGCAGTTTCTGCATGAAGAACGTGCTTTTAGCATGCCTACCTTTTACTTGATCAATGTGCTGGCGATCAGAGGAACCACCTTGGGTGCTTTTTACTGTTCTCTGGCTAGCAAGGCTTTTTAAAGTTACTCGACGCGCTCATTTCTGCGCCCACCTGAAGGAAGAAGTGTGTGTGCACGTGCATATGCACGCCCACGTGTGCATGCTTGTACGCACATCCCGCTGGAAGAGCGACGGCTATTCCCAGCGCAGCCTCTTCCAAAGCCGTTAGCGGCAATTTGCTGAGCGTGCAGAGCCACTCTGCCCGTCCAGCCCAGCTATTGTGCATGCTAAGCACTAAACAGATAAGTCTGGAGGTGGGGGGGGAGGAAAAATTGAAGGATCCATCTGCTCATTTCTGCTACACTGCGCTGATGCAAGATTACGCTAATCTGGTTGCTTGTCAGGACAGGTTAGTGAAAGAAGGCGAATGGGTGAGATATAGGCTACGCCGGTTCTGTGGAAAATTGGTAGCGGCTCCTGTATGTGCCGTGTTAAGTCTAGCAGAATGGGTTGATTATTAGCTACTTTGAGATTTTCAGTTAAAATATAGTTATGGCTACAGTGTGAGTCTCTTCAAAATGAAATTGAATGGGAAAAGCTTCCAGACAAAGAAAAATTACCTCACTGTCACCAGATGCACTTGAATTTGTTAAATAAACAAAAAAAAAACCCCCAACTAAATGAAAAACCTGTACAAACCCTCAAATCCTTCCAGGTCACCTCTCTGGTTTTCTTTTTGTATGCTGCTCCTAGTTATTGTAATCTGTGTTTACTTCATTTTTTTTTGTGTTTTCCATGCAAAGACAGCAGTTGCTGGACTTTAAGTAGCATTTTTTTGCGGAAAAAGACAAAAATAGAAACATATTCTTTCTCTGTTCTTTGGCTGGTTGAATTTCTTGTTTATCTGTGTTTGTTTACAAAGAGGTGCTTTTTTTTTTGGTTGTTTTTTGTTACCTACTGACTGACAGTTCTTGACCTTGCAGGTTGAACATCCCGTCACAGAATGCATTACCGGCCTGGACTTAGTCCAAGAAATGATCCGTGTTGCTAAGGGTTACCCTCTCAGGCACAAACAGGCTGATATTCCCATCAATGGCTGGGCGGTTGAATGTCGAGTTTATGCTGAGGTAAATGAGTGGTAATGGGGAGGAGGGGGTAGGTGGTTGAATTGTGGCATAATAATACCCAGGTGTGGATAGATGCCAAGGTGAAATCAAGGAATATCATATGAAAGTCATGACTTAGAGCATGTAACATGAATGGTTAATGAGGTTTTGTAGAATTGTCGAGTTCTTATTTTTTTATTAAAAATATGCTGTGTATTTTAACATAGCTTTTTTCCTGAAAATTGAAATTAAAGATGGTAAAAGAGAGAAGTAAGCAAATATCATTCAAAAAGCCTGCATGTTAGGTTCACATTTAATGCTGTAGTTATTTGCCAGAGTTAACTACTTTTTTCAGATTTCTGAAACATGTGTGTTTGAAACTTTTTGACTTAAAAAGACAGTTGAAATTCATTATCTTACAGAAGTTTTGTTGTTTTACCAAAACTTTTGAAGAGGTTGTTGAAAAACCAATTTACGCATCTTCTGAGACTACAGTTTATAGGATAAACTTTAAAAGTACATTAAAAAAAAAACCTCCGAGTATGAGTCTCTATCTCACCTTGAAGAAGCTTAAAAATACGTAAACCCCATTTTCAAGTGTTTAGAGGATGTTTTGAGGTAATGTCTTTTTGTTGTCACTTTTGATACATGAAAATGAAGATTTTTTTTAAGTTAAAAAATCATACAATCACAGAGTGATTTGGGTCAGAGGGGACCTTAAAGACCATCTAGTCCCAGCTCCCCTGCCATGGGCAGGCACACCTTTGGCTAGACCAGGTTGCTCAGAGCCCCATCCAGCCTGACCTCGAACACTTTCTTAGGGATGGATGCTGCAAAATAATGCCTATCGTCCTTCATTTAGTTTCAGGACTATTTTAGGTAACTGCTTTTCATAAATAATTCAGCCCTTTGAGACATCTTTTCCATTGCTTAACTGTTGGGACTTTTGGTACTTAGACCATCTTATTTTATGTGTTTTTTTTTTTTTTTCCCTTCATGACATGCACATAACTTCCAAATTGCTCTACTGATTACAAGTTGTACAGACTATTTTGATAAAGAATAAATATTTGCCCTGTGATTATCATGGAAGCTACTCTGAGTTTTAGTAGGCTTTACCCCCAAATGCTTGGGGCTTTTTTTTTTTCTTCAGCTTGAATCCCCTCATAAGTAATGAATCCAACTACTTTGCCATGAATTAGTTTATACTGTAGGCCATGTATTTATTTGTTTTCCTTTTAAGTTTGTATTTGTGTTGCATTATATACATTAATCTAGGAGGTTTCCAGTGGCATAAAGATCAGTTTGACTTCTTAAGATGACTGAATTACTAACTGCCCTTTTTATCTCAGAAATTTTTTTCTTATGCTCTTTTTTCAAGCCTAACCTCCTGAACACTTTCCCATTCTTCTTCCCAGTGTAGCTAATGAAAATGTCCTCTTTGTATATTTCATCTTGGTGTATTGTAACTCAGCGCAGAATACTTATTTCCTTTTTTTTTTATTGGTGCAAGAGATTTTATATACCTCTGTATCTTTATTTGGAGTTACAGGGGCGGATGGATGAAGAAATATTCTTCAATACAAGTAATTCTGAGGGAGAAAAGAGAGTCATTCCAGTAGCAGTTTCTATTACACCTCAAGCTTTTAAACATTATCTGCTCCACATCTGTAAAAGCTTAATGGTTTCTCATGTTGAATTTTTTTCCAGGACCCCTACAAGTCTTTTGGCCTGCCATCCATTGGTAAACTGTCTCAGTATCAGGAACCATTGCATGTGCCAAGTGTAAGTAACTCTGTTCAGGTTTTTGTAGGTGCTGAGCGTCTCTTACAGACAAAGACTATAAATACTCAGCAGCTTTATAAACCAAGCCTTTTCTCCAGCTTTTTGCCAGAAGGGGGACAGGACGTGGCAGTACTGATTTGTGCAACCTGAAAAACTGCTTAAAAGTGAACAGTTCCAAACTGGGTTAAAAATATTCAAATTTGTTATAACAGGAAACCAATACATGTTGAAATAGTTCGTTCTGTAACTTTCAGTTAAAGTTTTTCAACTTTAAACACAGCTTTAGTAAATGTACTGTGATCATTAGAAAGGACAGTGAACTGTTGAGTCAGCCCTTTAAGCATAGGGAACTGGGGATGCTGGTGAGAAACTGCCAGCACTTTTTGTTTAGCTTTGTTAAAAAGGAATTTCTTACAGTGGTTATTACATGTTTCAGCCTAACATGTAATAACCTATTCATGTAATAACCTCTGTATTACATGAATGCAGTCTTACTGTATAGAACAGGTGTTTAACAAACTGTTTTCTGCTATGTGTGAAGAGCAACGACTCTGCCTTTCTGTGAAATCAAGGTAGTCTTAAGTGCACATGTACATGCATGACACTGTGTCACTGGAATGATGAGACTGTACCATCTGTGAATACAATTATTCAGTCTGATTGCTTGCACGGAAAATACTGAGAGATTACAGGAGGAATCTTAAATGTGAAGTTGTTATTGGATATATGAGTTATTTAGCTTTTTAAATTGTTTTTGCCCGTGTACTTTCCAAAGGGACCTGACCCTTTCTGGTCTTTAAGGCTTCATGCTGTGTTCAAAGCCTGAAAGCAGAAAAAAATGGTGAAGATCTAAAAGACATTATGTGCTCTTAAGGAGGAGATGAGGGGAAAAAGGTATCACTGGATGTATCTAAACTTCTTTTTAATGAAACAAAGAGTGTATTTAATAAGAATTTATAATGAATACTCCAGTGGTTGTTAGAAGTTTTCACCATGTTGTAATAGCTAACACGATGTCAAACATTTTGCCCTTGCAAGTTTTTGCAATTTGCAATTTTCCAAACGTGAGACCTGTTGAAAGTACAAGTGATAATGGACAAACTGTACCCCCTACAGTCTTTGTCCCACCAAATCTTTCTTCAATTAATGCTGCAGCAGGAGTTTTATGTAATAACATTTGCGCTTGTGAGCCATCCATACAAAGAAAAAACAATTAAAATGCCTTAAATGTTCTGCTTACTGCTGTTATTTGCTTGTGTGAATGTTGCATGTCAGCTAAATGGACCACGGAATAGATAAAGTGATTGGGTGTAGGAGAGTGCACACTAAGCTTTGTCTATCATTATTGCTGGGAGCAATCAAATTGATGCCAGCAGGACAGTAGACGCGTTGACAGCTGTAATTATGTATCTCCATGGTGATCACTTTTGGCCTGTCATGGAGGCCCATGAGTCCCCTCCCTTGCAAGGATTTAATCAGATTGGGCTGTCACTTGTCAGGTAGATGGGGTGGGCTGGGAGTTGTGCTTAGGGGAAGAGGTGAATTGAAAATGAAGGGTGGGAGATGCCTGATTGCTTCACGTGGTCCATCGTGGTACCAAAGAAAGAGATTTTAATTACACTGGAGGCTTCAGAGCAATGGTTTGAGGAGCTCATACGGAGTGTCTAGGCTTTCTCTTCCTGTTTACTTCCACTGTCATATTAAAAAATAGAAAAACTATTTTTATGTAGACACTCATGATTTGGTGTCTTAATACATGTATTTCTGCTACTGTGAAACTAATTTCTCTCCTGCGAATGACATGCTGCTAAGAACAAAATTAATATGGCTAAAAAGGTACAGCATTACAGGCCCATTGTGCCACTGTGTTTGTTTTCTGCATTTTAGGTTTTAGAATTGTCAATAAATTGGCTTGAGAAAAATTAACAGGGACTTGTAGTGTGTCACAGCAAGTTCATCTTATGTGTATTGCCAAGTGTATTTGCAATTCATTTCTTCTGTGTCTCAAGTTAGCTCTGATTGCTTCCCATGCCTGTGTGTCAGCTGCTCATGCTGGTGGAACTGGTGAGAGCTTTTGTTCAGCCATAGGGAAGAATATGATGGCTATTTTTTGTCATGTAGTTTGTAATTTCATCAGAACATGGTGCTCATAAGTACCAATTTTTTTTCATCTTTGGTAATGAAGCTTAGGACAGGTAACTACAAACCAACCCCTGTAGTATGATGGTGAGCTTTGATGTTTGGTGTTCCTACACAACATGTTCTGCTGTATCTGGAGAGCTCCAGCATTGCTCTCTGTTGGTATGAGCAGCAGTCTGATATTTGACTCTTATAATGACTCTTACCAGGAAAAGAAAATTCTTAGACTCAGATACGACAAAGAATTGAGAAATATTAGAATCTGTTTGTGTTCCTAAGTGAAATTTGATGCATTAAGAGTTCATTGCAGGACTCCGACATAGATTGTGCTTCCCCCACCCCCGCTTAAGCATTTTTCTTTCATTTTGCTGTTGTCCTAATTTAATAACACATAAGGATAGTACAACAGCAATAAAGTGTTAGGGCTGTAATATGAATGAGCTGCAGGCTACAGCAGGATCTTTAACCCTGGCCTTTCCTAAATATCTTAAATACTGAGTAAAAGAAAGGAAATACATTAAACAGAAGTAGATGCTGGAGGTCTAATAAATATTGCTATTATTTATCAAGTTCAGCACATTATAGTGAGTATCTATTGAATTAGGATTTCTTTTTCATCCAATATTCATTAAGTTCTGTCACACCATATAGTTTATAAAATCACCTACTGTTACCAGGCTCTGAAAATGTAAGCACCACAGGGAGAATTGAAGATAGTATAAATGTATTTCTTTTCTGCTGTCATTTTTTCAGTCATCTTGAGTTTATTTTATGAAAATTAAACTTCCACAGAGGACTCCCGATTTTTTTTTTTAAGGAAGTTATGCAGTAGTTTAAGTAGTTTATACTCACTGTAGCCTTTTCAAGAGATTGTAGTTAGGGAAAAGTGTGAGTTTTGTGGTGGTCATGTACCTGTGCTGTATATGAACAGAAACATAGAGCCAGGTGGAGCATATAGTTGGTAGCCTCAGAAATCTTAGCTAACTTTAAGGTCTAACTAACCTGCTTATTTTGAGTCTGAGTTATGCAGCTTTTGTATGTTTTTTTTTGTCAAAAGATGACATACATGTGTCAATACTTACGTGCACACCTATGCATATGTAAAGCACCCCTGAACGCTTGTGTGCAGTCGCTTCATAGGAGACAAAAGTCACAGTATAATTCAAGGATGTGTGGAGTATGTATGCCATACCTTGTCTTATGTATGTATTTATTATTACAAAAATAATGTAATGGGCAAGGGATTTATCTGGAACTGAGTAGGTAAATTAATTCTTTCCGATTTGAATGTGAGAACACGTGCATTGACTTTATACACAGGCAGTCCTTCTGCGAGGAAGGATGGTGTAGCAGTTGGAAGAAAGGAAGCTGAGAAATACACTGCATGTTTTTTCTGTAATCATGGCCTGTCTGATCTACCTTCTCATCAGTAGCTAATGTTAAATGTACCTGATGTGAGTAGTGGGGAGCCCAGTTAAGCACAGATGAAGCACATTCAGATAAGATGTGATTAAAGTGGTACAGAAGCAATACTGCCTTTACATATGAATAAATATAGAAAAAATAATATATAAATATATGAATACAAATACATGAATAAGTGAATTTCTTCTTAAAATAATGTCCTAAAAACTAGTCAGACAATGTTTCCTACTGAAGAATGTGAATACACCTGCTAGGGTATCTCTTTATGTCATTTGGATAATAAAGTCATCATCGTGCCCTCATGTGGATTCTCTAGACAAGAGGTTCTACATGTGGTCCCTTGATAATTGCCTAAATTAAAATATTAAAGGCCTAACAGCCGTTGTGTTGACCTTTTTCTGCCTTGCTGCAGACAGAAGAGCTGCTGTTTATTACAAAGGTTCCTTCCCACAGGTGAAGATTTAAGTGAGATTCCAGGACCCTCTTTCCCACCCCCTTTACAATGCAGTATATAAGAGCCCTGCTGTTTCAACAGCTTTGATTAGAGCCCTCCATCCTTATGATCCCCAGAATGCATTTATCACTTGAGTTATTTTGATTAGTTTAAAAAAAAATATTTCAGATTCCAGTGCTCAAAAGCAGCAATTTAATAAATATTTATTCCCCAGAAATTGCTCATTTGAGAAGTTTTATATGGCTAACCTCATTGTTACAGTGATGAAATCAAACTGAGAGATGAAAACAAGAATCAGCAATATACAAACTAACTTGTTGGCTGGTTAACAGCAATCAGCCTCTTCAAAAGAAATTTTTGAACTTGTGTTATTTTTTTCCATGAATATTGCAGAATCAGAGCTTTAATTGAGGCTGTGTCCTTACAAAGCAAAGCCATGGAAAAAGCTGTGTAAACATTAAAGCCTCGGGGGAACAGCAGCAACAGAAAAAAAAATTGTTTAACAGTTGAGAGGGTGAGACAGAGAAGGAAAGCGTTACAGACATGAAAACCATAGGCTCAGTATTCCTATGGAGCTGATAAGCAGAGCTCCAAAGTTCCTGCTGAATGCTCCCTACTTCTATTCCTACTGAAGCTCTTGGAAGGGCTGTAACAGAACATGAGGGGATGTGATTACATATAGATGCAGAAAGGGTGTGATTATAAGGGTCATCCCTCATGCCAGGTGTCAGTCAGAAAAATAATTACAACTGTATTTTATTACAGGGATTAAATCAGAATTGAATGTGTTTAGAGTTGAAGCGAGTGTGTAACACAGATGGAATTCTTAGATCAAACTTAGTGTGTTTACTGTGCATTCTAGAGAACAAAAGAGAATTTTGGTTATGAACTCAAGGTTTCAGTCAAGTTTTTCACAAAGGAGAGAATAATTTGCAAGTGTTTTTCTGGTGAAGAAAAGAGCTTCCCTTTCCTCCTCCCAGATTCTCTGAAAACAAATAATTATTCTAGTCTTTCCAGAGGGAAAAATGTATGTGATAAGCTTTGTGGGGGTTATGGTTTAAGGCCAATAGGTAAATGTGATCCTTGTGTTGAATTTTTTTTTTCCCACTAACATATAATTATTTTTACTTCTTATTTTTGAAGGTACGTGTTGACAGTGGTATACAACAAGGAAGTGATATTAGCATTTATTATGATCCCATGATCTCCAAAGTGAGTTGATTATTATATCTCAATATTCTAAAGGTATGAAGTACTGATTTTATACATAGGTCTTTTAAATGAGAGAGAGCAAATTAAAGGATTGGTAAATCAGTATTTTAAAGGTGTCAGGTATAACATGCCTCAAGAGAATATAAGAGAAGTGAAGGAAGATGTGAAGTAGAGGAAATCTAGTGTCACTTCTAAATAAAATTCTTTTTACCTTTTGACACTGTAATTATTTGTCTTGCAGTTTCTAATTATTAAGAAGATTCTGAATTAAACACCAGCCTTTATTGTCTTAGATGCTGCCAATCTATCTTTTTTAACATAGTCTATCCTGGATGAAAATGTCAATAATTCTGCCTTCCAGAAAGAAGCACTGAAAAAAATGGTCTCTTAGTATTAGTTCTTATTCATCAGGAATATATTGGTAAAATTAAAATATGACATAGTAGAGTGCAGTTCTCAAAAAAATTATATCTTAGGAGTTTGTTGGGCACTAGGAATCTGTTGAGTCATCTTGGATATTGAACCTCTTGTCTGATTTTCTGAGACCTTGTTGAGATGTTTTGAGTTTTACAAAGGAAAAGTGATTGGCCTTCTTTCATTGAATGGATTAAGAGATCTTAGCTTTTTCTTGATGTTTCAGGGAGCCTTTGTAGCACAAATACAGTAATGGTCAAGAAATGCTTTTATGACTGCAGAATTTCTACAAACTTCTTTAATTTTTAAATGCTATTCAAATGCTAGAGACAAACAACTAATTTCTAGGTAATGTAAATACCTTTTTTTTTTCTTTAGCTGATTACCTATGGCTCTAATAGAGCTGAAGCACTAAAAAGAATGGAAGAGGCCTTGGACAACTATGTAATTCGAGGTAACTAGAGAAATTTGGATTCCTAGTGTGATAGACTGTCATCTATTTCAAGAAAACAGCTTGAAAATGTAGTAATTAGCAAATTGAGTAAAGTTCCCACTTCTTAAGTGCAAATTAAACGAGGAAAAGCTTGTGTTAATTAAGCCGAGAAAATACATCAACTCTAAAGAGACTTTTTATTCCCTCCATTTTTTCTCTTGAATATTATGAGATAAATATTTAACTAACTTCCTTAAAATGCATAATCCTCAGTGAATGGTAGCATGTAATTGATTTATTATGTTGTAGAGGGTAAAAAAAGGCCACTGCACTGTAAGAAATTTAAAGTAATTGCCATTTTATAGGAGTTTATTGCATTGATTGCAATTAAATATTATCATAATGCAGTATTTGAGTGTATATATATATATTTCTCTTATTTTCGAGGTCATTGTTTAGGTTTGGGCAAATACAGATGTAGGCTGTTGATCAGCATGTATTTCAGCTCTTGCTCTCTGATTGCATAGGAGATGCAGCCATTCTTCCAAGCAGTGCAGTGAATCAGGGCCTGACCACCTTCATTCTTTTTAACTTCTGGTGAGGGCAATCATGTTTTGTGTGTGAGAAATCTTTAGGTCTTCCTCTGTGTCTTCTAGGAAATGGGAAGGACAACTCAGGGTAAGAGATAAAAATTTCTGTGAAGTTTCTGTAAAACTTGGTTTGGCCTTAATGCTGGGCTGCTGAATGGTACAGATGCCATGTCAAACTCAAAAGATTTATCTGCCTAGGGGAAAATGAACATCCCTCTACCACAGTGTACCTAGGTACATGGTAGGATTAGGCATTGTAAATGAACTGCTAACTCTAACATGGATTTATATTGGTGCAACTTGAGCCATTAGACTATTGCAGTGCAATGTGCTGATGTAAACCCCTGCTGTATAACAGCTGAGTAAATTTATATGAGAGAGGAATTTATATTGCTGTACTTAGATTGATGTGAGGTGGGATTTATTAGTGTTGTTTTTAGTGGAGACAGGCTCTGGATTCACACTCAATTGTATTGATAGTGAGTGATGCTGAAAGTATTTTATTTAATGAGAATATTGCAAATGTGTGTGGAGCATTGTCTTTTACTGTGTGCTAAAATATGGGATAGAAACTGATTGTTTGTGCTTAGGTGTTTTACACAGATGTTTATGTACCTAACAACAGTTCCACAAATTATAAATACTTGTAAAGGATATGAGACCTTATAACTGAAAAGTACTAATTTGTATTCTTGAGGTTTTTACAGTCTTTTTATTAGTATGCATGTATCCATCCTATCTAATGTCTCTGTACTATTTCTGTCTGAGAAAGCTTTTAGTCTCTTAAAAACATTTAAAGTAATTAGTGAACTACTAATTACTTTAGTAGTAAAGTAGCACTTTTTAAAGTGCTGCAAACCACAAAATTTAATGTACTACAGGTTTCAAAAGTAGATGAATTTTCAGAACACATTTTTAATTGGAGTGGCTAGTGGTTTTCATTTGAAAACCATCAAGATTTTTGTGTAGTTTTACACAGCTGAGAGTTTCTTCTCAGTGTTTATTTAAAATTGAATTTGTGGATGTTAAAGTATCTCTTCTCTTGCCTAGCATGAATGATTCTTGGTAGGGTATTTAGTAGAAACTGTCCAATCTGTAATGTTCTAAACTGCATTGATGTGTGCAGAACTACTTTTGTTTTTTTCCTAAAACGATTGTATATATTTTTGCTTTATAATGTTGGGTTCCTATGTAACAAAATACTAAACTACCTTGATCTTTTGTAAAGTGCCTCACATTAAGTCTTTTCCATACTTGAGTTTTTGTTAGTAGTAAAAGATACAGAATAATTTTTTACCTAGTTTTGAAGTTACTTGATTTTATGTTTGAATAGTGAGTTTGTACATAACTATTTAGAGATTACCAGTCTTCCTGAATAGTGTGCTCCAGATCCCTATTTCCCAAGACATTCCCCTTTTCCCTCTGATATCCTGGGAAGCAGCATTTGTGTTTGCATTGGGTTTTAGAGACACCGTGTTTTTCCCCTGTAAGTAATGAAGTAACTCTTCTGAGTTACAACGCATTTTTGATAACCAATACCAGCTGAAGTCAGTGTCAGCTGTAATGATGATATACACTGTGAGAATTTCAGATTTAAAACCCCAAGGATTGCAATTTCTGTAAACAAAGATGCTTGTTCACTCACATAGGGTGGGAATGGGCTATAGGGTGACTAGTTAACAGGTCAAGGACCATCTAATATGTAGCTTAGGGACTGCTAATGGAGGGTGGAGTATTCCCCATCACTTCTGTGTCACTGGTTCAAAGCAGACAAAAGTTGGTAAGGAATTTTAGTCACTACTATTTTGATGGTTGCTTGCTGACCTGCGTGAAATCAGTGGTTTTTATCCAGTTCCTAGAAGACAAATGTCTTCTTGGAGCAAATGCCACTACACAATGTCATTCGTGGCAGTCTCGGCGGAGAATCCAGGACTGAAGTAGCACAGTGACCCTTCAGGAGGTGACTCATCTAGGCTGGGTTGAGGCATGTTGGCAGTGTGAAGGGCAAGGACACTCTGTGCTCCTTGTCTGTTGGCTGTGTGAGAAAACATTCAGTTTCTGCTGCTGTGGCTTTGGGATATTCACAAGGTACCCCATTCCTTTTTAGCTCCATTCCATTTACAGGGAACAAGTCCCCAGATGATAGTCTTTATTGACTTGTTTTCTGGGACTGGAATTCATGGTTTAGCTGTCCTTCCCAGTTAAATCTGCCTGAGACGATAATGAAGGAAATTAAAATAATTGAGTTTTAAAAGTACTTTAATACTTGCAAAGAAAGCAGACTTGAGCAAAATTTGAGAAGTAATACCTTAAGCAACCAAGGCTGCATGATACAGTGCCTGTAAAAGGAGTATCTTCATTTAAAATGTTGAATAAGGCAAATCGGGATATTTGCAACAATGCTGTGCTCTGAAAATGCCTGTTGCATTAATATTTTATTCCAGTTTGGACTGATGACAACTTGTAGACAGTGATAATAGAAATTTTACAGTCTGTTCACTGGTAGATGCTAAAAGTATGACTAACTCAAGGCTGAATCAAGAGAGAGTCAATGTGAACATGGAAATGTAATCTCCATCTTTTTTCCTGTGTAATATCTCCATGGTTGTTAACGGGAGCAGATGAAAGTCGAGGATAACGTTTCTTTGAGTTGTGGATTAGATTAAATGATCTCTCGAGGTTCTTTACAGTCTAAATTATTCTGACAGGAACTGACTCCTCCACTGAGAACTGACCTGAGTTCAAAATCTCAGCTGAGACTCCAGAATGACAAAGGGTCTAATTAGGTAACATTTTTATCTCTGCGTCTTGCAGTATAGTTCAGGGGTGATTAAAGTTAAGGGTCCAACTCAGAATTGTCTCAAGAAGAGACACTTCTTGTTTTGTGCAGTTGGTTACTGGAGAATTTGTGAGTAGTAAAAAGTTCAAGATTCCAGTCAAGTACAGAGGCTCATTGGGATAAGGAATGATTTATTTCCTTTGAGCATGCACTGTTGTTAGTACTTCATTTCTGTCTCTTATGGTACTTTTTTCAGAAACTTTTTGTTTTGTTTATTTGGCTTTAATTTGAACAACAGAAATAGAGTATTGAAAGAATGCCTTTCAGTCTATCTCTTGTCTGTGTAAACATGATGTGGTGTGCTTTCCTTCTTGATTTTTCTAAAGTTTTAATATTTTTTTGTCATTTCTGGTGCTGGATAATCTGTTCATTTGAAGGCATATATTAATCCCAGTATGAAGTTTTGGAAAGTTTGTGAATGAAAGTTATTTTGATCTATTTAAAGAAAAGAAATGGTTATATTTATGTAGCAAGCAGAACACATTATCAGTTCACTAGAGGTCTGATTGGACAGATAGCTCATATCCTTGAGTGCAGATTCCTGTAATCTTTTCTTTGACCTCTGCTTTTTATCTTCCCTGAGCATTCAAAAGTAAAGCAATAACATGAAATTTAAGTCTTTGTATCAAGTCAGCCCTTTGCTATTGAGATCCTGCTTGCTATGTGGAGAGAGGAATGTAGTAACCATTTGGGGGAAAGAAGAGTGAAAAAATGAGCCTCTGAGGAAAAGAGTAAGCAGCCCATAGAGCAAGAAGGCGTAGAAAGGAGGAGGAAACAACAGACCCACCAGCTGGGGGTGGGGGAATCTTCCAGCATGAGATGAAAGAGCAAACTTGAAATAGAAAACAGGGGAAGAGAAATATATAAGTTAACTCTCTGAGTGGAGACCTGCAAGAATAGTGGCAGCAGAAACTGTTGTCTTGAGCTTTTTCAACTGTAAACACACTGATGGCGGGGGGAAGGAGAGCTGTACTTAGTGTTGTGAGAAGGCCTTGGCTTTCCAAGAATCATAGAATGAGTAAGATTGGAAGGGCTCACAGTGGGTCATGTGGTCCAACCTCTCTGCTCAAGCAGGGTCATCCTACAGCACAAGAAAAAAACCTCAACTTCAATTTTAGTATTTCATCATATATTTCAAATCAATTAATTTTAGGTACAAAGCTTTTCACAGTAAACTTTAATTTAGATCCAAACATAATAATGGAGTTATTTTGTTTTAACTTAAAAGATACTTCTCAATGGCAGTGTACATGTAAATTTAAGACTCTCCTGTATTCTGATCTCACTGGTATTGTGAGCAAAACAATCTGTGTGTAAGAAACCTATTTCCCTGCAAAAACAGTGGATAGTGTCTGTTCTTAAATGAAATGAGCTTTTGTTTTTTCTGGTTGTGCTTTTAAAAAATACTTCAACAGGTCATACAACTTTTGCATAGCAGAGGTAACAGACTGGTAGTTCTACAAAGATATTTGTGCTCTCACCCCATGCCACAGGGACCAGCAGATTCCCATGTGTATCGATGTGGAAACCAAAACTGGGGAAGGGAACAAACTTAGTTCAAAATCACTAGAAGGGACCATTTCAGAATGCTTTATAGCATCAGCTTGGTGCTCAGATGCTGCTCCTGTTTGTTCTCTCCTTTTCTTAAGCCAGTCACAAGGGAGGGAGTGGTAATGGCAACTTGTCAGGGAAATGTAGTGACATGTCATTTAGGAAGGGTTACAGATTACCCCTGCCCTGTGGAGGAGGAAGAGGGAAGGGCAATTAAAGTACTGGCTGATCAGGTAAAAGAGGAATACAGTGTTATTGGTGAGGAAGGGGGAAATTAAAATAAGGTACCTTTTTTTTTTTGCCGGATAAGTTTTTTGTTTTTATGGGGTTTTTTCTCTCCGTTTTATTAAGGAGAAAGAATTGTGGCATTGAAAAACAAGAAATGTAATGTGCCCAGTTGAGAAGGCACTAAAAAACAAATGCTACTGTTTCTCTAGGTATAAAGTTGTCCTGGTCTTGTATTCCCTGTCTGAGGAGAGGATGATGGCAGAATGGCCATTTATTGTCTTTCACTTTTCTTGACAAAGCCTGCTTATCTTATGCTTTCAGTTATTCTATCAATTCAAGCATTCATATGTGTTTGCTAACACTGTAAATAACGGTCCTCTTACTCCTACTAAGAAGTTCAGAACCACATGCAGTTACAAAATTTAGTTTGAGTTTGAACTTATGATTTTACAGTACGATATTATCATATATTATCTCCTTCTACCTCCTTTCCTTTCGCCCTTTATCCTGGTGTGTGAGTTCAGTGAGCTCCAGACTTTTGTATCTGAAAGAATTATTGGTTTTAATTGGAATACATATTCAGCTCTGAGGGTCAGCGGTGTACTGATCCCATGTGAGAATTTTGTGTGGATGTTTGTGTATTAAAATTAAAAGCTAAAAAACCCTTTTTTTTTTGCTTTTGGGATGGGACTTAGTATGCAGATAGCCAGTTCTGAAGTGAGTTTAGCAAAACAAGCTTTGAAAGACAATTAAACAGTTGAATGTTGAGGATTTTAGGGAATATTATGAAAACTTTTGGAATTACAAACATGGAGGCTTGCTGTGTAGTAATCATAGGCTTGAGAAGTTCATGTGTTGAAAGTGGTGTTTTCACAGTCTGTGCAAATCTGATAATGTTCTTGTTTTAAGTGAACAGCAGCGTAATCAGTGTTTCATAATGCTCAGTGCAGAGCTTAGTTAATATTTTTTATATTTTCTTTAGAGAAATAACTGAGATACCTCCTAAGCTTCATCACATTTATTCTTATTCAGCGTTTAAATTGTTGGGTGATAGTTTAGCTTTGCTGGCTTGTTAAAAAGAGAAACCTCTAGTCCTGCACTCCACATGTTGGTTTTGCAGTCAGTAAGTATGCAGATAAAGTTCTTTCTGTTCCACTTAGCACCATTTGAAATTATCAGCAAGTTAAGTCTATTCAACTGCTTATCTACAGAGGGGCATGTAGGGCTCCAATTAAGTTTACATGGATAAATGCAGATTTGTGTTTGCAGGCATCAAGATGACAGAAGCTTAATACTGTTAAAAGGCTAATCAACACTGAATATGTTTAGTGTCAGTAAATATTTATAGTGAGAACGTTTCCTATGATTTTGTGTCTTGGCATTCCAAGTTCTGACTTTAGTGAGTAAAAATGTGGTGTGATATCCTCTTCATAAACCTGTTATAAAATTGTTTTCTATGAAATGCATTTTATTGTTGTTTTTGGGTTTTCTTGTGAGGATGGGTTAAGAGTTAGGCTACAGTATGTAAGTGAATGAAAAGTCTGATGTACTTAGCAGAGTTTTTAAGGCAGAGGATGAAGAAGGGAAGGAGGCAAGATCTAGACAGGCAGAATGGGGAGTAATTTCTTCTGATTATAATTTAATTTTTTTTAATGAGGGCCTCTTCAAACAGGGGTTGATAATAAGCTCTGGTGAACAGTGTGATTATTTAGTGTGTTCCTGTATTCATTAGGCAATAATGACAACTTAACTGGAAAATTAATGGAACCTCAGGAATATGTGTTCTATATAAAGCATATGAATATGTAGTTTTTAAAAATTTCATTAGTTCTCCATAATTTAAATGCTACTCTGCTTTCTTAAAAATAGTGTGTAAAACACAAGAAGCATATCTTAAGTTGAGCTTTTACTGATGTAAAATTGTATGAAGACAACAGCCAAGTAAAATGAAAGAAATAGACACAGACGTGACGATTATTATATTTTATTATATTTTGACTTAGAGGAAAGAAGAATGTAACTGCAGTTCTGCATCAGCCTTAACAATGTAAAAATCATGATGCTGGAGTGAAATTTTGTTTTCTGGAGGAGAAATAAATTGATATAGTTTAGGATTTTGCTTGTTTGTTGAAAATGTCATGGCTTGTCAGCCTAACAAATGTGATTTTGTTCCTGGCAGTCTGCAGATCTGGTCAAGAAAAATAAAAATTTTCTGAAAACCACTGCAACATAAATACAATATACTTCAGTTTAGTGTCTAACTTTGCATGAAATAGGCACTGCCTGTTAGCCTCTGTTTGATCCTGTGAGAGTGTGAGGCTAATGTCTGGCCAGTGTTTTGGAAGCAGCAGGTAGTCAGGAGCAAGCTGCTCTAGGGGTCCATATTTCTGTAGCCTAGTAGTTACTCACACACAGATGGAGACCTTATGAACTTTGACAGAGGTCACACTAAATTGCAAATCTAAAACTTCTAGACTTCTGAAGGATTACACTGGTAATTTTGTTTTAAAGCCCTATGATTTGGTACATCACTAAAAGTATCAACTCTGTCTTGAGAAACAGATCAACCATGCAGTCATTGCTCACATAATGATCACAGGGACTGATAAAGATGGCATTTCATTATACTTTAAAGGGAAACTTGTTTATTAAATTTTTAATTTGTGTATGTAAAAAGCATTTATATTGCTTCCCAAACACCTAGGCCTGTCTGCTCTATTGAACTTATTAAAGGAATTTTGGAGCTTTAAACATTGCAGAAACATCATATTTTTCAGATGCATGTGAGTTACAAATAATTAAGAATGCTCATAGTATTGTTTTTGATTTTAGGTCTTTTGGGGCAGTCAGCTGAGACACCAAGCTCTGTCATCTGTCATCAGCCATCACCTCACCAGGCATCTTATAGCATTTTAGGAAAGAAAAATGTGAGATGATCTGGTTACACATTGTAGCGTGTTTAAATCCTGGATTCAAAGTTGGGCAGCTCCTGTTTGTCTTGATGCTGTACTTAATAGATGAAGTCTCTGGGATATTTCAACTTACTATTCAAACTGGAAATTTTGGGAAGAATTTGTAGCAGCCAAAGACAGACATTATTCGTTTCCAAGTTATGGTCATTTAGCATAAGATTTTTAATTCTTTTGTTTAGTGGAGATGCAGTGTGACTTTCATTCAGTGTTTATGAAACCAGGGTCTGTGAATGATAATTTAGGTCGAAGGCAGCAAGGATCTTCTTTTAATCAAATGGAGAAATTTCTGTCATGTCATCATTGAACTGGTTGTGTCATGTGCTGTTTAATGGCTCATGAACGAGTCTTTAAAGCTGTGACTTCATGATTCAATGAGGCTCAGTCTGACTCTGTGTGTTGAAAGTGGTTTCAGTGACGGCCACACAGAGAGCTTGAAAATTCACACCAGCAGCAGACTAGTAGGGGAAAAAAGCTTTGAAAGTGTTTGAACTGGTCTGCATATAAAATAACAAGGATGTTGTTCATGCTTCTAAACTGGAAAAACACAAAAGAAAAAGGAGTGTAAAAGAATCTCCTGTAGCCACAACAATTTGCATGCTCGGTACTGCTAGTGTCTGCTTTGGTGAGATCTCAACAAGGGAAAAAGTCCAAATAACTTAATTTGCAGCTGAAATATCTGAGTTAACAATGAATTCTTCTTTAATATTATTTTAAAATAGAACTATAAGAAAAAAAGTGCAAATAATCAAGTAATCTCTAATTGTGATCATATCATCACAACTTGTGAGTAAACATCTCTGAAGTTGAAGTACAGAATTTTGTGCTTTAGAAGAGATGTGGATGCGCAGACAAATTTTTGCTATAAACTGTTTTGTGATGTGTTCTGCATTTTATGCTTAATGACGTACAACTAAAGCCAAAGTTTGTGTGACACGGCAAACACAGTGATTTTGAGTTACCTGTTCCTCTGACACTGACAAAAAGAATGTGAATTACTTTGCATTTTCAGAGGGGTAAGAATATGCACAGTTGATATTGGATAACATCTTTCCTCTGGCAGCTCCTTATTTATCCATACCTGGAATAAATCAACACCTGCAATACTCCTGAACTGCATGTCTATTTCAGCTTCTTTTAAGAAGTACTAATGTTTATGAGCCAGTGTTACTGTGTGTAGTCATATTGGGATTGAACTTTTCTGGCTCATCAGATTTTGTTTGATCTCTTTCTAAAATTGAGAAGAGAATGAAGATAAAGATGGTGGTTTCCTGACCTGTAATCTTAAACTTTGCAGAGATGACTTGTATGTTACTTTCAAAAGAGATAGTACCTTCTTTTTGAAAATTGTTTGCAGTAAGGAGAAAATAATTTAAATTATCTAGGGAGTTTTTTCTCAAGGATATTTTTTTTCACCCCTTTTCCTCTCCTACCTCCTATAAGGACTTTCTTGTATTTAATATTTCAATGAAATGACTTCTAGTGACCATCATATTCAGTGCTAAACTGCAAATACTTCTGATAAAGTGCAGTTTAGCATTAGGTTGCCAACTGAGTTACACAGAAGTTATTCAATTAAAACAAGAATCATTTAGGAGATGGAGGAGACAGGCTGAGAAGTAGAATGAGAAAGAGATGAAGAAATGCAGGAAGTACAAGTAGCATAATATTCAAAGAAATTTAAGGATAAAAGTGTCTCTAAAGGTTCTGTGAGAAGTTATTTTAAAATTAAGTAAATCAGTTTTTTGGGCTATATGCCTAACAGGGTCACAGAGATGTGCTAAAGAGGAATGAGGGTATTCAGTAAAAGAATTGACCAGGAGAGGTTGGATAAAGGTACATGTGGAGGAAGCAATACATTTCTTTGTTTTGTAAGTTACACAGGAGTCTCTTAAGCGTTACAAATGATAGAAATGTTGTAAAATGATATGTTAAGTGGTAAAACTTTTTACTGTATTTCATTAACTGTGATTGGGGTGTAACATGGTGCATATCTTTCTTTCAGGGTTCTGAAAGAACTGAGCTAATATTTACTGTCATGACTAATTTGTCATTTCAAGGAGATGGCTCTGGTCTTGCCTACATCTTCTAGAACTGAACCAAAAATCTCTTGGTTGTGCTTTCTGTCCTAAACTTAACTAGGTGTTTGAATTGGGCTTGATGAGGTGAAAATTTAGGTTGTTCACTTTATAATTAAACTGCGTGTTTAAAAGGGTGTGTCTTGAGACAGGGGTGAAACAAAAACTGGTAAATCTGCGTTGATTGCATCAGTACTATGGTATCTAAGTTGTGAACAAGTATTTATTCCAGAAAGCTAGGAGTTCTTATTTTTTGTGAATTACTTTGCATGTAATTTGTGATTAATGTTTGTGATTAATGTTAAAATTACTTGATTTTATATTGATTTGTTTTTCTGTTTTCAGGTGTAGCTCACAATATTTCTTTACTGCGAGAAGTGATTGTCCATCCACGCTTTGTTCAAGGAGACATCAGCACTAAATTTCTTCCTGAAGTCTATCCTGATGGTTTTAAAGGTTTGTTCCATTTGGAAATGTTTCTTTTCTTGAGTGCTGTTGTTTTTCATTATTATTCCTTTATATTTTTAGATGGACATGTTCCCCAGTCTTTACTTTTTCTTCAAATATATCTGTGCATATGCACAATTAGAGTTTTAAAATATTGCATGAAGTTGAAATAGCTAATTTTTTTATTTTCAAGAAGGCAAAATATATATTTCTAGTGATAAAAAAGTAAATGAGATACACCCAAAGTCAAGAAAAACCATTTGTAGGTGATATGAAATATGTAAAATAGACATCAATTCAGTTCTGCTCTGCGATCATGCTTCATTACAGATAGTACTTCTGCTGTTAACTGTAGTAAAATAAGATTTCTTTTTACTTAGGAACGTTGCTTCTTCAGTAAGGTGGTGTAGCACTTTTAGAATTACCCTTTGTTTTCACTGTAGCCTTGTCTGAAGGATCTGGCATTTTATCAGAGTATTTCAGTACCCTGGTCTTAATACTCATTAGACACACAGGCATCTTTTTGAAATTGTTAACTCATACACTAGGTTAACATAAACACAAATGCAATTATTTCTTTACAACATCCCAAACTACTCGCTTTCAAAAATGTTTACCAACAGTTGCTAGAAAAATGTAAGGAAACAAATAGATTGGTTTCCTTTCACAAGGATCAGGTTTTAAAAGGTTGACTTCTCTCTTAGCCAATCTGCTGTAGATACTTTCTTGGCCTGTGTGGTCAGAGACTCAGTTCTTCCGTACAGGTCTCTCGCTTCAGCTGGCATTCATGAGGCAAAACATCTTCCTTATTAAAAAAAGACAGTAGTTGTAGTTCATCATTCATGGGTCCTTTATGAATCCCGTGGAGATTCCTTTTCCCCCATTCATCATTAATCCAATGTGGCAGAATCCTTATCCCACTTTGGAGGCAGCAGTGCCAGATTGGCAGTCACTGGACATGACTGGCACCTTGCCAAATTCTAGTCTCATTAAGGAGCAGAACAGATTTTTCTTACCTCAGGACTCAGTGTGTGAGTGTGTGGATGACTATTCTTTGCACCCGAACTACTTGATATCATGATTTAATTGACAACTCTGTGTGTGATACTGTCCTACATGTGGGATTAATGCATCCTGCTTGTTCCTGGCTCCTGACTGAGACCACAGGAACAGGTGTTAGCCACCTTGAGTGGCAGTGGGCTTGTGATGCTTCACGCTGAAAAGTTCCTTTGTTGTCTTTGCTAGGGGGTACTTAGCTAATCTTTGGGTAACTCAGATGGCATTCATGCAGCAGAGATTCCAGGGTACTCTGATCAGCTGCTCCTGAAGGCTTGGTGCTGCTGTAGCTGGTCTCTCCCTTAACTGACTCTTCAATACAGAATCTCGTGTCTTGTCTCTCTGATGTTTCTGGGACTATTCAGTCCTTTTCTTGAGTAGATCCAGGTCTCTAAACCATGAAACCTGCATTTTTTTACTGTTGCTGCTTTTGTTGGGGTAGTTTTTTTGTAAGTTCCTGGGTTGACTTAGCTTGTGAAGGAATCTGGTGAACTTCAGTAGATGTGCAAAGTGAGTGGCAGACTGGGAATGGGAAGAGGGGAATGGAGGAAAAAGGCAAGGATGCAAGATGTTGGAGTCCCAATAACATATTGTGAGAAGGCAGCCCCAGGTGGCACACAACTGGGAACAATAAAAGCATTAACCAAGCAGCAGTATTATATTAACAGATTCTTAAAGATATGCTTTTGCTCTGGACACCAGGAGACACAAGAACAGATATTGTATGGTTCATAATAGAAACTAATGACTGGCACACATGAAATTCCTACACTTTGTTCCTGCTGTATGAAAAGTCTTGCTCATCTCCTTCCATGTATCAAACACAAGCACACATTAGCCTTCTTGATGATAAATACAGGAATGTTATTATGGCATTGTACTTCAGATCAAGAGTACTTACTCATGAATAGTGATTAAAAGCTCACCAAAGTAACTGACATCTCTTTTAATGATGTAATTTGCACTGGATCAAACCCTTCATGCTTAAAAATTGATGACTTGAATTCGAGGATAGTTTTTAAGTACCCATTGAAAAATGTTTCTACAAATCCAATGACTGAAATGGGAACTGTTGAATGCAAACAAGAATGGTGGGCAGATGACAGGTTAGAAGCTCAGCAAGAGAAGCAATGACAAACATTAACTTGTATGTAATTTCTTTAATCACTTCAACTAACTTTTTAATATAAATACGCAGGGTAAACTTTGCTAGGAGGATTTGAAAATTAAGTAGCTTCATATATCTTACTATTGCTTATAGAAGATGAATAGCTGTTAAAAATGAGCTGTGACAATCTGAAAAATTAGAGCAATGTATAGCCAACACGGATCTGGAAATATATAGAAGTATGTGCTGTTGTTAACAGTAGGAATCCATACCAGAAGTGTTTTAAATTTGGAAAACTTAAGAAATAGAAACATTTCAGTAGAGATGTGTGTAATATTAATGCTCAAGCACAATCCATTGTTTCTTTTGTAAACTGCACAATTGCCGCTGGTGATGTACACTGATGGTAAGTAATGAATGTCATTACTGTGTTCTTTCTGGTGACTACACGAAGTACTGGCCCACTTCTTATGTGCATTTTTCTTCAGGTATAAATATCAAGTCTTACTTAAGAGTAAAATAAGAGATGCTTTGTGTTCCAGTCTCATTTTATGAGTTCCATTATAAATCCTTTATTAGAAGACGTTTAAGTTAAGAGAAAGTGAATTATTTTACTGTATAAGTAACCATGTATCTTGGCTACTTTTCCATTAACCCATGTGATGCCCTCTTCTAATTACATGTAGAATGGGCATGTTCAGTAATTTGCATGATTAGAGTTTAACTCTTTCTCCCCATCTTTAGATAAACATTCAGTACCAGAAGAAGTTTGTTTATTGCAAGTTATTTTAAAATAACAGCTGTGCTGAAAGTAACCCTGTGCAGAGTTTGATTAGTGTGGGAAAGCAGCTGCTGTCATGCCCTTTTTTTGTCCACGTGAGGGATGGCTGGCTGGAATGCTGGCTGGCAGTAGGTGAGCTGGAGTGGGTAGTTGCTCTGAGCACGCATGCATGTTTCAGGAGGTGTGTAGATCTGAGGGTGGGTGCAGGAACACTGATTAGGTCAGGTGACACAAGTACTCTTGGTTTCTAAGACACTGTGTTAGAGTGGCCTCTAAGCACTTTGCTTACAGAATAAAAATGTCTGCCAAGCACGCAGGAGTCAGACACACTGTTATAGTACGGCTTCCAGACAACCTGGGAAGCCTCTGTACTTCCTAATCTGCCTGATGAGAAAGAAATTTACTATGTATTATCTCCATTTTGTAGGCACAGGAAGTGTATCTCTATTTTCACAAAGATCCAAGAGGAGTCTTGGACAAAAAACAAATTAAAGAATCTTTATGTTAGTACCCTGTTCACAAGATTAGTCATTGTGATTCAGGCTGTTTCACAGTTCATGTTTTCCTGGTTTTCTTTTAAAATACTTCCTTTTTCTTGATATTTCACTCTTCCTTGGTTATTAAATGATGTCTCAAATCAGTCAGTCACTTCGGGAGACACATCCTGTGCCAATGAAAGATGGGGCATTTTTCAAGAGATTATCACAAAAGTCATCCCAAAATACGTGAGGAAAAAAAACCAAACAGAAAATGAGTCATTTACTTTCCCTCTTCTAGCATGTTTACCTCATTTGAATGGAGAGGAAGAACAGAAATTCTGATGGACAATCCTTTATATTTTTAATACAGAAAGAAATAAAGAGGAAGCACTTCTCTTCTGAAATGGCATATTGACTCCAGAGACTATGTGTGAGATGAAAGCTTTTAGATGTCGTGTTTATCATAATCATGTGGGTTGGATGAAATGATTGCTCTGCTTAATTCTTATTAAACCATCTCTTGAATACTGTGTCCAGTTTTAACCCCTTCATATGTGTAAGAAAGATGGCAATGAACTTGAGTAAGTCTAGTGAAGAGCCACAAGGAGTTGCTGGGGTTGGAATAGATGACCCATAAGGAGAAGGTAGGAGAACCAGTCTTGTTTTTCCTGGAAGCAAGAAAGCTTAAGGTGGACCTAATGACAGCCTTCTAGGACCTTGGAGGGGTTCCCAAGAATACGAAGCCAGGCTCTTCAATTGTTGTACAGCAGCACAGCAAGAGTCAGGTCTTAAATTGGAGATTTTAAAGGTTGCACTGCACAAACCTCTGAGCAACCTATTCTGAATTTGACGTTGGATTGCTTGGTAGAGAGGCAGGACGCACTGAATAAACTAAGGACCTTTCAAGGTCCCTTCAACCTCAGTTATTCCATGATTCCGAGTGAAAGTGCTTTTTAGGTGAATTGGGACTGCAGCTATGAGTTTTAAATTTAAGTCTTAAATTTAAGGCTTTTGCTATTAGCTGGAGGGGGGACTGCAGCTTCCCCTGTCACTGTTAGAAGATGGAGGATGCTTGCTGCTAATTCAATTTGTTTTCTCTACATTGGAATCTAATATTAGTTTTAACTTTAACTGGATTATAAAAGTTGACTTAACAGTTTACTTTCTACTTTCTGGCAGGTGAGGACAAAAATAATCACTTCTTGGTCTGTCACCACTTCCTTTATAATTCAAAATAGTAGAGGCTTTCTTTCTGTATACTATAGCATCCACCTTAGACGTGGCCATGAGTTCTCTGAGACTCTGAACAGTTTGAGATTGCTTACGCAGTGTTTGCCTGTCTTTTTACCGTGGCTGTTTGGGTGGAACAAAACTGTGCTCAACTTCACAAGAAATTAAAGCCATTAATAACATTCAACTTTGTTTTCTGCCTCAGCCTGCTTGGTACATGTGCCATCTGTAATGGTTAACTTCAAAATCTGCTAGGAAAAACTTAAGCTAAAGCAGAACCGAGGAACGTTATAAACTTTGCCTACATTGATATTGATCTGAATTATGCCTTGCATTTTTTATCTTACCCATTATGCTTTTAATTTTTATTCTTCACAATCAGAAAACAATCACTCTTCAAGTATTAAGTAGACTAGGGCACATAACCAGGGCTTGTTTGTTTTGTTTTGATTTGTTCCCTGTAATTGATAGTAGGAAACACATTTCTAGGACAAAATGCAAATGAGACTGTTAGGGGAAAAATGACCCTTTATGTAATTTAATTTGAAGTTGGTTATGTAAAGTAATTGCATGAACCTTTTTGACTCAGCTTGGGGGATACTGAGATAATATTGATTTAAGCAATCATAACATCAGGGAAATTGAGAGAGAAATATTTTTTTCTTGTCTTCCTTCCGACCAGGGTTCTGCCATTTAGTAGTAATAGATGTGTGAAGTCTAGTTTTAAATAATATGAACAATACTGCTTCCACTCCTTTAGTTGTGACATAATTTTATAACGATTCTTCCTGTTGTGCATTCACCTTATGTAATTCAGCTAATAATTCAGTGGTAATACAGACGTATATCCTAGGTTAAGCAGAGAGATTTGGCAGCTGCTAGTTCCATGTTTTATTGTGGAGATGAAATTTATGTGTAGGCCAGGAGTCTGCAATGATGAAAGCAGGGAAGAGCAATTGTGTAACTTCTTATATTGGAAGTTGGAGGACCTTCACTCCTTACTCATTTCACTCCCTTTCAAAAAAGCACTTGGACAATTGCTCCAGAGGTAGCTTTGTTAATCTTCAAATCAATATGTATGGTGAATGTGAAAGGCTGTGTTGTTATATCTTTGTTGATGGTGAATATTAACTTATTCCTCAAGACACCCCACGGAAATCCTGATGAGTAGCTTCTGAAGTGAAATAATACTTGATGGGAAACAAAGGTATTACTATCTGGAACATTTGTGCATTTCCAAATATAGTAATGTAATTCTGACTTCAAAACTGTTTAGAATTCAGCTGAGCATACTAGCAAAACAAAAGCAGACAGCAAGGGAAATGGGGCTGGAGTTCGGAGAAGTCAGGCAGTACTGACAGCAGTCTGTCCTGTGTAAGAAAGGTAAATTGCCATCCTTAGGAAGCGGCCTTTAATCAGACTCCTGAGGTATGCATCCAAAGTTATGCTAAGGACATTCCGTGGTAGGGGTTGTATGTTTATTGCCAGAGACCAAAACCTAATTTTGGTATGTTTCTGTTAACAGTTTATATTATCTCCCAGAAATCCTACTTTGGATACTACAGTCATAACTGGTTTTCTGCTTGCCACGTCTGTGACACAACTGGTGTAAATAGTGACAAATGGATAAATATTTTTTTCATGTTTGTAGTAATGAAGCAATGAGTGTGACTTTTGATCAGTTGTTAGCCTGTTTCAACTTAGTGACCTTTGTTTGCTGTTTGGAGTTTGTTGAAGATGTGGGAAGCAAGTGCCAAAACAGTTATTTCATCCAAGATGGAGGTCATGCAATAAAACCTTTGAAATGGGATTTTTCTTGTTTTACCTTGCTCCTTTTTTTTGAGTTGGTTCTAACAGTGTGTGTTGGAGCAGGTGGGAACGTGCAATTTTGGTCACACAGTCTTGTCATGAATGTTGGCCAGGGGGACTGAAAGGCAAAGGCTTTAGGGCAGATTCCTGATGTGCCTTTAGCTGGGACATGTAAACAAATCATCAGTTTTAGATGCAGTGTTTTGAAAAAGTGATCTTAGTGTTTCTTCACTGTGTGTAAACAACTCGAAAATTGGCACGTTTCAGATCTGGATAATTGATGTTATTGCAATGTATAATTACATAAGGCTTATATATAGAGATACATATGTGTGTGTGTATGTACAAATAGTACAAAAATTCAGTGTTTTTTGAATTTTGCCTTGCAATCAGTTTTTCTAGTAACTGAGGGAAAGGAAAGATCGAGTTTGTTTCTGTAGCCAGGTTCTCAGCCTTTCAGAAATTTGTATTTCTGCATGTGTTTGTTGAAGTGAAGACAGTTCCCATTTCAAGGCAGATAAAAAAAATAAACACTGAGCAAAAGAACTTGCAGTAATATTCAGCCAGAATATGTTAATGTGGACTAAATTAAAAAGAGATTGATGCAGATTTTCTGACTTTTGTTATTTTTAAATTTACATTTTTTGGCCTGTGACAACTTCTTTGTACTGTTAGCTGGACTTTAATGAATGTATTCCCATCACTGTGGCATGAATGCATTTCTGAGGTGGACTCTAAGTTAGCCTCTTTACCTACCCCTGTTTAATATGCCTAGCAGAATGATGGGCTCAATGGGAACGATGTGCAGCAGACATCCTGTTTTGAAATTGTGGCTTTGTTACTTTGGAGTCTGCTCCAGTCCTTTACAGCAGCCTCTGTTCTGGATTTTCTTGAGGATCTCATTAGTCTTATTTTATGCTGCTTATAGAAATTGTCATTGCCTAGTAAGCAGTACTGGGGGAAGTGAGCTTACATTAGATAGCACTGAGGTGATGGCGGGGTGGAGATATAGAAGGGATCTGTGTAACTGTTTGTCTGCTGCAGGACTGGAAGCAAATGTGCCCCTTGGGCAGAGTTCCTCTGAGACAAAGCCTTCTGAAGCTCTTCCCCCATCCTTTCATGTGAAATCTGTACTTGTCCTGGATGATGGCATTTGCTGTGATACATACACATAAAGCACTTTTTGAGAGCTGTGTTGTAACTGAGTTCAGCAAAGTCTTTCAGTCTCAGCCCTTATCTTTTGTTAACTTTATTGTGTAATCCTCCTCTCTTACTTGTGAAACACTCTTGCTTTCAGTTGTGCAAAATTTCTCAAGGATACAGTTTGCCTCTTTTCTTCATGAAAGTTTTGCAGTTCTTGTCCTGTTTTATGTCAGTTTTAACTTTCGGCCACTGCCTTGTGTGTTGAGTACTTTGTCCTTTTGTTCTCTCTCACAGAATCATAGAGTGTTTGGGTTTCAAGGGACCTTAAAAATCAGCTGATTCCAACCCCCCTGCCATGGGCAGGGATACCTTCCACTAGACCAGATTGCTCAGAGCTCCATCCATCTTGGTCTTTGGACTTCCAGGGATGGGGTATCCACCTCCGGGCAGCCTGTTTCAGTGCCTCACCACCCTCACAGTAAAGGATTTCTTCCTAATGTCTAATCTAAACCTACTGTCTTTTAGTTTGAATCTGTTCCCCTTTGTCCTTTCACTACATGCTCTTGTAAATATTCTCACTCCATCTTTCTGGCAGACACCTTTCAGGTACCGGAACGCTGCAGTTAGGTCACCCTGAAGCTTTCTCTTTTCCAGGCTGTACTGGTTTTGCTTGGCCACAGGGACCACAGAGGTGGCTCCTGTGGGAACCTCCTGGAAGTTTCCACTATGTCCAGCAGAGCCAATCTCTCATGGCTCTGAAAGATGGACATGCTGCTGGCCAAAACTGGGCCAGTGAGAGAGGCTGGTAACGCCTCTGTGATGACATATTTAAGAAGAAAATCAAAACAAAGTCGCAAGATTTTGTGTGATTCTAGTCAGAGGAGAGGAGGAGGTGAGAACATGTGAGGGAAAACAACATGGTGACAACAAGGTCAGTGGAGAAGGAGAAGGTGCTCCAGGTTCTGGACCAAGATTCCCCTGCAGCCGTGGTGCAGACCATGAGTCCACGTGGGATGCAGAGATCCACCTGCAGCCCTTGGGGATCCATGGGGGATGCAGAGATCCACCCACAGCCCGTGAGGATCCACAGGGGGTGCAGAGATCCACCCACAGCCCGTGGGGACCCACGGGGGATGCAGAGATCCACCCACAGCCCGTGGGGATCCACGGGGGATGCAGAGATCCACCCACAGCCCGTGGGGATCCACAGGGTATGCAGAGATCCTCCCACAGCCCGTGGGGGGATCCATGTGGGGTGCAGAGATCCTCCCACAGCCCCTGGGGAGGTGCCCATGCCAGGGCAGGATGATGCCTGGAGGAGGCTGTGATCCAGTGGGAGAGCCAGTGGAGAGAGAGGGCCCTGCTCCCAGGCTGGAGCAGCCTGTCCTTGGAGGACTGCACCCCGTGGAAGAGGTAACCCAGAGCACAGCAGTTTTGGGAGGGCTGTGTGCCCGTGGGAGGCACTCACGCTGCAGCAGGTGTGGTGTGGCTGCTGCTCCTGAGTGGGCCCACGCCAGGGAAGCTCACGGAGAACTGTGTCCCATGGGAGGGACCCCACGGCCTCACAGGGAAAGGACTCCTCTCCCGGAGCAGTAGAAGAAAATCCCAGTGATGGACTGACCAAACCCCCATGCCCTGTCTCCCTGCGCTGTTGGTGGGAAGGAGGAAGGGGCTGGGGAGAAAAAAGGTGTTTTAAGGACTTACTTTATTTCTCACTATCCTCCTCTGATTCTGTTAGTAATAAATTCACTTTGTAACTTTAAGTTAAGCCTGTTTTGCTCTTGAAGTGTTTTTTTTTCCCCCAGTCCTTATCTCAACTAATGAAGCCTTTGTTCATTTTTTTCCTCTCTCTCCTCTGCCCAGCTGTGGAAGGGGAGGGTGAGCAAGCAACTCTTGTGGGTGCCTGGTGTCATGCCAGTGTCAAACCATGACCCAGACTGAAGAATCCCAGTTCTTAGCCATTCCTCGTAGGAGAGGTGCTCCATTTCTCTACTCATCTTGGTGGCCCTTCTCTGGAATCTTGCATCATTCTTGGCCACTTATTTGCCACCTTTTCATACCAAATCTGTGTTGTGTCATTTCTGACCTAAAGATGGGGAGGGCAGAGTTCTGTTACTGTGCTCTTTTAGCCTGTTGAATGGACAGTTGAATCTCAATTTAACCTTCACTTTCTGGAACAAGACCAGACTGGGAGAAAACCTGCTTCCAAACACCCCGGTTGTGTCTTTTTGCCAAATATTTATTAAGTTGCCTGCCTTCAGATTACAGACTGCTTTGAGCCACTTTCTCCTTCTGAAATGTCAAACATGACTTTGACTCCATGAGTTGCGAACTAATGATTACACAAATGACACTAAATGATCCAGGGCTGATGAGGATAAATAAATAAATAAACCCATTTATTTTTTGGGTTTATACTATTGTGCTGTCCCTTTTGTTCGAAATGTCTGTAGCTGTTGTCTCAGATAAAGTACTGAGGGTGTTCTATATTTTGAGTAAGTTCTAATGTACAGATGGATTCCTTACCAGCATGAGGCACAATATGTCAGCCAGTGACATTTCAGTAACGAAAACAAGATGCTGCAGCATCATTCAGTTTCTTTTCTTTCAGTTGTCAATTTTTTTTAACAGAGATACCAGTGTTAGCAGTTGGGCTGATTTGTATGAAAACATGCATTTTAAACTCTGAAACTCAGAGTGTCTGCTATGCTACTCCTCATCTTAATTTAGAGGGAAAAATGTAGCTTTCGTGTGTAAGGACTGAGCATTGTCTTTACTGGTAGTTGTTACTTTTTGTGTCTGTTGGTCTGTGGTATCTAATTCTTTTTTTTTCAAACTTCTTTTTGAAAACTAGGACACAAGTTGACAGATCTTGAAAGAAGAGAACTACTGGCAACGGCAGTGTCTTTGTATGTGGCTGAACAACTGAGATCACAGCGATTTCTAGGGACTCCAAGGTAAGTTCATTTCTAGGAACTTAGATGTGCTGATGCATTTAGTTAATGGCATCTTCTCATGCACAAGAATAACTGGTGAGAAACTGCATGGTTTCTTAATATAGTCTGTTTTTTCTAAATTCAAATGAGCTGTGGCTTACATTTTCCTACTTGCACAAGTCATACGTGATTATTTTTATTCTAAGTATTAGCAAACTAATAGGCACAAAAATGTGTTACAAGCCAGTACAGTAATTAATGCACATCAGGAGTTTCATTAATGCAAAATGTTGCTGCATTAGTAACTAACCACAAATTGAGCATCACAAATTTCCCATGTGCCCATTTGAAGCAATCTAAGCACTTTGGCATAATATGAATATTCACCTACAGAGCTTTAAAATATTGTAGATTTGTCAGTAATTTGCTACCTCGATGAAGAACCTTAATAGTTTAGAGTCTTAATTCTGAAAATACTTTGAGACTGTAAAGGTGGAAGGTAATTGGTGGAAGAGTCAACACCTTGCTTTAAGTATTGTTTTTTTGGTGCTTCTGTACCCCCACTCCCCCATTTTTTTTTTGAATAGCTGCTAGTAACCTTGGCAGTGCTGTTAATTGAGCAGCCAGTGCAGTAACCTGTGTCAAAATGCTAATTCACTTAGCTTTTTGGAACAGTATGCTTTTTTCCTCTAGGATGTCTAGCTTTTCTTGTCCTCTGGCCCATCATTGTCAGTGCCATGAGACTTTTTATTAGAATTAACTGAATTTGTGAAGCTTGCTTGTGTAGTTGGTGTTAGCAATGGTTATATACAGGGAATGCTGACTTCAGCATAACTCCTCTCCTTGCCTCACGTTTTTTAATGTAGTTGCATATATGTTTGTATGTGAGGGAAGTCATAGTGCAGGGTAGACATTATTCACATTCCATGCTAGTGGTTTGACAGTGTATTCTATTACTGATTTTACAGTGGTCAGGAATAAATCAAATGTGGTTTCAAGAAGTCTTTATTTTTATTTGTAACCACAAAGATAATTAGTACCATATGGTGTTAAAAAAAAAAAGAAAAAGAAAGAGACACTTAGGGCAAGCATAACAGCTTTGTAATGTATAGCATATGCAGGGCTGGGTCACTGCTTGCCTTATGCATCTATAGGGGAAAGTAAAGCACCTTTTTATTTCCTTCCACAAGTTATATCCTCCATAGTGAATGGCATAAGGAGAAGAACAGACACTCAAAGGCCCCTGTTACCTAAAAAAAAAGATGAATCAGGGAAAATGAGGAGGAGCCTTGATTATAGTTTTTACTGGCCGGCATAGGAAGTTAAGTAGTCTGGTACTGCTTGAGAGAAGTAATGAATTACTTTGTACTTAGAATAAGAGTAGGAATTGTTAATTTAAGCAGTGATTATCAAACTGCTATTGCATTCCCTGCTCTTAGACTTTGTTCCTCTTCCCTGTAAAATGCTCTTACTAGCTGAAAAGGAATCCAATTTTTCAACAGTCTTTTAATGTTTTGTTCCTATTGCAAGTACTTTTTTTTAGTACTAGGTGTCTAAAAGAAATAGAAAAGACATATGACTATTTTAACTGAGATAGCAGATATGTAAATGAAGTATAACATTGAACGGTCAGACATGGTCATCTATCTCTTGTTCTGCTCTGTTAGGGAAACAAATACACTACTGCTTTGAAAAAAAATTAGCTCATTTTTGGAGTGGTAGCCAAACTCAGTCAGAGGTATTCTTCCACCATGGACAGAGAATGCAGCAGAGTCTGCTTACATGAAAAAACACACATCTGTAAAACTAGATTAAGGTATGATTTTTTGAATTTTAAATGGTGAAGCTAAGAAAGCTTTTCAGTACAGGGAAGATGACTTTCTCTTGCCATGATGTGGTGTACTTACGAATCCTTCAGAAGTCAAGCCTTACAATTTTTTCCAAGTGGTAGCTGAGTGTGGTTCTTATTGAGTGTGTCATGGTTTCAATACATATATACTGTTAGATCTACTTGCTTTAATGATAGCAAAGCTGCCTGTTTGAGGCCAAGTGAGGACAAGCTAATGCAAAAATAGATACTGGTAAGTAACTCTGAAGAAACCAAACCTGATAATGATACCCTTTTCCCAAAATCATACAGCTCATTCAGAGGAAAAATGAAAGAAGCAAAGGCAGAATGAGGTTGAAGGGTTGTGCAGTGTCTTGGACAGTGTTCTCCCTTCCTTAGAGCAGTTAGTGGACTCCCTCTAGAGGGGACTAAGCACTGTGGAGCATACTAGTTACTATAGTCCCATCAAGGAGTCTTCATCATATCCTTAACTTACCCAAACTGCATCTGACTTGTTTTTGAAGGTGTTACATATCATGGATGTTTTTTAATGGTCAGGGTTGTGGCCAGAGAAGAAGCACGTGTTTATTAATAAGACTGCACTCTGTTCAAAAAATACTCATAAACAAAAAGTGCAGAGTAGGAACCTGTGCTACTGTCTAACAAATCAAAAAGGCCAGTTGTAATCTTGGGTGTAATATTCACTATGGTAGAATTGAGAATTTGGAGTCTGTGAGTTTTAAATCCATGTTGGAGGATGTGAGCAGACTGCACACTCCAAAGTTGATCCATAACATTCTCCTAGTGGTTGGGACAAGTACATTGATACATTGATCATCACCTGCAGCACTTCAGCTCTCTGGCACTATTTATGCTGACAGCATTTTTTTTTTATTTGTCTGTGCTGAAAGCAGAATTGAGCAATTCTTGTGAGAAAAACTACTGAAGAGTAGTATTTTGAAATCATGTGTTACTTCTTCTAAGCTTGTCACAGCTGTCAAACAGACAGTTTTCTGCTAAAATTGAGTTATATGCTTATCTTTGCTTTTAATTTGTTTTCCCTTTTGGGAGCCATATTTAGAATATGCATTCTTTTCACAACTGCAGGGGTATTTTGGGTTCCCTTTTTGCCCTGTGATTTATTCAGCCCATGATGAGGATTGTTAGTCTAGTCTGATAGACAGAAAGTACCATGCTTGGAGCTCTTCACAGAAGCTCCAGCTTTCACTGTCAGGGTTACCAAGACTGTAATCAGATGAACTGCAGCTGAGCCAGATTAAGGAATCTTGTTGCAGGCTGCTCTTCCCTTGCTCTCTATCTTTCTTCCTCCTCCCCAGGTATGCAGCTGTGATTTTGTGTGGTTGCATTCCACTCTGGTTCTGCTAAAATGACCTATGTTGGCATAGAAACTATTTAATAATAGTTTACTTTGAATCACTCTGTCAGAAGTAGGTTACTTATGACAAGTGAAATTATTCTGGAAGAGCTGCGAGAGTGGGAATGTGCAGCAAGGAGGAAGATGTGAGCTCATTAAAGGGATTTAGAGGTGGGCCTTAGCTCTGTGCCACAGGTCAGACTAGTAGCAGTCTCATGAGGGGGATTTCTCTATAATTGATATTTGCTGGGATGTGACTGGAAATGTGTATTTTGCAGTCTCCTGAGTGACTGAATCATCAACTGTAAGGTTCATGCTGGAACATGCTCTGATGACCAGCAAGCTGTTTCCACCTTTGGCACCCAGCTTCCTTCAGCTAGTTTCAGCCCACCTGACCTCTGTAGTGGCAGTCTTTGTTGCAGAGGTTGTCTGGTGTTGAGGTTAATGCAGGCCACAAGCCTAAGGCTCGTTTGCCTTTCCTGTTTGAATAAATGATGTTATGATTTGGGTGGAGCACCCACAGGTGAGTTTCCACTGTCTGTATTGTTATATAGTGCCCCTGGCCCCAGTAACAGTATCCTAGGGCTAACTTGCCAGCCTTTAGCTAGAACAGCTGTTGGAGATTTATGAATGCTCAGAGTTACAGGAATATAGGCATTTACTTTTGTGATGCAATCAAGCATTTAGAGCATTTTCTGTGTGTGGTTTTTTAAAATTTAACTGTTTTTTATTTAACCCGTTTTCTTGGGAAAAACTGGATGTGGCATGATTCGGTTTTTTGGAATTCTTTGTGGTTGTAGTGTTTTTTCAAGTATTTTTGAAAGATAATTTGCTAATGAAAGTGTTTGGTATTTTGTGAGCCACATACTAATGTGAATATTTCACTGTGATATCCAAATAATAGGGGCACATATTTCCTACAGGAAAGAGCCATGGATGATTAATGGTTGTTTCATTGTTCAGCTTTTAGTTATTTTACCTAGGACTTTTCCTACTTACTCCATACTGCACTTTATTGTGAAACTGGTGCCACCCACAGCTGCTGAACAGATTTACAGCATCTAGTAAAACCCCAAGGTCTTCTAGACAGAACTTGATCTGTTTCAAGTGGAAACATATTTTGGCTGAAGTGAATCCAGCTTATTTTATGTCTGTTTGATGTAGTTAGCCTTTGAGACCAGAAATGATGTTGTACAGTTGAATCTTCACATTTTGGCTTCAGGCTTGTTTTCATTAGTGGGTTGGGAGGGGAATAAGAGAGTGTCTCTCCAGGTGTGGCTACATCATGCTATCTCATGGGTCTACTAATGTGATGTTTATACTTCTAAACCCAATTGCCTACAGCACTTCCTATGTGTTGCTTGTGTTGGCTGCTAAGTGTATTTTCCTAATTTTTCTATGGGTTTTACCCTTTCATCATTTATGACTTGGAAAAAAACCAGGCTGCATGCCCATATTACCTGACACTACACACAAAAAGATGGTAACACATTGGAAAATGTTTTAAATTGCTAGTAAGAAAAAAAATCCACTAAGGGTTTTTCTTGCTTGCATGTTTAATATAGAAGACTGGGTTGGGAGTATTGAGTTAAACTGTTCTTGTGGGACCTTAGAGAAGTCAGTTGAATTGGCCTCAGTTTACAAAAAGACAAAGTGGCCTTAATACTTTGCTGTACTATTGAGGTTTTGTAAATATCTGTTTATCAACATGTATGAAGTATTTTGAGACCTAAAATGGATTATGCTTTCTAAGCATAAAATAATATTTTCACAGGAAGGAAAGTGTATAGTGAAAAGTTAAAATACAAACAAGTTTTTGTCAAGTTCTGAAATAGCTGGGCTAGTTTTTTGTTTTAAAATTCTGAAAATACAGGGGTCCAGTTCAGTGAACATAACATGACTGGTGAACTGTAAGAAGAGAAATTAATTTATTTTGCTTGATATTTGATGAATTATTGTGGGTTCCCATTTGGGTTGATTCAGTACAGCTATCTTGATGTTTGCCTTGCCATTGCTTGATTATAGGGCAGCGAGGGAACTGCTTAGAGAGCAGTAAAGCCCCACACCTCCCAGGCATCCTTGCTCTCACACAGACTACACCTATTACCCTGCTGGAGTCTGGGACAGAGCCAGCTCTTTGCCAGCCTAGAGCTTCCCCATATGGAAGGATGGTCAGCTGCCCAATAGGAGAGCTTTCTAGCTCTCCTGCACTGCTGGAGCAGCACAAAATAAGGTTATGTTACATTAATTTTAAAAAAAAGGAAGATGATGTCAGGAAAATTCACTGGAGTCTTCTGAACTGGCCTCTTGGAAAGGGAAAGAGTTCTTACTTTCAGCACAGGCACAGCTGAACTATGTCAATTGTATTATGTGAATTTAATTTTTTTTTCTTCCCTAGAACTGAAATAATAACATGAACACATACTGCAAGTGCAGCTAAACATGTATACTTTGCTCTGTCTTACAGATACACTCTATATAGATAAACTACTTTGTTTTCATTGGTATGTTTGATCAAGTCCAGCCTACTTGTGGCTTTTTTCATTCCCCCTCTTTGGACTTATGCAGTCATCCTTAGCTCATGAAAACAACACTGGTTTATCCTTACTGTTGTGGTCCCCTGCTCTACAAGTTGAGCATTCTTCTCATGATTTGCTGTTAGGCCTTTGAAAGTCATCGATATGTTTGTGTAACTACTGCAGCTTCACACCATTATTCACTGTATGTTTTTTTTCTTTTGCCACAGACTTGCAAAGTACTAAGACCCTGTTCTCCCCTTTTTCATGTGAAATCCTTGTTTATAATGGGCTTTTCTGGTTGTGGTAACCCTCTTGTCTCTCTACCTGTTACCTAATGTTGTTCTTTTGACCTCTCATAAGTAATTACTGGTTTGTAATCTTGCTTACTAACTGCAAAACTAGCTGCCATGTATAATATTCTAGATGTCTTTAAAAGCTGGTATTATTTACCCTTCTCAGTTCTTCAGTTGCTTATCACAGAAAGAGGATTATATGTGCTAGAAACAAACAAGTAGATGCAAATATATGAAACACGCATTTTTGGCCAGTTGGGAATGAACTTCTGTGGAAAAGATCAAAGTTGAAATGGGACATTAAGGTAGCATTTATGACTCTACAGAGTGTATTATAGTATTCTTTCTTTGATTTGATTAAATGAATGCAATCAGAATTGATAACACAAGTAATATAAGGTATTGATATAGTTGTTTGAAAGCAGAACCATTGTTGCATATGATTCCTAAACACGCATTCCAGGAACAGAGTAGTCTGTCATGGGAAATTTTCATAGCTTGTCATCCCTGTCATTTGCAGGGAAAAAGGTATTCTGAGTACTCAGGAATCCACACTTGCTCAATCTTTAGGGTTGCTAACCATTATGAAATCATTATGAAGATAATAATTACTTAAAGTTTGAATCTCAGTGAACATCTCTCGGGAAGATCCTCACATCTTGCTGAGGTGATTGCTGGTGGAAAAGGCATTCACCAAAGTAAATCGACCTGGCTAAGTCTCTGTTTATTTTTTTTATTTTCACCATGTCTTCTGGGAAAACAGCATCTGCTGTAAGAGCTTTATAGCTTCTGTAGCTACTGTTCACTTAATGCTGAAACTTGAATTTGCATAATATAGACATGTGAATGTTTTCTATTGTGCTGCCAAATTCCTGTCCCTTTTTTAGTTGTTAATCTGGCCCTTTTCTCATCTGTGCTTTGCTTATGACCTCTTCTGCAAGATCCTCTCTTTACAAGACCTCCCTATTTAATTTACTTTGATCCCCTCTATAAGCCCAACGATTATTTCCTCTCATGCAGGTTTACACCTCCTAAACCTGTTCTTTAATATTTGTGTGTAAAATGTGTATGTGTGAAACTGTCGAACTAACCAGGTGTGTGCTAATTGCCATGTGTCCCCTGGTCATTTATGGGTATTTTTACGTTATTTTTGTCTTCATCTGTGTATTTTACTTGGAGTTTCTAAGGGCAGATATGAAGTTGTGTAGGACAATTTTATGGAAGGGCAACATTTTTCTCGACTTTTTGGGTCTCTAAGCTCAGTAAATACATATGTAATTGCATTTGCATGAGAAGTTTTGCTGATATTTCTTTCCTAAGATAAGATAAGCATGACCATCAGCACCTGACCTTGTGTAGTTCCTTGAGACACTGGTTGTGTCCTGCTGTTTGTTCGTGTAATGTATAGCTTATTCTGGATGCTGTTGCTGTAGAAATGTTGTCAGCAAAATATATGGGAAGCAAGTCTCTCATTCAGTATTGTCTGCATACTTTTACATGTATGTGTCTCGATTTGTCCATTCTTTAGCATGCTTGCTTCATTCATGTTCACAGAGGCTGTAGTTAAATACAAGATACTGATTGAAGGGATAGGTAATTCATTTATACCTTTGTTGTTGAGTATTACAATTTTCAACCGTTTCTTTTCCCTTTGATTCGACTGCAAAAGTGGGATGGGACACAGAATGGCCTCATTATTGTAGGAGTATTTCTCTGTTCCCTGCAATGATTCCAAAAGCTCTTGCACACTTCATCAGTATTATTGTAATTCTTTGGCTGCAGGATATTTGGCAGCTGTTGCACCCCACTGGCAAATCCTATTCAGACTTCACTTCCATTCACCATTGCCATTGGAGAATTGATTTTGCTCTCCTCTGCTCTAACCTTTCCCAATTCATTTTGGATTGTTCAATGTGAAACATTTTAATTTCATATCATACAGCCATTCAGCTCACAATCCTTTTTTAACCTGTCACCAGGGTAACAGCATAGCATGCTTGCTTTAGGCAATCAAGTTTTTATTTCACATGCTTAATGTTGCATTAAATGTTTGCATTTTGTTTAACCCTCTTAAATACTTTGAAATGTGGATATATTTTGCAGGGTAATGAAGTCTCTGATTTCAGTGTCAAGTCTTCACAGAAATTGTCTTTCTTAAAATAAAAAATAAGAAATCAGAAGATGAATACAGTAATGAGAAGATTATTAATCAAATCCCAAATGGCTGAATGAGGCAAACATCCATAGAATGGTAAAAAATATTTTTCCTCTGGTAAAACCTTCCAGAGGCTTATAATATAATCTTTAGACCTATACTTTGGGATTATTTTTACCTGTAAGTGCTTGTATCAAATTAATGCAAATATAGGATTAACCATGCAATAACATGACTTTAAGAAATGTCTGGCCTATACATGTCAACCTACTTCACACTGCTTGCCAGATGTGTATGGAACTGTAAGCTGAATAATAAGTATCTTTTTATACACTAAAATCAGAATTTATTGGGATGATGCAGTTGATTAAAGAAATATGGAATTTTTAAGTATCTGTTCTTCCTCTACATGCAAACCATCATGGCATGAAAAACAGGCTGTAACCATTTTATTGGAAATAAGAATAATAATGAATTTGTGTTATCATAGATGGTTACTAAAATAAAATGGACATTTTCATATCTGAAAAAAACATTGATTTCTTACAACTGATGGTACAGAGCAAGTCCTGCTTGTCATTGTAAAGGAATAGGACCAGTTAGGTTTGCTCTTACTTTTTTCGTTGATATTAAAAAAAAAAAGTCTGTAATAGATGTCCTTAAAATACCCAGTCTATAACTTTAATTAGGGGTGTAGTGTTGAAGGCTTTTTATCTGTCACGATCTAGTCTCAATTACATAGGTAAAAAAGATAAGGGGGGAAGGAGTGGGAAGTATTTAATTTTAGGATAAGTAAAATCTAAGAACATTGCATTGGCAGATAAGCCCAGACTGTCTCATTTTTAGTGAAATAAACCCATAATGAAAGCACTGATAAATATGCATGTTAACACTTCAGAATACTAATTTTACAAACCTTCCTGTTTTCAAAATAGGTCATACATATCTATCGCTGTTTAAAAAAACCAAATGTGGAATAGTTGATTACTGTACTAGCCAGTGTGAGTTCCTTGAGAAGACAGCTGTTTGTTATAGATCAGACCTGTAAAGTTGACTTAGAGTTTTTCTTCCAACAGTATGTAGCTAACTATAGAATGAGAGAAATGAAGTTTCTTCTATTAATTTCCAAGCTTTCTGTCCAGTTTTCTGTTTTCCCAAGTTGTGCTGTAAGCTACCAAATATTATTACCCGCCTAAAGAGGTTTGGCAGTGTTTTGTTACTGAATTTTGCCAAAAGGAGCCAAGCATATGGTAACAGTTAATTTATTGGTTCTTCTAACCTCCAGGGAGCTCTTTACAGAGAGCATATTACCTTTTTATCTAACATATTTTAAATAAAAGAGCTGTTGACTTGAAATTTGATATGCCAGTGTAGAAGCTAAACCTTCAGTGTGGTTATGCTCAATTCTGTCTTGTTTAAGGGTAAGACTAAAAGTGTAAACATTCGAGATTGAGCTAAGACGTCTTTCTTTTCAACTTTCAGAGGCGAGTCTCTTCTATATAGTTTTAGTATGTGTGTGTTTAAATAAAAATATTGAAGAGACATTTTCATGAGAAAAATAAGCCCTGCCTTTGTCTCAGAAGTCTTGGAGATTTCTTTCTTTGCTTTTGTTTTAAGATAGTCCTGGTATGTGCATTACCAAGGAATGATAAGAGAAAGGAATATTTTTCATTTCTTTATATGTAAGACCACAGGCCTATTTGTTGGTTTGTAACAATGTAGCTTTGTCTAATTCTAATGGGAGAATTATTTCAGAGGTAACATTGATAACTGTGTTGCTGTGCACTATCTTGGAGTTGAATCTCATCCCTGATACTTTCACAACTCAAAATCAGTCATCTGCTACCTGCAATAGAGGCAGCCTTCTTTGTTCCACCTTAGGTACAGTATATTTTTGGTTTTGTAACCGGCTGGTATTGTGAATCTTAAAAGGAAACTTACATGGGGATATAATCATATTTTCGATGGGATCCTTGGGACAGATGATCCCTTATGTAAAAAATACCCTGATTTCTGTTGTTTCTTGGTAAGTATTCAAAGACGTGGGTATTTTTTCTTGGATCTGTGTTGAGACTGCTCAGATGACTTTTTCTTTTATGATTATGGATGATTCTTTAATATCTTTCACAGACCATTCTTTAATAGTTTACTTTTCTGTGTAATTAGATGTGGTGCTTGGAGTTTGTTTTGGCTGTGGCTTCCCTTTAACATATATCTTCAAAGCCTGTAGTGTGAGAAAGACAGGGCAGGAAAGAGCAGCGCAGGACCTGGGTCTTTTGAAACCAGGGATGTTTACCCATTGACTTAGAAAGGAGATGACAGGTCTTTATCCTGTCCCTCTGTGGTGCTTAGTAAAATTAGTCTTTCTGCAGTGAGTAGTGACATGATACAAATAAATTATTTGCATATTAATTCCAGATACAAAAAAAACTACTAAAAAATCTGGATTCCTAAACTTAAAGCTTCTATCTTTACACCAGTGTTCTGATACATGTTTCTGAATCTCCTCTCTCTGGCATGATGATGGCAGAGATGGTGACATTCCTTGGTGACACAGCAATGATTTTCTCTAGGCCCTGCTACTCATTTTTCTACCAGACACTGAAATTTAAAGCAGGTCCTCATCTGGCTGCATCTAGCTGTTAATGTCCTTAGAAAACTTTACCCTGTTTGTTTCCTTGAACTACTGAGAGCTACTATTTAATTTCTTTAAATTCATGTTGCCCACCCTGCTCCCTCCCCTGCAGCAAAGCCTTTATTCTTGTTACTTGTATCCTCAAATCACAATAATTTTAAGATGGTTACTAATTTTAAGTCAACTTTATACCTCTATTAGCTGTGGGTTTTTTTCCTATTCTTTGATCTCCGACACTGCATGTCTGCCTCTAACACAGGCTGCCTCTTCCAAAGTCTTAACAGTTGTATTTAAGTGAACCTTTTTGAGTAAATAGACTGAAAGTCTGTTTCAGTGATTTCCAAACTCTGGTAGTCTGACAGCCATTTAAGCTTCAGTCTTCTTTCCTTGGGCAGTGTTGCACCTTTCCACAGCACACTTCTCTTCAGCTTCCTTAGCTTTCAGTCTTTCATATATCTGCCCAGAAACAAGGGGGTAGTGAGAGCTGATAGCATTTTGCTGTTTCACAGTTTAAAAAAGTTGAATTGCAATGAGAAATTGTTGTGTTCAAGGCCTGTAAAGGGTGGAGCATAACTCTTCAGAGATAAGGACTTTTGTGATTTAACCCCAGTGACCAGCTATGAAGAAAGTTACCTCTACCACAGCCAAAATCAGCACACAAGGTTAGTTAGTCTCACACAGGGAGGTCCAGAGGGGCTGCAGTCATTTACATTTTAGAAAAATTATGTTGGGTATAAACAAGGAAACTTTGAGCTGAGAGAGACCATGGATGTTGTGTATGGATTCCCTCAGCAGGTGAGTGCAAAGGAAGGATTGGAGCTGAAAGCAAAGTTGTGAGAACCAATTCTGAACATCCTCTTAAGGTATCTTCTTTCACCTGCCATACACTAGTGCTGAAAGTGTATTTCAAAAATTCTATGGATCTTTCTCATGTTTGTGCAACAGTTTTACTTCACATTTTAGCAATTCTGTTCAAAATTAGTCTGATTTTTTTGTCAGAAAAGTCTTAATGTTCTTTTTAGCATCCTGTTGACCACATACAATTTGTTTGTTCATGCTTGTTTATAGAACAGGAACATTCAGAGAAAAATATATGTGTATTGGGTTAATAAAAAAGAGGAACAGTACCATCTATGTGTAATTATATTCATTAAATAATAATTGGATGCGTAAAAGGTAATGTTTAAAGTAAATTTTTTTTCATAACATTTTAAAATGTACTTATATGGTACATGTTAATATATTATGTTATTTATATATTTTATATTTAGGACACTTATTTGTCTTGTGAATTGCTTGACTGCATTGATTAGTGCTAGTTGTCTGAGCAAAAGGCAGGGAAGGAGAAGGAACTTAGAGTTGAGTACATTGTAGAAGTGTAACTATATTCTTGTACTCTTCTTAGACCTCATTTAACTTTCTACTGTGGATCATTGAATATTAGACTAGATGGATGTTTTGGCCAGTCAGTATGGCCATTTTTATGTCCCCATCCTATATTGATCATGATTATGCTAAAATAAGCTTTATCAATAAGGTTCATCCTACCTACATAGCCTGGCTTCTCTAATTCAACCTTAGCCGAAAGCTTAGTGGGCAAAAGTTTCCTTATTAGTACTGAGAATGAGGTGTTAGCTGCTACAATTTTTTTGTCCTTCACATTCAACCCTAGTTTAATAATTCTCAAATTCTTTCGTTCAGGTCTGATGTGTATAACTTCAGCAAAGTTGGAAATCCATACACATTTTTTTGCTTACTGGCTTTTTTCTCTTTACTTGTGAGACCATAATATGAACAATGTCAGGCATCCTATTAAAAGGATAAAAATACATAGAGAGCAAAAGATATGTATCACTCTTAAATAATTAGATGTCTGTGGCCTAGAGTTGTAGGGCCTAAGTAACGTAAAAAATGCAGGTAAGCAGTACCTAAAGGTAGTTCAACCAGTCTAAGGTCTAACTCCTTGTGAGAGGTACCTTTTTCTTTCCATTAGTTCAGAAGGGAAAAGGTGGTTAATATTAGGTGGTGAAAGCTCAGTGGTGCGAGTGCCAGATGTAAGCTGAAAGTGTGGTAGGTGATGTATGGAAGGTAATGAGAGTCACCAGAGCTCTGCTATGTGCTATAATTGTCTAGACATGATGTACGAGTGCTTTTTGGAGATAGGCATGTTTTATGTTGCCTAATATAATTTCTAATGAACATTTGGTGGTTTTCTCATCTGCTATTTTTTTTTCTCTTTAACTGAACAGAATTAGTGACATTAATCTGTTTCATAGGAATCCAGTGCAGAAGAAACAGAGAACAAAGCTTCAGAATCTGTGATTTATGCCACATTTCTTACATGTAGAGGGGAGGAAGTAGCTGTCACATTGCCTATTGGAAACTGGCTTGAGTACCTCTAGCCAAATTCTGTAATCACATTTACCTGTGGTTTGGTAGATTCTTCATTGATACCTGTGTTGTCACCCAGCACTAGTTCTTGTGCATGTAGTAAAGAAGCATCTTTTTGAAAAGCCAGGCACTGTCTAGAAAAACATACAGTTCCAAATGAATCACTGTTCTTGGCCAGCTTCAGTTTCTTACACTATGGTGTGTAGTAGCAAGGAAAATCTGCTCATCCTTTTGCAGGACTGTGGGCTGTCCTGAATGTGCATTTGATGTATTGCCTGAATTAAGTTCTCATAGAGGAGAAACTACAACAGAAAAATGTGATCAATACGGATGTATTCCAAAACTGATTTCATCAGCATGAGATGGGTAAGCTCTGGGACTCTTGGTTCTGCTGCAACAAGTTTGTGGGAGATGATAAGCTCTGTGTGATGGCTGAGCTCTTAAAATACTCTGGAACTCTACTGAAATCTGGTGCAAGCATTGTGTTTTCCGAGATGTACAAAAAATGAGCGTAATTCTATTTTAAACAATGACCTTTGGGATATTGCGTATGTGACAGGCTTTAGAGAGACCAGGTCAAATCATGTGTCCTACAAAGTGGGGCAGAAATTCCATACTTCTGGCAATACAGTCTGCTTAGTTCCAGGGGGACTGACAGATCAAAAGGGTGAGAGACCTAAATGAAACTGTAAACCACAGCAAAGACAGCGTTCAGTACACAGCTCTTAACAAAAAAGTCAAAAAGATTTTTGGAGGTGGTGTTCTCTAAAAAGGTGTTTTCAGTTTGGCCTAAGACAGGTTGGAGGTTTTATTTTGGTTAGCTAGTACAATTTAAAATTTTTCCTTAGTTTGCACACTGTGTTCCTTGTGGGCCTTGAAGAAGGCCAGTGTTCTTGCTCTCTGTGCTGTTGCCAAATTTCCTTAGAGATGGCTTTATTCTGATGTCTTTCCTTTTCCCTTGACTGTGGTAGTTGTCTCTCACTCCTGATCTGGTGCCTCCTTTAGTAAGTTCAGCAGGTACTGAAAAGTTTCACTGTATTGGGTCTTGAAAACTTTGTCCTTTAAGGAAACACCGCATTTCAGTTTGTTGTTAGTGCCTTTAATGCTAGCTATGACTGTCTGTGGGTCAGATATGTGTCTCTGAATAAGAAAGAGGTTAATGTGTTTTTTAGGATTAACTTTGTAAATTAGTGATAGCTGGGGAAATGGCAATCTATTCAAGAAGATGGTATTATCTAACAGGATAGAGGCAGCTCTCATATGTCAAGCCATGATTTTTTTGAAAGGGAATTAAAAAATTTGATTGTAATATATGTATTTTCTCCTCCAAAATGGCAGAATGATTTTTCAAATATGCTGTACTTTGCAGTATTTTCTTTGCTTTCAACTGGCAGGAGCTGGTAGATATTAAATACTTCTTAGCATAACTTTTACTGAGGCAACTAAATAAGAGGAATTGAGCTTGAATTTAAATATTAGCGTGTTTTTTTTTTTCCCTGAATATCTAGACTAAATACTGAACTTAGAATTTTGAGGGAATACAATTGCAGAAATTGTCATTATGATCAAAATCTCTTCATATTCAATAAGGGATTCTTCAATAATTAATCTAGCTGCCATTAGAGAGTATACCAGTACAAATGTACCATCTTGTTCATGATGAGGAGCTCATTCTCTGACTGTATGTATTTGACTTTTGATTAGTTCTAGTCCAGTCCTGTGAACTGAATGCCCATTTGTGACTAGAGTGTGCTGGGTGCAGTTCTGGAGCCTGGCTTCTGCCTTTCTTGCTTCAGAGAGGAACCTGGTTTGCACGTCCCAAGACTGTTTTGCAGTGTGGTCCAAAGCATTCTAAGTGCAGATGGTTGGGATGATTTGCTTTGAGAACTACTCCTGATCGGAGGTACAACAGTGATAGTCTTACAGCCACTGTATATTGTCCTGTTACTTCCGAGTTATCATATTCTCCAGAAGTTCTGTTACAAAAAAGGGTGAATAACTGAAATTCTGACAGAACGGATAACAGATTAAAGCACCAAATGTGTTTCAATTCAGGTTTACAGCCATTAGTGGCAATTGAGCTCAAGATTAGTAGGCAGATTTCTTTACTGAGATGAGTACAGCAAACCTAGCACAAAGTTTTACGGGATGTTTCAAAAAAAAAGAGAGTGTGGAAAGTAGTCTTATAGGCAGAAGTAAAATTGGATTATTTCCTTATCAAACTTAGAGGTAATTTTTAATCACTTTACCTCATTTTCATATTGGTAGGTTAACATTTTCTTCTGCCTATTTTTTATGTGGACAGCAAACCTGTAGTATTCTAAGCATAATACAAAGTGAAAAATAGGACATTATTACTGGGAGCAGACTTTCTTCGAATGGAGATGTGGGAAACAGACTGCCCAACAGGCAGCTACATCCCAATACAATAATGTTACATGGAAGGACATAACTGCTGCTGGATGATGTTAACAGAAGAGCTTCAGTCCTCCCTACTGCATCACAGTGGTTTGTTCTGAAGCCCTTTGCACATAAAAAGAAAGTGAGATAATGATTGTAAGACTGTTCCTAAATATCTGCACAATAAGTTTCTTTGTTCAAGGAAATATGGGAAAGTTTGTGTAGGAAAAGGCGTTTGCTGTTTCCCTTTTGGTGGAGTAAATTATTATTATTAGTTTTGCCAACTGCCCAAGGTTATCTCTTAATAAAAATGTTAAAAAACGTTTTGGAAGACAATAAAATTATGAAATGAAGTACTTCTGTTGGAGGAGAAATAGCCCCAACTTTTTTTGATAACAAACAGATTTTTAGATTTTTCTCGTCAGCATGCACATGTCAATATTGTTGTCTGATCTGATTAAAAACACCTGCTTGCAAGTGGTTCCTTGTTTGGTAAATAGTTTTGCTGATTTAGGAAAGATGGTTGGAAAAACAGATTAGAAGTACAGTCATGTAAATTATACTAAAAAGAAATGTCTTTTCTCTGTACTTGTGAACGCTTGATTTGAATGTTCCTTGCTTCTTATTTCACAAATGCTTGCAAATGATACAAGTAGAAACATCTCATACCCACCATTAATGCTGGTGATGTTTGCTTTTTCCAACAGAAACAAAATACTAAAGTAGGCTCTAACGTGTCATAGGAGAGGAAATTATTTATTTATTTGAAATTTTCACGGTATTCTGTCACCTGCTGAAGGACTGGGAAGTCTGGCCCTTTTCTTGAAACAGAGAGGTCTTGGGCTTTACTTGCAGCTTCCAGGGTTACTATGTTTCATCCAGTTTATTAAATGCAAAGTGCATAGAAATTTCCTGGCATTAGGACCAAGTGCCAAAACTTTTTGTCCCAAAGAATGCATCATCAGGCTGCAAAGCTGAGTCTCCATAAATTCTCCAAGTCTCCATGAATTTCTCATTCCTTCCTACCATCAACAGAGTAGGGTGGTGAGTTCCCCATTGTTTACCTGGGCACTGGCTCTTTTTCTTGAGAGATGGGAGGTGGATGTGAACCCTCACAAGCTGAGGGAGACTGATAGCATGGATCTCTGGTTCTCTGGACATACACTCTGCAAACACAACTTTGTTGTAGCAAGCCTTTGTTGTAGATTTATAAGAACTAGCTTAACTGTTTCTTTAGCCCTCGTCTGGGTTTCACTGCTGAAGGCACTGGAGGTTTTTGTTGGTCACTGGATTGCAGGCTCTTATGTCAATGTAAATTGCTCAAAAAGCTTCTGCTAAAGGAAAGGGAACATCCAGATGTGCTCTGTTGTGAATCAAAGCACAGTGTACTCCACAGCATCCTTTTAAAGCATTGCTTTTTACTTTATAGTTTACCTTTCATGTAATTTCATTTTTTCCTGTGGTCACTATTCAAATAGAGTGCATGTCTATAAATATGTGTATTTGTTATTGATCTCAATGTGATATGTAAGAAAATATAATGTAAAACTGTTTTAATATAACTATTGAGCAATTATTTCAGCCTTTGTCTGATCAGTTGGCACACAGGCTAGTAGAGGTTATTATTTTGTATGACATATGAAGAACTATAATTTAGTCTAATGATGGTATATTTTCATATTCACAGTGAAAGTGGTACATGTATATATATGCACATATAAAGCAGGAAGAAGGAAAACCTATTTTTATGTAAAAGGGCATGTGATGTGTATAGATGGACCAGTCTGAATATATGTAGAAAATGTGTGTGAATATATAGAGAAAATACTTCAAATTGCTGAATAAAATATTCCCAGATTCCTAGGTTCCTTTCACATAATTTTTGGTTCTTAAAATAATCCTGTGAAAATGCTGCTTTTATCTTTTCTGTGTGATGATGAACTTTTATGTTGGAAAGTGTTGAAAGTACTCAGATACTAAAGCTTAGATTTGTGTTTTGTTTGGCAGTACACTTCTGTTTAGAATTCTTTTAATCTATCCATTCCCTGCTTTTTTATTCATCTGATAGTTGAAGGTTCTGTGAAGGATATTTCTTTGCATATGAACTTACTCAACCAATAATGCTCAAACGTGTGAGATTTACTTCCCTTTTTTGGTACGTTTTTGGGTTTATTTTTTCAGGGGTTTTTTTGTTTGGTTTTTTTGGTTTTTTTTTGCATCACAAGATAGGCGCTTGTTTGAGTTGCTAAATTTCTATTTGCTTTTTTTTATTTTTTTTTTTGAAGGGGTGGGGGAAGGGCAGGGAAAATAAGAAACAATTTATATGGTAGATCTAAAGTTTCATTAAAATTGCTTATGCCCTGTCCCAGGCATTTTAAGTGGGCCATCTGTCTAAACATCTCTGCATTTTTTTCTGATCATTTCCTCGACTTATTCATGAGCCATGGGAGGGCTCCTTTGTAGTCTCCATGTAGCTAGTTCAGTCTACCCCCACTGAATACATCTATGTGCTTGCATAACATATCTTTTCACAGTGCTGGAAATTCTCTGAACTTGGTTCAGATGAATGGCCCACTTTCTGAAGGTCTTTTTTTCTCCCTCTGCAAGATTTGTATGCAGAAACTGACCTTGGTGGCTACAGAATCCAGCACATTATTCTTGATCATTTTACAGGCCACCTGCTGTGAAAGTTATGATGAAGGATTTCTTAATGATTCTTTGACCATTAACATTGTTTTAAGTCAATATTTCACTTTTATTTAACTGCTGAATAGGTAATTGCACCAATGAAAAACAGCTTTATGTATTGTCATATAATGTGGTTTTCAAACGCTTATAATCTTTCAAACGGGAGGACTTGTTATGATAGTTTGGGATTTCTCTGTTTACGTAGCGTATTATGCAGCAAAAATATCAGAAGTGAAGAGGAATTTGTAAGTGTTTTCCCCCTCAGCATTAGAACACGTATTTTTAGTTGGAAGTTAAAAAAATCTATACTGAATCATCTGGCCCTTTAGGGGCTGGTGACATCCTAGCACATTCACATCATCAGTGGTTCTCGGGAGAGGGAAGTTTATTTGCCACAAACTGCAGAAAATCGTAGTTTTTATTGAATTCCTTCTGTCTGATTGGTTGGTGACAATCAAAATGGCCAGGGCAAAGTTATTACTTGATTTGCTTTTGTGATTGTCTGTTTTTTTTTCATTACTTGTTTTTGACTAGAATAGATAATAGTTTAATTAATGTTTTCTGTGAACACAGTAAGTGTGTGTCGATCTAAAATTTTTTGCAGTTGTCTGCTTTCCTCACTGAAAACTTGCAAAGAAATCAGGAGCTTTGGTTGCTTTGTTATTCTAAAGTGTCTCCCTCTCCCACGCATGGCATTTGGGGGTAAAAGGGACATAATATATTCTACACAGACATCATTTCTAGTTGAGCAAATGGCAGTAGAGCTTGAAAATAACTAAGCAGGCAAACGATGCTGTTTTTCTTGTTGCACTGCTTACATGTTTTTGTAATTGGCGCTTTGGAGTAAAGCCTTTATGACTTAAAGCCAGGCCATCACTCTTCATCTGTGCTCCTGTGCTTGTGATGCTTCCTCTTAGAAGGCAATTTGGAGTGGAGAGGTTCAGAGCTGTCCTTTCTTGTGTGGAAGGAGTTTATAACACCCTTCTCCACCCATCTCGGTCGTTGCGGCTGCACTGCTGCTTTTGCTCTCTCAGTGCCTTTGTGTGTAATGCTCCTGGCAAGGATCAGCAGCGCACAGTTCTCCATGGCCCTGCTGCCCATTCACCTGGCACTCATCTTGCTGTGAAACTTCTGTGTCTTCCTGCAGCCCTTGATCTTTATACGCCTATGAAGTCATTTTATTGGATGATATGTCATTTACTGAAACTGGGAGAAAAAAGGGAGGACATATTGAACCCTAGGAAGACATACTGTGTGGACTCCAAATCTAGGGTTGGAAGGGAAGTGCCCTATGTTTTCTTTGTGTCTTTTATGATGGCAAAAATGACACTATTTTTATTTTCAGTGGGATTTTTTTTTCTGTGAATACAACATCTTGGATTTCAGCCCATTATGCAGGATTTTAAAAGTTGTATATTTTTAGGGTAGCCAGAAGTTTGGGGAGTTTTATATGAACTAGTGTGAGCAACTTCCTTTTCATATTCAACAAACTTAGACTTTGATCCTTACTTTTGGACTTTGTAATCCTTATTTATATGAAACGTCTCTCCCTGCAAATCCTATCAAAATGGCGCCTACTACAAGATAATTTCTTTGAAAGGAATTTGATTTAATGAAGAAGTAGGATTGTCATGAGCTAATATAAGCATCTGTCCTATCCAGTGTCAGTTATAGTTACAAAACCACAGGCAAAGCTGATTAGCAAAGCTGAAAAATGTTCCTGTGCAAATGGATCTAGCAATTCCAGGAGGGAAGTACAACTTGCTGTGTACTTGGTGTTAGACTCGGCTCTGGACCTTGCCTTCCTGGCCACTGGTGTTGCAGAGAGAGGAATTATGTGACTGTTTGAAAACCAGGCAAAGCAGTGATCATAGTCATGCCTTTCAAGAGGCATGCATCCTGTTTGGAGATACACTTGACAAAGCTCAGCGAGACAGGACTGAACAAAAATAATCCCTGCTGGAGAACAAGACTGTCTTTCCTTTGATGGCCAGCAGCCAGATTCATGAGGTCACTTCCAGTCAAATGCAATATGAAGCAGGGCTGTGCCAGCGAGGCTGTAAGGCATTTCATGACACCAGTGTAGCAGATCTACTAAGCTGAGTTTGTGATGAGGTCTTAGTTCTAATATAAGAAATATGAAGTTGCTATAAACCACTAAATCCTGTTGGTGGTTGCAGTGGAGTGTTGTGGAGAACTTAACGAGGTGCTGCCTGTATTTCTCCTTACTGGTACTCTGATACCAGGAAGTGCAATGAAAACATCTCTCAGCTTGCTGCCTGCTACCTGTGCAGGAAATTCCTCTTCCTCTTCAGGAACTCTTGTGTCTGTTGTGTTTCCTATCAGCCAGTCTAAATGTTTGGTGACATACAGGAATTCCAATATGAGTTGCTGAGAAATGACATTGCACCCAATATACTGCAGATAATTCCTCAGATTGTTGTTTTGACAATTTTCACTGTATTAAATGTGAAAGGTGACGCTTGGCATCGCTAGCATGGGAGCAGATTATTTTCAATATCTGTCTTGTGAATTTTTAGGGTAGTGATAGAGGTGGGGTAAGGTATTTGGTGAAATTTGATGTAGGACTTGGGTTGGATCCAGAAGTAACTAAGGATAAGTATGCATCTATTTGCATCTATTTGATATGTTTAGCTTTTCCATTTCCCTTTTTCAGGCATATGGCAAGGCACAATTTTTGGAAGCTCCTTGCCTCGTTAAGTACTTGAACTTATACTTGCTTAAGTTTCTGGTACCTAAAAACATAATGTTCTTAAAATAATTGTTGAAATCCTTAGCAAGTCAATGTGTTATCCTTGGCTCAGGTGGATAATTTTTCCTCCTGGGGCCTCTGGAGGCCTCACAGGTGCTTCTCCCTGTTGATTCCACAGGAAACCTGAGCACTCTCTTTGGGGAGATAGTCACCTGAATCGTCTGGAGGATGCATGTGGCATAATGTGTTTACAAGTTTTAAGACTCTGAAGGCTGCAATAAAATGGTGCAGTAAGCACTATAACATACAATAGATTAACATTATGGCAGCAACTATACTTAGAGGAGACGTAAAGGTTTGTATTATCCCTACATATTTCTTCCAGAAAAATCAAAATGTGTAAGAGTCAGTGTGGAAGAAATGCTATGCCTAAATAATGTGTCTTTGTTTTAATGGAGTTTAAATTAGACTTTCCTGCCTTCCCTTTAGGCTATGTGGTGCTTCCTGATGGTAATATATGGTGACCACTCATTAGAAAAGTTGTAGTATACTTTTGGACACCAGTTGTTATGGCAAAGTGGAAGAGACTTGAGAAGTTAGAATGAGGAAACTGAAAATGAATATATATTTAAATAAAATAGCTGAAAATTGCATGTTTCACTCTGAATTTTGAAGAATGGAGGCTCAGTTCTCATTCCTTTGCTGTCAGGTGTGCGCTTTTTAAAATTGAAAAGATTTCAGTTTCCTCTATTACTTGATAAATGGTGCAGCCACAGAATGCTGCAGGAATTGGTATAATCCTGCATGTGGGCTGTGATGATACATCATTATTTTTTCAGTATGCTTGAAGAGCTCTGAGGATGAGATACTTAAAAATGTGTATAAGTTATAAAGTTACTTGTATTACTTGTTTGGCTGAATCTTTTGTCTGTAATTGACTTTTAATCAAGATTTACTGAAAACGAGATTAAAGAAATAATGATTATATTTTGCCCTTACAAAGGCTGCTCCAGTTATCACTATTGCTATTCTCCTGCCAACCCACTTTCTCATCTGCTTTTCATCCTGTTTGAGCTAATTCTGCAGCAAGTGCTGGCTGCATTCAAGGGCCTCCTATAACTTTATCAGCATACCCAGTGTGTCAAGGCAAATCTAGAAAGAAAGTAAGAGTGTATTTTCTTCTTATATGCTGTTTGACAGAAAAAGTTATTTAGTATATATTTTTTTCAAGTATGCTCTCCAGCTGTGTCTATAGATTAATGATATTTTATATCCTATGAGGCAAGTGCCTCTGGTTAACTTGGAAGATGCATGAAATCTCTGTTAAAAATTTTTCTTCTGTCTGTTTCTTTTTTAGAATTCCTATTGCTAAATCAAAGAGAAGTAGCTGGGAGCTCTCTGTGCGGCTAGGAGATGGAATTTACCCAGTTGCAGTTTCAAAGGATGGCTCATCATTTTCTGTAAGTTCTGCTCATTTTTTAAGAAATTCAGTTCATTGAGTCAATATATATATTATCCTTGACACATGCTAAAGTTCTCCATCTTTTTGGTGACCAAGTATAGATGTGTGGTTTGTCTTTAGTAGACATTGCTGTGAATTACCACATGAGACTCTGTTAATTTAACAGTGCTAGTGTACTGAGATTTTTCTCTGGACTTATGCCCATGGAACATTTTTGTATATAATTGTTTATAAAAATAGTTTCTAAATGACTTTGTTTAGTGTCTTATTTAGAAATAACATCTTACGCTCCATTGTAGATATACAAGAGCAAGAAAATAAATGCGATGTTGACAGAAATTGCATTCCCTTAAGCTAGTCTTTAGAGAAACAAATCAAATATCCAAGAGAATTGAATAAGTAATCATACTGGAATGGCATTATTCAACACTCTGTGGTAGAACTGTATGTGGTCATAGTAAAATGCCAGTGTTTCAAGATGTGCTTATTCTCTTCAAATGAATTTGTATAAACCATTGTTTTTTACAAATATTCTAAGGTAATTACTTAAGCATTTAATGCTGTCAGTATGGAAGGCAGGAGTACAGACCATGACAGTAGAAGAACAGTAATGCTGTGTTTGGTAATTCAGCTGTTCAGCAGAATAAAGGCAAGACACAAGCTGGTTGAAGTATTAAGAAGATAAATTTAAAGGGAGAACTACTTTTTATGTCTGTTAGTGGTGATTCCACAACCTAAATGAGATTTTTTTTTTTTAAATAGTTGACTTGTATAGTATTTGTTGATTCAGGCAAAAGGTTTCAAAAGGACCTTAATAAGGCAGTTTTTCTTAGAATGGCAGTGACACCCTACTTGTTGAATTGTTTCAGAAGCAAAGGCCAAGTCTGCATGCTGTTTTTAAATCTATATAGTGCTCCTAACAGGCATCCTGTGAACTTGGATACAGCCCATTCAAACAACAGGACACTTCTGTCATATTTCAGCCCAGTTCAGAGTTGGGCTGGCACTGGCTTGTGAGACGGAGATAGCCCTTCTCAGGAGCAGTCATTGCCCTCAGCCTTTCCACCTTGTCGTTGCAGCATTGCTGCTGTGTGCAGCACTAGAGCTGCCTGCTGCTGTGGGGCTGGCTGCTGGTCTCTGTGATGAGCATTGCATAGGCCCTCAGTGCCTCTGAGCTCAGCAATCTAATTCCCATAGTCAGGCTTCCCTAAACCAGGGAGCTGTTTAGCCCAGACAATTACACAAATGAACATCTGCATGTGTGCACATATTTTTGAGAGATTTCCTTGAGTCCAAACCTGTGTCTCTGTTTAAATGGAACTGCTACAGTTGTGATGTGTTGCAGCAGTATGAAAATAACAGCCCAGTTTGACAAATTATATAGGGAATCAGATCTGATTTCTAAACCCTTGGTTTGTTATTCAAACAGTAACAAATGTGAAAGTTCTGTCTCGTGTCCTTGTGTCCCTGCAGTAAATTACTACTGTTACCTTCTACTGCTAGTCAAGGAGGTAGGAGCACCCCTGTGTCACAGAAGGGGGTGTGCCTAAGCACTAAGGAGAAATTAAGGGCGCCAGGTGGGACAGGCTGTGTGCCTAAAAGCATGGACCAGAGGCATTTATGACAACAGCTTTTGCATTTTGTTTCCACCCTAACCATACCTGTATACTTGGGGAGCTATAATTCCTTATCTATTTGTATTCGGAAAATACCTGGTGAAATAAATCACATCAGGTGGATTTCAGAAGTCTGTTTCACTTAAACCTTATACCTATGAAGATAGTGTATATTAAAAATTGCACCTGAGCTTGGCTATATAAAAAGCAGGTAACTATTTTTTAATAGCAGGGTTGTTTAAAATTACACTTATTTTTATTGTTACTGGATAAATAACAGTGGACATGTTATTCTTCATCAGTAATTTTCTTTTTCCTGGTGTTGTCCTGTGACTGTGGTGCGGACAAGAGCATATAGTAAGTACGGCACCGTCAAAAGTCTGAATTGCTATTCAAAACTTTACAATTGAAAACCAACTGCCTTAAAACTTCAAAGAAGAGAAGTCAAGACTAGGAATGAGAAATCTTGTTTGTGATCAGGAGATATACCATCAAGAAAAAAAAAGGAGAAATTCAAAGCTTGCTTTATTAACTTTGCTGTCAGAAACATAAGCCTCACTTTTTGAACTTCTGCATTTACTTTTTGCTATTAAGTTGGTGTGACATGGGCTCCTGCCTTTGTGGGTTGTGTCCCCTCGTGGTTTGTGACAAACATAGCTGAATCTGTGGTGCAGTTAGATAGCCCAGTGGGAGGGCCACCTTCACATTCCCCTTCAGAAGTTTACTCGTGCTGCAAACTGTGCTTTGCAGCAGCAGCGTTCGCATCCTGATTTACTTTGTTTACCACAGGGACTCTTCCAGCAGTGACTCCTTTCTTTTTTTTTCTGTAACTCTTCTACTCTCATCAGCCGAAACCTCCCCAGCTCGCAGTGTGCAGTGCTTTGTGCTCTGTGCAGGGAGTGTGAGCAGCAGGCTTCTCCATGGTTCCCGCTGTTTTGAGTGGATCATTCGTCAGCATTTCGGTCTGTGGGTCATCTGTGGTTTTCTTCGTTTATCATGAGATTCTTAATGAATTGTGCAGTGTTAACTGCTCTTTATTTTTCAAAATTTTGAGTTTTGTAACCATCTGTTTTTAACTACTTTATTTGTAACAGAAGTCCTTGATGGGGGCTGGCTTTAGGCCACTTTAGCAGCCTTGTTTCCCAAAACTGAAGGATTCAGAGGATAAGCGATCACATGTGAGTGGTGCTGTTTGCCTGAAGCACTACAAACAAAAATATAAATTTTTATGATTCCTGTAGAGGTTCAAAACTTTTGTGAATCCTCATTTGATATATTTTCTTTTAAAATAGAAGTAATTTGGTTTTTATTCTGAAGCCAGCAACATATGTGCTAATACTTAAGTTTGTATAAAATTATTGTACTAGAATTTTTAGTACCAGACAGTTGTTTCTGGTGATACCCTATGAATATAGCAAGTACTTTTGCAATTAAAAGATTCCAATGACCTGCCTTGAGAATTAAAATTTAGCAACTTTGATGGGACCTGCTTGCTTGTGTACAAAGAACTTGCCAACTAAATTAATGTGAATGTCATTTATTCTTTTTTTCTTTGTTCTGTATATTAATTGCTGGAAGAATCTTTAAACTAACTGCTTGTAATAGATATATACCACTTAGTTTTTTAGAGGACAGATGGTCAGATTCTGGGCTTTGATTAGTGTTCTTCTTAAGCTTAAAATTTTTTCTCTTGTCAATTGAATTAAAGATCTTGCAATCAAGATCACTGCTAAAATAGAATTTGAAGGAAGAATACCTTCCTTTACATGAGACTAATGCGAAACAGCAACAAGCAGTCCAGAAGCATCCCACCACCAAACTCTGGAATCTTTTGTTTAGTTCAGTTACAAACGGGAATCTTTCACATCTTGCCATTTTCATTTGCCAGTCTGGCTATCAAATGTGTTTATTTTATTATTTCATTGATACAAAGACTTGATTGAGTTTTACTGTTCAAGGTTGGAGTCTGTTCTTCCTTTACAAAACTCGATTGTTCTGCAGGGTACTGAAGGGTGGGAGAGACAAAATCAAATGGGAACCTACACATATTGAGGAAACCTGGTTAAGCCGTGTGGTTTCCCTGCAGCTTATGAATATGACCCTTCAAAACCAGATGTCAACCACTAAGGATGGTCTAGTTCCATGATAGTTGCGTGGTTTGAGTTGGAAGGGACCTTAAAGGTCATTAATTCCAACCCTCCTTCCAACCTAATTTTAGTTCAATGAGGAATTTGTAATTGTGTTCTGTGGAATAAACTTAATTATTGAAAACCTTTTTGCCATAATCTGTTTTCTGATTACTTGCTACAGTATGGGAATACTCTGTCTTGAGAATTCTTTATTGGTGATTTGCATGATTTCTCTGCAAGTAATTGTTATTCTCCTTTTTCATGTTTGAAAACACTCCTTTCTGTTAGGGTTCTTCATCTCTGTAGTAAATGCATACTTTCCCACACCAGTCAGCCTCATCGTCTCATCAGTTGAGTCGTCAAAGAATTTCCAGATGTTTTCAGTTATAAAGTAGCTTCTTATCATTGAAGTTGTTTATTTTTTATTTTTTTAAAGCATAAGGTGAAATAGTTCAGAAGTTACTTTGGGCAAATGGAAATTTGATATATTTCCAGAGGGACCTGTATAGGTCAAATGCTGAATGAAAGGAGTAGAGAAAGCTAAATTCCTTAATTCAGGTTATTACTAGAAAGGGCTACCATTTTGACAAAACATTGGATCGCTTCCTAAATCCAAAGTTAAGAACAGATAAATGTAGTACAGACATAAAATCTCTATAAAAAATTTTGACGCTTGTTCAGTCCAGTGAGAAAGGAATGTTTTTAATAATTTTTAGGAAAAAACCCAGTATTTTTCTCCAGTCTTTTTCTTTAGAAGTAAAGAATTTATTAGATACCTGTGTGGGTGGAAAATCAGCCTGTGTACCTTGTAACATTTCCAAGAGAAAACCTATTGTATAGTACAAAATGCCAGTATAAAAATAAAATCTAAGGCATTGCTGTCATTGTTATTTGAATACATCCTATATGATCAATACAGAGTGGGTGCATAGTTATGCAAGTGTTTTACTTTAGTTAGTGAATTCATGTTTATCTAATTATGGTTAAGCTTTGACTTCAAATTCAAATATAATAAACATTTAATTTGGAGAACTTTGTTGTATTCATTTGCTGTAAATTTCATGACTGAGGGGTAAGTTGATTTGAAAAGTACTTCAGGAAATATTTTCATTGTGTTGTAAATTCTCTTTTGGGGGGAGGAAAAATCCTTTGGAAAAGATACCACTGAAAAATCAAATGCAAAGCATCAAGTGTAACAAGGAATAGTATAATGGAAAATCAGAGCAATGATACAGAAAGTTGCTGTAAGCAAGCTGAATTCACATTTAATTCCTTCAACACAAATGTGAATGGAGTGGGATAGTAATTCAGTGCCTATTAAGTTCTGTCTTTGCAGTAGTCCATGTAGAAGAATAACATTGCCTGACTCTGTCACTATAAAATTAATAACCTTGTTAAGAGAATCAATAAAATACCAGAATTATTATTACTAGTATTTTACATTTCTGGTATGCTTCAGGCACTTGATAACTAATTGGTCATATGAAAGAAATATGAGTGCTGTATTAATAGGGATGAAAAGTAAATACCTATAGGAATTAAAACAATAAGTGGGGCAGCCAGTTGAAATAACAGATAATTAATATATATCCCTAGAAGCAGAAGATGAAGACTTTCTGCTTAGACTAGTTCTAAGTATGTATTGTTACATATGTTATATATTTGAAATAAAATACATTGTTGTTCCCATGTCCAGTATTAGTTTGAATGAAAGGGAAGTGCTTGTGTAAAGGCACAAGTGGGTGGGACAAGATCACTTAGATAATCCTTACAGCTGTTAGCAGAAAACTTTTCCTGCTTTTTTCCACATGGTTTGCATTTTACTTGCAGCATAGCAAACGAACTCTTCATTGCCATACACGTACAGTTGTGCAAACAAAATTCTGTTACAGAGTTCTATAGCTTCTATATATATATAAACTATTGTTTTAAAGGTTGTATACCTACTTTCAATCTCTTAATTCAGGTTCAAGTCCGGAGCATTTTCTGTTGGTAAGACCTGTGTATTCTGTGTAATGTCACTTTACTGCAGTATGTATAATCTAGTGCTGTGGTGAGAGCAAAGCCCCCAGTTTCCAGCCTTGCAAAGCACTGGCCATAGTAGCAGTGCTCCTGCTTATTGGAGGACTCTGTGGCTTTACAGATCCTGCATTCCTTTTTCTATAGTGACAGATTTACTGTAAGGGTAGAGGTTGCCCCATCCTATCCTGATGGGGTGGGGACAGGTGCTCCTGGGAGGCAAGCACTGTGCACTTGAATCTTTCAATCTGAGAAGAGCATTGATCCCTGAGTTTTGACTCTGTGTGCAGCTGCTTTAATTGCTACATTTCTGTGACTGCTGACATTGTGCTTTTTTAATGAAAGTGGCCTTGGCCTCAGTATCTTGTTGTGAACTCAGTGTTTCTGGCATGCATTTCCATTGCACTCTGTTGCATTGAATATCTCAGAAAGTTTAAGTGCTGGGATCCCTTGCATGAGATAGAGGTAAATACTGAGTCTACTCATATAATATTTGTATGTACTTGTATTCGGTGTGCTTTTGTACTAAGCCAAAGGAGAATCAGAGTGTGTATGGATTGTACAGTTTTTTTAAATACCATGCCAGTTTAGCAGTAAGTACGTGATGGTACATATATTTGCTTTGTAAAGAGAGATTGTTGCTGTGGGTTTGTATGTCTCAGGTTAGTTTGTTCACACAGTACTCCATAAGCATATAGAGAAAATACCCACAAGGTTGAGAATTAAAAATTACATGAAAAGTAATGTATTCACTGTGTAGCTTTAAATATGCTCTCCCCTCTATGTCAGGGCAGTGTAATTGCTTGTTTATAGTTGTTTTCAGAGATCTGTAGTTTTGCTACAAAATTCACAGTAACATAAGGTTTGGCACTGGTATGTAACCTACAAGACATTTTTAAAAAGAAAATGCAGTGAAAAGTCTGAAATGCTAAAATGTAAAATATTTTAAAATCAAGAATGGTCAATTTGGATGTATATTTTCCTTGTATTAGAATCAGACTTTGCTGCTTTAAAATATATTTCTTAGTAGGCCGAGGAGAAGTTTGGTTTCTACAATGATTAATTCTAAATTACCTAATGAAGAGTTTTACCCACACAGGTGGCTTCATAGCATGAATTCCTGTGGTATGAAAATAGAGACTGTGTTCTGCCATGGGTAATGATCCAATCGTTCCAGGAATTCCAGTGAACAGTAAGCTGAAATATAAATTAAAGCTCTGTAACAATATAGAGCAATAACATATCATTTTCCTTCTTCAGAAAGTCATTTTTCTGGCATACAACATTTAATATGTCCTGTCACCCTTCAGTCTTCCTGTGGTCTTTTAGTGTAGGACTGAAAACGCCTTGAGGAGTGGGTGTTCATTTGTGTGCCATGCACACTTGACATCCTGGACCACAGTATTCATATAATGATTTTCTAATTTCTAAAAGCAGTTCTTAGGTGAACGTTATTTGGATGCTTTTCTTTCCACTGATTTCTCATCCAACAAAACTGGAAAGAAAATACCAGACCAACTCCTTCCTGCGCCTGGAAATGCCTCCAACATCCCAACCCTTCTTCCCAAATTTTGTAGAATGAATAGATTAAAAAATGTTGTGAGCTCCTCCTGCTGGTCCAGCAGAAGCAATAGTTGCATTTAAAAGAATGCTAATGTAGTGTTAAGAGCCTGGCTTATTATCACAAAAGCCATAGTTAACTGCAGCTCCTGGTTGCTGCTTCATCTTTAATTCTGTTCTCTGAGCAAATTTCAGCACATTTAATATTCAGTACAAGACTCTGTTTTGGGATCTCTTGATGCTTTGGCATAAAGAGGAAGCTATAAGGTCATTGCTGTTTTGAGTTGCTTTCTTAGCTCTAAATTTCTGTGCTGCTTCCTTTCCCTCCTTTAATTTTTAAGTAAACCCCAGACTATTAACATTACTTAAATGTAGCTTTTATGGCTTATGAAAAATAATGCTCTTGTAGTGGATAGATGTGCGTCAGCTGTGACTAAATGTTTTGATGTAGTCTTCTCAAAAGATAGACTAGAAGAGCTTTCCTTTGAAATATGTGAAGCAGTTTTAGACACAGCTTCTCAGATGGATCTAATTAGTCTTTCATACAGACTGGATGTCCATTTGTTGCAGCTGAATTCTCATTTCATTCACCCATAACTAGAAACACCTCGCTTCAAACGTGTTTCTTCAAAGAAAGAAGGGTTTAGGGTTCCGTGTTTTACTGCTTTTTGATGTTGGTTTCCCTTTAACTGAGAAGACCTTATGTTTATACAACTGTTATTATTAAGAAAACATAGCTTTGTTCATGAGGGTTCATTCGGTATCCATGTTGGCTGTTGGTGGCAGTCGGTGATCTGTGGAATAGATCTTGCTGTACAAGACTAGTGGGACAGCTGTACGGCTGGCTATTAAGCTCGTTGTAACAAAGATTTGAATGCAAGCAGGATATTCTGATAAAACCATGGAACCTGGTTTGTGAGAGGATGAAAATTAAGATTAGAGTACAAGTGATCATCAATGGATAGCAGTCCTGTTTGTTATTTGCACACAGTAGTCACCCAAAAGACATTGTGCTCTGTTCCCTGTTTAGGATGTGTTTACATGGCACGGTTTAGTGCAGCACAAAGGAGGCTGTGCTGACTAACCTAGTATGGGCAGTGCTGCATTAATGTTGCTGTACTGCTCCTAGTTGGAATAACTTGTTTAGAGCTGGCATGTGCAACTCCGTGAAACAGTGTGTTGTGCTGTGTTGTGACACTTCTACAATAAAGAATGTCATTAGAGCTGTAGTGGGGAGTGTCTGATCAGTGTTAAATATTCAGAATGTGATACTTGGATGCAGCTGTGGTTGATCTTTAAGGAAAATGAGTGGAAGGAAGGCAAGGTAACAGATGCTCTGCCCGTGTCTATCCCCCACTGGCTGCTTTGTGGTCATGATGTCATTTAGGCTAAACGGAGTTTGCAGGAACAGGCTGGCTTTACTTCTCTGCTTTTTGGGAGTGTAGCTGAGCTGGTTTTGCTGCTGGACATTGCTATTATCTTCCCTGTGAAAGGAAGGGCACTCCAGCTCTACTGCCTCAGATGGTGGCATCTAGGACACGTTGGTAAGAGATGTAGTGGGCTGCGAGCAGTCTCTCATGAGTGGAACTGTTTGGTCTGCAGTGCTGTCTCTTGGGTCCCTGTTACTTGTGCACATCAGTAACTCCAGCACACTTCTGTGTCTGCTGGGAAACTCTTACTGCAATACCTCTTCCTGCCCTGTGCCTCACACAGTCATTTCCTCCATTTGCCTCTCACCTTGTCACCCTCCTTTTTTTCCACCTTCTGTCCACGGTGGCTTCACATTCCCCATTTATCCTGCCAGAAAGCAGGACTGGGTCTGATGTGTGTTCACTCACAGGTTGGCCAGTTCAGCTGCTGGGTGACAACCAAATTGCCCTTATCTGTCCAAGAGCTGAATGGAAGTACTCATTTTGTCTGCTGTACAGTTTTCATTTTCATAAAATTTAAAGGGATTTTAATATGTCTGGTTAATACTGACCAGAAGTTGAGTGTATGGTGGGAATTTAGAGGAGGGACATGCAAATAAATGTGCATTTTGTTAGCCTCTTTTTCCTTTTGAGATCAGGCTAAAGGTACTGTTCCTGAAAGGGTTAAGAAAGAAAAGAAGCCTGTTCAGAATGCAGGAGGAGGGAAATTATTTTAAATTATTAACAATGAGTTGCATCTCTCTGTGGCTTATCAAGAATAGAAAAAGGAATCAGATTTAAGTCGTAATCTATTTCCAATATTTTGTGTTCCAGAAAAAAATCTATGTATCTCAAGGACATACAATAAATTGAAATCAACTGGAAACCAAAATAGACCTATAGCTCCATAATGGTAGAATTATTTCAAGTCCTGTTGTATGCACCAGTGTGGTGGATTGACCTTGTCTGCACATGACATTCAACCAGCTGCCCTATTACTCCCCCTCTTCAGCTGCACATGGCAGAGAGAATAAGAAAACATCTTGTAGGTTGAGATACGGCAGTTAACTAAAACAAAAGCAAAAAGTTGCACACATGCAAACGAAAAGACAAAATTTTATTCCCTGCTTCCCATCAGCAAGTGATATCATGCATTCAAAAGCCATACCTGCTGCCTGCTTATGTCTTTTTTGTCACTGCTACTAATGTGTCATTTTTCAACTCCTGCCTCTTTTGAGTTTGTCTTAGTTCTGGTTTCATGCTTCTGATTAGTCGTAGTTTCCATTCCTCAGTCGTCTTGCCTGGTTCATTCTCATTGTCAGGCTAGTGTGAGTGTCCCCTTTGGACTTCCACATAAATCAGCAATTATTCTTGGTTCTCTTCTACAGGACCATCTCCTACATAGCTCTGCCCTGCTCCATAGGACTACTTTCATTCATGTATTGGTCCTTATTTTCATTTTCCAGGGCCTCAGTGTTGCTTTTGCTTATCCCATTTCTTCTACCATACAATCTGTTTGGTAGTTGTATTTCTTAGATCACTCTCTCACTCTCTAGATAGTTCTCTCTTTACCTTCATCCCCTACTTCTAGCTCCTCCTTCCTCAATAATCAATGCATCCTTCCCTCCCTTCCATTCTCTGAGATAGGTTTCATGTATTTCTGTTACCACTTCCATTTCCTTCCTCCATTTTTAGTCTTCTTACTCAGTGAATTCCCCCCTGCCCCCCTTACTTCTGGCTCCAAATTTTCCTCCCCATCTTTTCTGCACCTTTTTCCCTGACACATCTGATCTTTGTCCAACCTGCTTTCTGCAGTTATAGGGCCCTCAGTGTCCAGTTTTTGTCCTTGTGGGTTTTTTATGTTGCTTCTTCTTCCTTTGCTGCTTACCCCTAGCAGGAGTAAGCATTGAAACTCCAGAGGTGATAGTCTTACTAGTTTTATGCTTCACCTGGTATATACAATCCAAACTCACAATTTCAGTGGGAAGCTGTGTTCCTCGCTGGGCTGGTAAATGTTAAATACAAGGAAGAATCCTCTGGAACTGTGGCTGTGAAGTGTGGTGACCTACAGATATAGATAGGATTTGCCTTTTGAAATGCATAGAACTTGTCCAAAGTTATGCAGTTTGTAGGAGATTGGTGGAGGTGCATTCATACTGTTTCACTTATCTGGCAGATTTTCAAGCCTCTGTTCTAATCATAAAGGAGATGTTTCAGCCTTTCACAGAAAAGTCAATAAAATTTAGTAATCTGGCCAAAAATGTACTCTTGTTCTGTGTCAGAAATAGCTGCATATTTCTCTCTGAAATGACTTCTGAATGACTGTTCAGCCTTCAAGAGAGTCCATCTGAGTTATAAGAAACTGAAAATGCAGTGTGATGATGGGAGGAGTTGGACAACTTTTCCCTTCCCCCTCATGCTGTTGCCGTGTCCCAGCCCCATGCCTTTTGGCAGGCTTTTCCTCTGCTTCTCCCGTGCTCCTGTCTTCATTCCAACCTTGTCTTTCTGTTATGGCTGCCCTCTTGTTTCCACCACCTAACCTCTATCAGCTGTTTCCTTTATTGCTGTAATCGCTGTGTATTTTCACACAGTGACCTCTTTGTCACTGTTGGAGCAGCCAGCTGTTTGATGGCAACAGACTAGTTTGCATGCACAGTTTATCCTGTTTTAATTTAATATTTTCTCCTAGCTGGTAAGGGAGGAGGGAAGTAACCATACACCCTTTTTTATTAAGCCAAAACAGCATCTCGATTTTGGTGATGGTGAGGTTTGCATGCTGTTAATTTATAACAAACATAATTTTGAATAGCTTAGCTTAATTTATATTAGTTTTATCATCTAAACAGATAAAGGAAAGCTACATTGGTGGCAGATCATCATAATAAAAATGCTTAATGGTTTGGGTTGGAAAGGGCCTTTAAAGATCTAGTTGTACACACAAAGACTCACCCCTGCCATGGGCAAGGACACCTTCCACTAGATCAGGTTGGTCAAAGCCCCATCCAGTCTGACTTTGAACATTTAATATGCAATAAGCAAGAATGAAAACTGATTTTGTTGTCTAAAGATAAACAGCCACATATGAAGAAAAGGATAGAGATAGACAGATAGATAGTGTATCCAAATCTCAGAAAACTGGAAAACCTGAACTTCCTTTGTTTAACAGTTAAACAGACCAAGAACAAAACCAGCTGGAATAAGATAGCATCAACTTTCAAGAGAAAAAAGAAATAGATCTCCTTTACACAGCTGATGGATTTTTCCTCTCCTTGGCAAGGGAATACTTGCAGAAATAGGTGAGTTAATAGGAGTGGAGGGGAAAGGGCCAAGGGATGGTCCCTGTCTGTCACAATCAATCTCTCAGTCTACACAGCCAGTCTGTGCTGAGATCAAGTCATATTGGCCCCTTATGTGGGCTACATCTGCAATCCAAAGGGAACCATTGGTGATTTAGAATTGCTTAGACTGACTGTGCAGAGTATGAATCTTCATTACTTCTTTTATTGTAGTTTATTTAATAAATCCGAATTCCTGAGATGTGGTTGTGCTTTGTAAAAATGTGCTTGAGAAAACTGAAGTACCTTATGGCTGTAAGAATGAATGCTTTCAGGAGTATTAGAGAGTGGGATCTTTTGAACCTGTTGAACAATTCACATTCCTGACAGAAGCTGGTTCAATAGGTAGGGGTGTGTCCCAGAAAATTCAACATTAGTAATGCTTTCCAGAATAGGTGGGAAATAGTTTTGAAAATGGCAATGGGAAGTATGTTCAATGTTGCACAAAATTCTGTTATTTTTCGGGCATTTGGGACTATTAATCTGCTTTCCTATATCTGCCTGGCTCTTTCTGTGGATGTTCTTCAGATGGAATTTTTTAATGGTCCCCCATTAGTTTATGATTTTTGCAAGTGTACTTCTAGTACAGATAGCTGGAGTGATTAACAGATGAAATGACTTCAGAGTAAATTCTCATTTGGTCTTTGAGGTTATATTTCATCTCTGTTGTATGCCCTCCTAATTACCAGCATATTTCAATATTTAAAGTTAGAATTTTAAAGCATGTATTATTCAAATTCTCTAGATCAGAATTAAAAACAACGTGGGCTGACATGTTGTATTATTTCTTCAAAATCTGATAATGTATTTTCTTTCTCATTTAAGCCTCATTATCTTCTAAAAATATTAAGGCAGAATTGTTTTAAGCCACATGGCAAAGTTCAGTGTATTTTTCAATTAAACTATTTTTGGTTGGATTGTTTTGGTTTGTTTTTTTTCTTGTTAAAACAACACTATCCTGTGTTGCATTTGCAGTGGAACATAGCATTTCATCTCTGAACCTGTATCAGTGTGTCTTGTCATCGGTGGCAGCACTGAAAATGGTCCAGTGCAAATTTTGCAAATTTTGCAGTTTTGTCTTGTCCTCAAGAAATGTCTGAAGACTAAATAAAAAGTACAGGCAACTGTTGGAACAATATGATTTAGATACAGCTTTGTGACTTCAGGTAATCTCAGAGTATATCGTAACTGTGTTGGATTTTTTCCCTTGTGAAGTAATGGCATTAAAACTCGATCTGTGCAAAGCACGTAGAAGATTAATTAACATTGGGAAGAAAAGAGATGTCTGAGCCTTTCACCTGTAAGATACCCTTTATCTCCAGCTGAGTGTGCCAGCCTTTAATGCTATTTGTCATCTTCCCCAACAGGTATCTTGATATTTTTTTCCACATTGCCTTTTATACTTTGAATGACTCCTGTAATGCCAATACCATGTATTAGAATATTATCCTCTCATGCTAAATACTTTAAATATTTTTTTGGCTAAAAAAAAAAAAATAGACACATTCATTTAACTGATGTATACTTCCTTTTAGAAACATATAATTTAAGGGAGCATTGACAGAGATAAAACATCTATTCCCAATTTAAGGATGCTGTATATACAGATTTAAGGGCTGTTATAGTGCTTTTTGTATAATTGTTTTGCTGTGGTTTTATGGTGCACCCTCCTGGGTGGTCTTTACCTATGCAAGGAGCCATCTTGGCTTGTGCTGTTGGAGTGGAAGGAATGAAATAGGTTATGTAGAAAAGGACTGCTTTAATGAATGATGTCCTTATGTGGTGATCATTAGGGCAGGATGGACCTGTCTGGCTGCGTCTAAATGTGAAGTAATTTACTTTTTTCTTAATGGTAAAGCTATTATATGATTTGCCATAAAGGAATGGTGGGATCATTCTCTTTGTGCTTGTATTTTACATTGATGCTTCTTTTGTGATATTTACATGAATATTCACACTTCTATCTTTACATTTTGGGTATATGTGTTTAAGTGCATACTACTTATATAAATGTGTGCATCATATTTAATGATATTTTAGCACATTATTGAAAAAGCATAACATTATTAAGATACTTTTTTACAGTATCTTAAATCTCTCAGTCAGGGAGAACTGAGTTTTTGGTATTATTTTCTTTCTTTTTTCCTTGTTGCATTTTTTGGCCTTCCTTAAGGAACATATTTTGTCAGAACAATCTCTTGGGTTTAGATAACCTTGAACTTCAGTGCTATAGGAGCCATGCCCTGAGCTGCACAGCGTCCTTTAACTTCTATGGAAACCTTATCATAAGCACAGTCTGCTGCTTCTCCTTGTTCCAGTGTAAGGCATCTGTATTTAAAATAGTAGACATAATCTCCATTTTGATTGCACGCATCCAAGGCTAAAAAACAGTTGTGGTTGCAATATATCTTACTTTAAAAAAGTGGTTTTTGCAAGTCTCAGGATGGGATAAGACATAACAATTTTTATTTTTATGAGATTGAAAAATAAAATGGTTGTTTTGTTTCTGTCAGTTTCATGGTAGTATAGTTTTATTAGATCATTCTGTATTATCTTGCATGACAGAGGAAATAGGGCTTTTACAGATGTGAGCTGTTGACAGTATTTGTATCAGATCTAACAAAACAAAACGACTTATTAGGATCATGGAAAGCTCTCAAATTCTTGTGCTGTTACTGAACCTTCATGGTACATGCAACTTTATAATGTCAGTTTTAATGGAAATAGGTGATCAATGGTTTTAATTGCTTGAGAAAGTATTTAAATCTTCTTTTAATTGATCATTCGTTGTTGATGGGTAGAAGGATTCTAATGATACCAAAGTGTATCTTCACTGAGGAAATGCTGGTTATCTGGCACTGATTACTGTATGGATCAGAGGCATGTTTGTCTTATTGGAAAGGAGTGTCCAAAGTTTCTCTCCACAGAAATGAACTGTTCTTTTTTCCCCAAAAGTACTTCAGTGTGCAAGGTCTTGTAGGAACTGTGCAATTCCATATGGAAAAGTATATACAATGTCTACTTTAGTTACAGTATACCCGAGTTACCATTTTTTTTCAGTTCTGCCCAGATTCCTAAGTGATAATGGAAAAGTCAATTATAATATTTTAAATTGCATGTAGTGGGTATACTTGACTGTCTTGGTGCCAAAGATGAGACACATCCTCATGACTGAAGGAGCTCGTTTGGTGGCCGCCTGTCTAATGTCAGCATCCACATGTCTGTGTGTGTATTTTAGCAAAGACCCCACTGAGTGTGAAGAGCACATCCCTCGACACTCTGGTCTGAGTTCAGCAAGGCAGGAGAAGTAGGCTCCGTCAGAGTAAGTGTAACTTGGAAACTCCTCCTTTTTCTCTTCCACCTTTCTTAGTAGTGAGTTTATTGCCGTTTCCTTTCATCATCTAGGGCTGAAATCAGAGTGAATGTGTAATGAGAGCTGCCAGCTTTTTATGTTAGGGAGGCAGGCAGCCCTATGAAGAGGACATATTTTAAGCTGGTTCAGAAAAGCAGCTTTATCCAATTTGGGTTGAAGGATACCACACTGTCATTATCAAGTCTCAGAAACTTTTCTGTGGAAAAGTAGGCTCTTAACATGATTAAATTCTGGCAACAATTTGTAAGACCTTCAATTATTTTCTCCTGAAACTACCACAATGGTTTTGTGATTACCTAAACTTAAAGTGAAACAACCATCAGACACCTGTTGTTCCAAGTCTCAATTCAACCATGTTTGGCTGCACCGGTCCTACAGTGAACAAAATACAGATTTCATTTTTAGGGCTGTTATAAAGAAGGAAGCACTGCAGGAGAAAAGAAAAAGCATCAATAAGTAGGTGTGGAATTACACCTATTTGGAATCCCATAAAAGGATTTGTTAATTCCATATAGTCCACATTTCCTCACATGTCAAAGTCACGATTACAGATAAAATAAAGCAGTTAAACCAGAGTTCCTATTGGTATGATTCCATCTTGACATTCTCCTAATCCACTACTAGGTTAACTAGGTGAGTGAAGTACTTCCAACCTCTCTTTTCTGTCTACTTAAGCTGCTTTTATTCAGTATTTCTCTGCTTCTGAAGACATAAGGTTCCTTTCTACATAACATAATGGTAAGGAGGATTTTGCTATTTTGAGCTTTATTAACTGAACTAATGCCTTCAGCAAGAGTACAGCTACAGAATGTGTGTCTTTACTGAAAGTATATTCAATTTTTATCACTTTTAGGACAGTTCTATCTTTTGTCTGGAAATAAAATGGGTGAAAATGAAAAAATTGGCACATATTTGATGTGAATTGTGATACTAATGTATCTATATTATGGTTTTTTTCCTCAGTAGCAAGTAGTGTAATGGCTTGATACCTTGAAAGAATTGGAGAATTTGAAAAGAGAGATCCCTCCTTTGTTTACATTATCTGGCTGTGCTGAGGAAAAATATATGGGAAGCTGAAATTTTTTCTATCAGAATATCAGTGCCCAGGGCCTCACTCTTAATGGCATTAAAGCTAATTCAACCTGAACCATCCTGAGTTTATGGGTCAGAAGATAGTAGATTTCAGTAAAAAGATGTGCAAAGCTATAAAATAATCAGATGTTGCAGTTACTTAACAAACAGAAGACCCGTAAACTTAGGGCAAAAACTGGCATTTTCTTGGACAGAAAGTTCACCAAGCTCCAGGTATTCTTAGAGATTCTTTTTACTAGTTCTGAATATTAATTTTTCCCAGTCCTACTTGCCATTACTATCATTAGACATCACTTTTGTTGTGGTTATAACAAGAAACTCCCCACAGTGAAGATCAATGCACAGTCAGGTAATTACAGTTTATGTTAACAAACTTTGATTATTTAGTAATCAACTGGTGCTGGAATGCAAAATAGAAGTCTTCAACAACTTAAAAAAAATTCTAATGTTTTAATCTGTTTTTGTGGAAAATGTAGAGATCATTCATTGTAGTGAACAGGAGTTAGCAGTAAACCCAAATGATGGATGCTCCAGCTCATGGAGTCTATTGTTGCAGAATTAACTTGTCTGAATTCAGTTTTCCTAGAATGATTATTCGGGAATGCACCAAAGGTTTTTCAAGACTGCTGAGAAAATAAATACATACAATATACCTGATTTTCTTTATTGTGTCATGTTTATGTAGTTATAAAAATTCAGTGTTAGAGTTTTAGCATTTCATTATGCATTTTGGGCTTTGACAGCTGGTCTTGTTGTTTGTTCTAGGTATTTTGACCTTTCCTAGACAGTTCACCTGTGAACTGTCAGAGGTGTCTGTGTGTGTCAGACTTCATAGCTGGCAGTCATGAGTATGATTGCTTTGAAAATTGGTATAGATAGGGAGACAGGTTTTCTTTCCTGGATCATTTTAAGAGCAGAAGAAATAGGCTTTTTTTGTCAACTTCAGTTGTCAATGCTGAAAGATTTTTACTGTTATTGTTTCCTAAGTATCTCTGAGCTTACTGATTAAGTTGTCCATTCTACCATCTATTGACTAGAAAGACAGCAGACATCATTTTAGTTTACCCATTAAAGTTACTCTTTCTCCAGTCCTTCACCAAAACTTTCCTGTTAGGATGCCTGCAAAACACTGAACCAGAGGTTAAGCAACAACCATGCTCTGGCCAATTTTATCTTAGCAATTGGTGCCATTGCCAATTCCTCGTCAGGCAGACATGAAGTGTTCATTTTATGGGGATAGGTGATGTGTATGGCTAAGGGCAAAGGCTTTGTTTTCATGAAAATAACCCCTGCAGGTAAAAAAGAAGGAAGGAGACCTAAACCCTGTATTTTGGATATTTTTCCCTTACAAGAAGTATTTTTCATTTTTTCCTTAGAGAGGGAGTGTTTGACTGTCCCTAGCCAGTAGTTGGGGCAGAAAAAGGATGGTGTAGCTTAGTTCTTTAAGTTTGTCTAGTATTGCCTTAATCTTGGCTGATGGTGTGATGATGAACACGACAAATGATTCGCTGTGCAAACCAAAGATCCAGCACAGTTCTTCTGTAGAAGAAATCAGTTGTTCCAACAAGAGTCGTTCATACAGCTCTGTTGTATGCAGATGATATGTTGATCTTTGATTCCTGGGGGGCCTTCATCAAAATCCAGGATTAACCTTCAATGTGTCTGAGTTTGCAGTATCATGCCTGGGCTGAAGCACTGGAATCTCTCTCCTGCCTGTTGCTGTAGACAAACAGTGGCTTGGCTGTTCCTGTACAAGCCTCCTTTAGACTAAGGAACACTGCCAGCGTTGAGTTCAGCATGAGTCCAGCAGCCACCCACCCATCTGCCAGTTTTGTGTAGTGGGAAGTGATTAAAGCCTTTCTTTTGTTGAAGCTTTACTGGTGTAGTTAGGAATACCAGATTCCTGAGGCCAGAGCCTGAGTCCCTGAGGGAGGAGTGTGTTGCAGGATGGCCATGGGGCTGTGAACCTGGAAGAAAAGGAGCCTCAGCCCTGGCTTCTACTTCTGGGACTGCTCAGAGATTTTGCCCAGTGACTGGTTTTGGCACAACTGAGTAAACACAAAATTTAGCCTAAGTTTTCTGGTCTTGCAATAAGTACAGTGTGCTAAGTAAAATATTTTCCAGTGGTTTATATACTTCAATACTGCTGTTAATCTATGAACATGAAACTTACACTTGTTCAGCATTAAATTTTAAAAGTTGCCTGAGCTAAATGCCATTTTTTCCCCTTAAAAATTGAATATAGCATCTATTTAAAATATAACTTACGGTTTATATCAGCTAAAATCAGCTGTTCCACTTCTTGAAGTCTTTCCAGGTCTAAAAAGACCATCCTTTCTGTAGGGGAATGAATAATGTAGGTTAGCTTGTTTCTCTGGGCATTTATTACAGCCACGCAGAACAGTTCCTGGAGAGGTTTTCTATTTCTTATTTAGCAGCAGTGAAAATCGCAATTATTCTATTTACTTGGCTTTCCACTATGGCAAAGAGTAACTCTTTGGACTGTGAGGAGGAAATGTTTGTTTTCTCTGGCTGCTCCTTGCATATGCTGCTCCAATTATAATTAAATATGAATATTTACTGATAAAATGGGGCATTTTTCAAGTTCTGTTAAATTGATTGTTTAAATCCAAGATACAGGCAAAGGCAACCCATCTTGTGTTTTGTATAATGCTATTCATTATACTGAACTAATAGACAATGTAGCGAATCAATAAAATATCACCATACATGTCAGATGAACATTAGGGCTGTAAATTCTTCATCAGGAAGAATCTGTAGGGGAAAAGAGGAAATAAAAAGCTAGATCAAAAGCGATGTGGGGAATTAATGTGGAGAAGATGAAAAGGAAGGAAACGAACAATAGGGTTGATGTAAGTGGAGGATTAGGTAAAGCAGAAGCAATCATTTTTTATGGAACAGATGAAAATAAATTGAGAATAATTGTTATGGGAGGTGCAAGTGGTGGCAAGTTGAAAATAACATTTATTTAATGGCCTTATGAAAACTAGGGCTTGTTCATGAATTGTGCCTATCACTCATTTCCAAGGAGTAGCTTTCTAATAGTTCTTGTAGTATTGTGTGCTCTTCCATCAGTGGCATTCACACAAGCTTATTGGATTCTTTTGGAAGTTAAAATACCGTGCTAGCATCATTCAACATTATTTAGCTCCACATAACAATTTTATTTGAAATATTTGAAGCCAGGCAAAGCTTCCATTCACATCTGCTGACTCTGTATACACAACGCCAGGTTAACTGGCTTGCTTAAAGGAGCGTTTACAAACACAGTTCATTACTTGGCTCTGCAACTTAACTCTGAAAGTGCCTAGAATACAGGATAAACTGAAATTATTATTAGGGCAAAATTTTAGCTGTTTCTAAGCAAACTAAATGCTGTTAATAATGTCTTAGGAATAAGGAAAGCCTGTTTTACAAAACTGTGCATTAGGTTGATGTACCGTTCTGTTATGAGAAGTACTTTGAGAATAATTAGGACCTGGTGTTATTGTGTTCCCTGGCTGTCCTGTGCTGTCCCGCTCCATGCAGAAGGTAAAGCAGCCAGATCCCTTGTTCTTGGCTCTCAGGGTCATCCCATTCTCTCACAGAGCAGCACTAGTGCTGTAAACTGTCAGTGTCCTTGTGCTTGGGAAAGACCATGGAGGAAAATCAGAAGGGACAGTGCTACCTTCTTTCTGGAGTCTTTTTCTCACAACTAGTATGAGGTGGAAGAGGCGTTTGTTCTTATGGGAAATTTGTTGCTCATTGGCTTAAATGATTCTTCCTGGAGAATTCTCATTTTTTCCCCATAATTCTGCCTTACTACTCACATCGGTCAAGAACCATGATGAATTACACCTGTAGGAGATTTTGAAACTTGTTATTCCTGACCGTCCTCTGTTTGCCAAAGTTCATCTGTAAGTCAAAGCACTGGACATGCTGGTGCTGGAAGGAAGCAAGTGTGATGGTGTGGTGGTATTATGTATTTCTGTCACTAACAATTTGGAGGCTGTCTCTTTCAACGTTTTGCTGTTTTTCATAGCAGTATATTCCAGCCCACCTTCAGTTCTTGTTGCTCTGCCTGTGCTGTTCTTGAGTCCTCACCAACTTTTGAATAATGAGGCCTTGAATTATAGACACGTGATGGTACCAAGCTCTTTATAGCCCTCTCCCTACCACTTATGATCTGTTTGATTTTTCTCGTGTGTGAAGTTAGCTTTGTTAAGATTATTTTCTCTGTAGGGCCTCTGTATAGACAGGGACTGTGATTTCCCTGCTCTGAAATTGTGTCCCTTGCCTTTTTAACCTTGTTATACAGTAGCTATTTTATTGAATCCAAAATTCATTTTTCATTTGCTGGTGTTTTCTTTTAATGTTACTGAGCATTTTCCCCAAAGTTTGCAACTTGCTTTTGGAATTATTTTGAAAAAGGTTGCTCAGCCTTTAAACACTTTTTGTCTTCTACCTAATTTTTTCATTTTGCATGCTATTTGCACTGTATTATATTTCCTGCTGATATACTTGCATATAACCTTTCAAACTATTAAAGAATATTAGGAAGGTCTTAACCTTTTGTGCTTTGTTTCATTGACCGTTTCCTAAATTTTCAATTTCTGGCCACACTGATTCTCTGGATTTTAGGTGCAGCCTTCTGAAGGCCTATGGTATATTTTCTCTTATTTTCTGGTTAAAGCTTGTATGGCGCAAATCCTTAATGTGGTCTTTTCAATCTCTCTGATGCTTCCAACTGCATGCTGTTATAATGTCAAAGTTAAATCTTGTTTCTTAGTGAGAATGAGTTTCACGCTTCTTGAAATAAATTAAGATCAGCTGATTGCTCCCCCATATCCTGTCATTGGAGGTAAACTGCAATTGCTTCTACACTGTATGGATATCCTTTGTGTAGTATGAGGTGAGTGATTTGGACTGGCTTACCCCCTTAAAAGCAGGGATGCCCCTGGCAGACTTTAGTGTGAATAAGGGAGCAAAATCACTTCAGAATGATTGTGTTCCTTGCATTGAGTGCTCTTCCAGTCTCCTAAGAGGATGAATTTGTCTTATGGAAGTTTTCTTGTTCCTTCATCCCTGAGTGGAGCATCTCTGTGTTCTTGTGCGAGGACCACTTTGAATGACTGGGATAGTGGAGTCTATATGAATGTACAAAGGTCCCCATCTCTTACTCAGGATGTTTGCTACAATGTGTGTTAGAGCCCAGACACATTTACTGGGCTCAGGAATTGGGCCCTCATTTAAAAATGGTAGAAAGTGGAAAAGTGTTGGGATTTCTAGGACTTCAAATATGAAAGCATTAGGATCCACAGATAAACTTCCCACATTTTCTCATCTCGCTGATGTCTTACAGCTATTCTGGAGAATATGAAATGATGGCTGCTAGAATGAAAGATTCTGTCTTGTCTTCTAAGTTTTTGAAAAAGTTGATAGAAAATCAGGTGAAGAAATATTAATGAAGTTTCCAAAAGGTCCCAAAATGTTTTTAGAGATAGCACCATAGTACAATTCTATGAAAGATAAGCATTTTGTGATAAAACCTTCAAAAAAATGGTCTATACATTTCACATGGTATTTTAACCAGCAAAGGCAACTGTAGTGTCACGATGCCCCTTCTCTTGCTGCCTGAGAAGCAGAGCTCGTGACTGTTGGGTGTTTTCTGTGCATTTTCTTTCAATCTGACATCTAATTGATACCTAATTCATATCTCCGTAATATCAGTGTTGTAGTAAATATGCAGCTCAATGTGTGGTGATTGCATGTTTTATTTAGGACAGTATAAAACTTACACTGTTCTTTTTGACAGCTGTTTAAAAGATGTGTATTTTTGATTTGTCCAAAGTCTGAATATTTATAGGTGATTAAAATAAAGAGGTTGTTTAGCAGGTGCTGGCTGCAATTTTGTAGCTGCAGTATCACAATCACTTCATGAGGTTTCTCTGTTGAGGAAATTCTTTGTTTAATGCTAAAGGATGTAGGTAATATGTCTCTAATGCCAAATTATTTCAGGGTGTGCACTTCACTTTTTCCCTTACATTTACGTAGATCGGAAAACTGAATGTTCCAAACAACTTGTGGAACAGTTTCCATATTAACTTTTATGTACTAAAAATGTAATTAAAATTGTTCAACCCAAAACAAAAAAGAACTCAAATTTAATTTATATGGCTTTTAAAAAGAAACTATTGTTTCTTATTTAACTGATTTTGTTAGCATGGTGAATTTGAATTTACCCCAGTAAAAGTCAGTGGAAAGCCAATGTCACCTATTTAAATGTAAGTAGCTGGAACCATGTGGAAATACCGAATTTGAAGAGGTATCTATTCACACCCAGTGCTTTTATGCCTTTTGAGTGAATTCATAGTAATCAGGTTGTTAACATAAACAATGCGATCCCATTAACTTCTAAGGTAAATAGCATTAGATGCAAACATCTTTTTTACATTGCTACATGACTCGATTTGTTCTGCATATGGAAACACTTTAAAACTTTTTTGCATTTCCTCTTTTGTGTAAGTGGCTTATGACTCTTGTGATATCTCATCTTTTACCTGCTGTGTCAGCTTTGCATCCTTATCCCCTGTGCATTGGCCTCTGTTCTTTCCTTTCCTATTTATCACTGACACATCTGGAGTGGTGACATTCTTATTCCCTTTTCTGGGCTTATTTTAAAGCTAGAGGAGGCATTTCTTAAGAGGGAATATGCTTACTACTACTACCGCTACTAATTCCTTACAGTTCTTTCTTTTTTCTGCAAGATGGCTGGTGTGTTTCCATAAAAATGAGTATTTTTGTCTTGGCACTGGTCAAATATGCCCAAGAGAGATGATTCAAGCATGTGGTTGGGGAGCAGGAAATAATGTAAGGCATTTGTTAAGGATTTCATGATGCTGCTGACCAGCTTCTGAAAAGTTATCAGATAAAATACTTGCTTTGGTTTTAAAGTCATTGAGCTTTGAAAGTAACCAAACAATGGGAATAGATTTATAGGTATTTTTATTGCATCTAGACTCTTCTTCCTCAATGCTTATTTTTATTTCTAAAATGAAAGTTTGCTTATATCTCCTGGTTCAAAGAAAAGCTCTCCTACAAACACTTTTTCTTACACTTGAGAAACATTACAGCTAGTCTAACTGTTACAATTTTATTGTTTACCTTAATTCAAATGTTTGGTTGAGCATACAGAAGTGATCTTTTTGGCTGTTTGATCAAAGGACATTGCAGATGAGATCAAAAGAGATTTGGCTTTTGAAAGAATCAGATTTGATTCTATGATATGCTTATTGTTCTGAGCCATCTGGGGCAATTTGGGGAAGATATGCAACGGCAGATATTTTGCATGTGAAGCTTTTAGTTGAAGTGGTGAATAACCTTGGACTGGGTATATCCAAAGGACTGGTGTTGACCTATATCCTGTTGTGACAGCTGAGAGCAGCAGGTTGGAACTGCTGGATGAAATCCATACCCAGTTGCCCATTGTACTTTCTTCTTGTCTCTACACAATGTCAAATCAAAGATTTTTTTTCTTTCATTTTTTTTTTTAAAACAGTTGCTTATTCTAGCTGTTTACTAATTTAAAGAGAAGACAGACTTGGTGTCATGGTAGTACAATGGGAAAAGTAATTAAAATCAGTAGCAGACTGTGTCCAGTCTGAGCATCCACCATACATAACTAGGCTGAGGTGGAATACAACTTCCAAGTATAATAAAGTGATGCTTTGCTTTCTCATTAGCTGTTTTGGTGCCTGCTGATTTTGTTGGATCTCTATATCGAGTTGTAAATGGTGTGTGAAATAAAACAATTCTCAGTTGATGGATATGATCATCATGATTACAAATGCTCTTCAAATTACTGTAGTGTATTTTGTTTAGATCAGATGTAGAAGTCTACCTAATGCATAATATTCAGTTTAGAAAGGAGATACTAAGAAGACCAGTAGGAACTGGATATCTGGGTAGTGGTACTGGGCTTAATACTCACTGGCCAGTATTAATTCCCACCCCTCTCTCCTAATTATGAAAGCAAAAATTAGAGACTTGAGACTTAGCATGACTTGTCAGCAGCACATTGTCAATCAATGTATTAATTAATTCTTGACTCTAAGCTTGAGATCCAGCTTCTGGTAATAGTCTATTTAAAAAAAAGTAAAATCTGTCTTAGCTTGCATATCCTTATTACATAGCTTTTACTGAATCAAATGAATATTCACTAAATGAATATATGTATTAGGTGAATGCTTAAAAAGAAAGAAATGTATTCCAAAATGTGTTTTTTCTAAAAGGGTAATATGTGTTTTAGTCTGTCGTGTTTTGTAGTGGCGCTTTGGTATGATAATGTCGTTCTACTCTTTGAGAATTTATACTGTCAAGTGGGATAGGGCCTGTATGCCTCTGAAGTGAAAGATTGGAAACTCAGCAGCTCAAAGCAGTTTTGGAATCAGGCTTGCTTAGTGATTTCAGTATATAGCTATGAGTCATGACTCAGTAGCTACTAAACCAGCTGTGTCTACCTTATCACTATCTATTTATCAATGTGTTTTTAGCTCCCAGCATAATGCTCCTAGTCACCCAGATCCTGTCATTGGTCCGTATGCTAAACCCCTTTTCAAGACAGAAAACAAGAATCTAACACAGTATCGCATCAAGCAAAGAAAGCTGAGTGCATTGGACCTTTCAAAGTGCCCTGTATGCACATGATAATAGTACTGTTTGAACCACCTGCACCATTTTCCAGCCATCAAGGAGCAATATCTGTAGCCAGGCTGGAGTGTATTTACCTGGGCAGAGCCAGGGCATTTGTCTCTGTAGAGCAAAGGGAAAAGGAAAGCAAGTCATCTTCATTCTTCTTTTCCACACTGATCCAATAACAATAGACACCCATATTCCCCAAACCAGCTGTACTTTTTGTGTCTGAAGCTGTTGCCAGCAGATGTCAATTATTTTTAATCGCTGCTTTATTTTCTTGATGTAGTTTTAACTTCTGCACCCCCACGCCTTTTTGTAGTCTTAGTGGGCTCAGGCAGGTTACTAGTATGAGATATCATTTTAATGACTCCATAAGGAAAACTGAAGGAGTAAAACAAAGCATTTGCTGCAGTGAAGTGTTTTTGTTGCATACAGCCTCTCTACTAGGTTTTGCAGAGAGGATCACTTCCCTGGTGAATGCTTGAAGAAAGCCCTTGCTGATTAGAGGTGATGAAGGCCATCACTTCTCCCTCTCCTTTTGTTTTGATTCTGTTGTTGTTAAGCTGAGGAGCTGATGCCTGTTGTGTACTCTTTTCCTTGGTCTCTATGCTGGCATGCTCCCATTTCTAAAGTGAGCTCTACCAAAGCAGCTAATGGTAATTTGCATCCATAAGTGCTACTTTAAAGAAAAGAGAGATAATTTCAATGTGTGCACATGTGTTTGATTTATTCTAGTGGTTATGTGCTATTTGCTGCTCTTCTGATTGAGGACTGCCCATTCTGTGAATGTGCTTAATACTTTGAAAACTTGAAAGTTATCATGGCACCCCACACAATGTCAAAATGTGCATTTGAAGTAAAAGCCCAGCAATTCAGATCATCTGGTCTTGTTCATAGCAGGTAAAAGGCTGCCTTGATGACACTTAGAGCAAATGAATTTCTCTCCTGCAGTCATGCACTGAATAAATTGCTTGATCTAGTTCGGTACAAAAGGACATGATCTATAAATAGTTAACAGAGCTTTCTTCAGGACAAGTGATCTATAGACTCGAACTCTCTCTTGGGGTCTTTTAAAAAAGTAAGTGCTGATATGAACAAAAGAAAAGTTTGTTTAAAAAAAAGGCCTTTTTAATGAGATTGAAACTCACATACTTTAACTTCCTTTTGAAAGCATCTGGCCAACCACTTCAAAAGTCCAAAAGGCTAACCTTACAGTCACTTGAAGAAAAGAAAAAAGGTCAATCTGCTAATGTGATGACAATATATTGTCAATAACTGAAAATATGAGATAAAACAGCTGGTTAATTTGAATCAAAGAAATTGCTGTCATATATGCATCAGTGAGTTCAATTTTTACAGTTTTAGGCTTAAAGGAACTTCTTTTTATGCCATTTTTATGCATTTGTCGATATACTGCACTGTTGGCCGCAGGGTCTCTCTGTCCTATATGCTCTTTCATGGACTTTTTTTGGCAACTAATCTTGCAGGTTTTCAGACTGTTGGTATCTGTTTTGATAAGCAAAACTTCTAAGACATTTTAGTGTGCTTAAGGAAGTGTCCATCTACCAAATTTCATCATGTAGTATTTTAAGAAGGAAGAAAAATTCTATAAAATCATAGACTCATTAAGATTGCAAAATATCTCCAGGATCATTGATTCCAACCTTTATTCAAACACACCTTGTCAGCTAAACCACTGCACAAAGCCAGACTTTACAGGAGAATGCTGTGGGAGACAGTACCAAAGGCTTTACTGAAGTCCAGGTAGGCAATATCCACAGCCTTTTCCTCATCCTCTAGGTGGGTCACCTGGCCATAAAAGGAGACCAGGTTGGTCAAGCAGGACCTGCCTTTCCTAAACCCATCCTGGCTGGGCCTGATCCCCTGGTTGTCCTGTGCAGGCCATGTGATCACACTCCAGATGATCTGTTCCATAACCTTCCCAGGCACTGAGGTCAGCCTGTCTGGCCTACAGCTCCCCAGACCCTCCTCCCGACCCTTTTTTATCCAGGCATCACACTGGCCAGTGTCCAGTCATCTGGGACTGCCTCAGCTAACCAGGACTGATGATAAATGATTGACAGTGGCTTGGGGAGCTCTTCCACTAGCTCCCTCAGTGCCCTCGGATGGATCCCATCGGTCCCATGGAGCTGTGAGTGTCTCAGTGGCACAGCAGGTCACCAGCTGCTTCCTCCTGGATTGCAGGGGCTCTGCTCTGCTCCCTGTCCCTGACTGCCAAGCCAGCTCAAGGGCTGGTTGTCCCAAGGAAAATCAGTCTTTCTGTTAAAGGCTGAGGCAAAGAAGCTATTAAGTACCTCAGCCTTTTCCTCAGCCTTGGTTACAATGTTTCTCTCAGCATCCAATAAAGGATGAAGATTTTCCTTGGCCCTCCTTTTTGTTGTTAATGTATTTATAAAAACACTTTTTATTATATTTCACAGCAGTGTCCAGATTGAGTTCTAGCTGAGCTTTCGCCTTTCTAATTTTCTCTCTACATGATTCTTGTACTCTTCCTGAATTTGCTGTCCCTTCTTCCAAAGGTCATAAACTCTCATTTTTTTCCTCTGAGTTCTAGCAAAAGCTCCCTATTCAGCCAGGCTGATCTTCTTCCCTGCCAGCTCATCTTTTGGCACATAGGGATGACCTGCTCCCGCACCTTTAAGATTTCCATCTTAAAAGTATGTCCAGCCTTTCTGGACCCTTTGTTAATAATGATGTTTTCCCAAGGGACTCTGAATCATTAAGTTCTCTTTCACTGAGTTGAGACCAGTCATCTTAAAAGTGCTCTCAGTATGGATTTCCCTGCAAAAGCCTGTATGACCTGTGCATGTAAAGTTGGGATTTTAGTGGCAGTGTACATGCAGACCAGGGTGGTGATGGGGACAAAGGGACAGGCATGTGTTGCTGGTGTGGATGGCAATCCTGTCAGTGTCTCCAGGCATGTGTATGCACACATCTAGCACCGGGACCAGCAGACACAGTGTATGCACATATGACTGGGTAGAGCATAGGAAGCAGAGATATGACTGTGAATGCTTGGAGGCCAGAAGGATCCTTAGCTAGAGAGAAGAGAAAACCATCTATTTACAAATTTGCCATTATTTTTAGGAGAGCAAATCATTCTGTGCCTACAGAGAAAGTTAAAGCTAAGTGTCCAGACTAGGAAATCACTTGAGCAGGTGAAGGTCACTGACTTGATCAATTAAAAAAAAAATTAAAATAGTATAGTATAGACCACATGATCTAGGTGAGGAAGTAGACTAAGACTTCTCTAAACAACTGAAGGAAATCTGTCACACACAGGATGTGACACAGGGACTCTGACATCTTCTGGAAGGGCAACATAGGGGATGCATGGTGGAAGGTTTCTGAAGGGCATATGGGATAACTATTTGATACTAGTACTGGTTGAGTGAACTGGTGTTGACACACCCAGATCTGCGACTCACTTCCAAGGAAGAACTGGTTGAAGAGGTGATACCAAAGATAGTCTTGGCTGTGGCAGCCATGAAATAAATGGTTGTTGTTTAGGATCCCAAAGGTAATGATGAAAAAGATCAGCAGGGTACAGATCCTGGACACCAGGCTAGTGGACGTCAGTGTATTCTTTATTTATGCAAGGTGCTGTGCTTGGGCTTGGACAACTTCCAGGTATCAGCACAGGCTGGGGGATAAATGGATCGAAAGCAGCCATGCTGAGAAGGATTTGAGGGTGCTGCTGAATGAAGGGCTTCATGGGCTGCATCAAATGCATGGCCAGCATGTCGAGGGAGGGTGATGCTGTCTCTCTACTCTGCTCTGGTGAGATGCCACCTGAAGTGGCATCAACCTGACAGACTTCTATGATAAATTGACAGGATTTGTGGTCTAGGGGAGAGCAGTGAATGTAATTTACCTTGACTTTAGCAAGTCTTTTGGCATGATCTCACCCAACAAAATAAAAATCCAGTTGAGTGGTCAGACTTAGTGGGCTGTGGTTAATAGGTTGTACTCTACTCACAGGTCATCAAGGGACTACAAGGGTCTGTATTGTGACCAGTAGTGTTCAACAACCGTATCAATACCTGGAGGCAGCAGTGGGAGTGCACAGTCACAAGAGTTACAGAAGACAGAATTGGAAAAAGTGCTCAATGCAGTCAAGGGCAATGCTGCCACCCAGTGGGACCTAGACAGGCAAGAGGAGTGGGCTAATGAGAATTTTGTAAAACTAAGCTAAGTCAGTTTCTGTCTTGTAGACACAGTATTTGATGTGGTCTGAGTTTTGAGTAGAAGGATCTAATGACCTCCCTCTATTTGCAGACTACACCTCTGTTAACAGAGCACAGGGCACTGATAGCAGCTTTTGGTGCCAGGGCATCCTGCTGACTCAGTCATGTCCTGCTGACGTCTCTGCCCACGTCTCCAAGTCCTTCTCCACAGAGTTGCTCCCTAACCAGTCAGGTCGCAACGTATCTTGGTGATGGATTCCTCCTTCTCACATGTTGGACTTAAAAATTAGTCTTGAATTTCACAAAGTTTTCATTAGCCCCTTCCTCTTACCTGTCTAGGGCCCCCTGGATGGCAGCCCTGCTCCTGAATGTTTAACCCAGTTTTGTGCCATTTGTAAACTTGACAAGAGTACACTGTCACCTCTTCCAGGACATGGTCCTGGAAAATGTCAAACACTTTGAGTACAATCGGACCCTCAGTCACTAGCAAATACAGTCCAAAGAACAGCAGAAAAAGCATATACAAGGAGCTTAACTAATAAGAACTGCCCACGTGGGAAATCTTACTGAGTTCCTTTGCATTTATGCATAATTCATTTGCATTTATGAGTGACAACATGTGAAGTACTGTTTGGTTGCTGCTGTTTCCTAATTTGGCAGATATGACTCTGTTTTTGTTCAAGGTTCTTAAAGGCAATGTGGGGAAGTTAGAGTAAGTTGTATAAGAAGATCCAATAGCTTCCAAGACAACTCTGCAAGTTACCACAAGTTCCTACAGGCTCCAGGTAGCCAGTAATGGCATAATGAAGTGTGTTGTGGCTTCCCAAAGTCATTGGCTTTGGGAATATATAGAGAGATGCAAGATAGTGTTTGAACTCTTCCACTGTCTGGGAGAAACTTTTTTACATTAAAAACTAGCAAAATATTTTACAAAATGTCTGGGGTTTCATGCATCATGCTTCTAAAGGAAGTCTTGGGCTCATCAGCCTCATAAACGCTTTCCTCACATTCTGAGGTTGCATGGGACTGCAAAAGGTAAGGGTCAATAGCTTTGAAACAGGACAGTTTTCACTTGCCTTTTCCATTCCCATGTGCTTCTCCATTGGCTGGACAGTACATTAGATGAGAATTTAATGCATTTTGTGAAAACTGGGAACCAAAAGCTGCTTTGTCCAACTCAATTTGGCTTTGTCTGCGATCACTGCAGACTGCTACTGAATATTGCAGCCTACAGCTGGACCTTCTATTTCTACATTGTGCTACAACTTCTCTGGCCACCTCCTCTTCTGCACAAGAAGCAATATCTATCCTTTACCTGATTGATAAAAATGTAAAGAATCTCCTTGCTATTTTGGCACGGGTGGTGCAGTTAGCGATGACGATGGTAGAGTCTTCTGCTTGGGACAGTTACTCTTTCCACAGAAGAGCACAGCTTTACTTTATGTAGGCTTGATCAGTGTCCTCAAACATATAAGCTACTTCACATTTACAACAATGATGCTTGCTGCTATTGTTCCTTCCTTGCAGGAATGATTTTAAGGTTTCACTTTGTAGACCCCTTTCTACCCTGGGATGTGCCTTAGATTAATGCCAGTTGAAGGGATTGGAGGCTATGACAGTGAATATTCTTATGTTTCCTATAAAGAGTAAGTCTGTTTTCCTGAAAAGTACATCTTCATGGGCAGCTGTCTTGATCAGAGAAAGACTTCAGCATGGCAGGTCTGCAGAGGGTGACTTTTCATTTTGTAGATCTGATTCATTAGGGAATGCCATCACTTCTCCTATAGCAAGAGGTAGAATTAAGGGCTGTAAGTAATATGGCTAAGGTTGGAATAGTCAAGTAGTTAGGGCTAAGGCTGCTGAGTTGAACACCATGCTGAGAGGCAGAATTGAAACCGTGGTATTAAATCAGCAGACTTAAGTTAGTCAGACTCAAGGCTGGCATGAGGAACTTCAGGCATAATGTTTTGAAGCATCAGGCAGGGAACAAATGCTTCAGCTGCCCTCCAGTCTCCTGGAAAACCACCTTCATTTCCAGGAGAAAAAAAGTGACATGTGCCAGATGTACGCGAGACTCTGCATTAGTAAATTAACAGGGCTATAACACTGAGGCTTATGCTCTCTTCTTTAATTGCCTGACATGCACATAGAATGCCAAATTATGTTCTCTAAAGGAAACTGAATGCAGATTATGCTTTGCAGCTCTGTGCACTATTGGTTAGCTGGTACCTATCATGCTGAACATCAGGAACTCACTCCACAAGAGGTGAAGGGGCTGCTACTTGTGTAGTTCAGGTGCATGCCAGTGAAAGTCTGCAAAGTTGTGACAGTGGGATAAGCTGTTGACCTTTTTCTACCATTGTGTCTTGGACTTGTCACTCTTCTTTTTGAGACCTCATTTACGGTGGCTTTTGAATTGGAAATAATTGTAAAGGACTGTGGCTTCTTTTATCTTTTATGTCCTTACCTAGGGACAAACAAACCTTTTAACAAAAGGAATAATTCACCACCACCATGCCAGTGGATGCAGTGCAGCAATGCAAACATAGTTACTGTAGATGCACATACACATTTGTGTATACTTGGAACAGAGTAGTTAAGGATAAAGCTAGATTATATAGCGGTGGTGTCAAGCACAATGTGACCCACTGCAGGAGTGAATTCACTGGGATCTTCTCTCTGCAGTTCAAGTGTTAGCATCCACTGAATTTGTTTTTGGTGATTTGTTCTTGGCTGTCTTAGGAGCACAGAAACAAAGTAAATTGAGAAGTAGTCAATGTAATGTCATCAATTAATCCCCATGTCCCCCTTCACACCCTAAATCTCCACCTCCAATCCCCCAAGCCTAAAGCAAAAAAGTCGTGTTTTCATTGCAGTATTTATTAGGTTCAATCATGATATCCATTGCTAGAGGAGGAATGAAAGCAAATGCAAACTTCTGAGAAGTTCTTTTACTGTCTTCTCTCTTCCCCTATTTCCACCTGCTAGTCTTGCTAGACTGTTGGCTGTTGAGCTGCAGAAAAAAGGTTTGCTCTATTAGGTAAAATATTGGTTTGATTTCAATCCCCATCTAGTTTTTGGTACACCATGTCCTGTCTTCCTCTTCACCCCGCCTTTTCCCTCATGTGTAGTAAAAGTAACATGATCACTACATGGTAAATATCTTGCCCTCAGTCCTTTTTCATTTTCTTTGATATCTTGACCTCCTGTCTTAGTCATCCTATCTACTGATAGACACTTTCCTTGGTATTCTCTTGGCTTTGCATCCTTGGTTGGTTACACATGGTGCTAATAATGCAAAGGTGGTGGGGTCGATCACTGTATAGGCCATTAACTTTAAAAGTTGGACGCAATGATCCTTGTGGATCACTTCCAACTGAGAATAATTCTGTGATTTCTATGATCTTCCCCAGTTGCACATGCCATGGTGAGCTGCAGGTGAAGGCAGCTAAGACCCTGTAGCTCCATTCTGTGAGAAGACTGCTGCAGTTTATGGGATATGCATTAGTTCATATAACCCTTCTCCTGACCCTCTATTCTTTCTTGAGTGGGGAAACCATAAAAGTGGCAATATATTGTCTGCTGGTTTCTCTATTGCACATAAGCAGCCTAGAGTGCCATGGTTTGTTTAGACTTAGCATCTGCTTGCTGTCTCTCCTTTCAGGGTGGTTTCCACCAGAAATGTTTTGATACTAATGTAATCTGGAATCAATAATGGTGAGACTTGTATAGACCCTTGTAAGGGATTTTGGACAGGTCATTTACCACTGTGACACACTTGGTTTACTTCTTTTTGCTCATCTGTACAGTAGCAAAAGAGCTAATGATTAAATTGAGTTTGTTGTGGAGATATTGACTTGCCTCCTGCCCCTGGAACACCCTTTGCTAGAACTGTAGATGGCAGCTATAGATTTTCTGTGAGGTTGTGTGTAAATCCTACACTGCCACAAGCAGTGTGGTGTACATTTGAAGGGTTTTTTTGGTGACCAGTAGCCTGGTCACCAGGCTTTGATGCTATCTCACCTCTGTGGAGACACGTGGTGAATGATGTTTTCAGACCCAGACTCCATGTGGACAGTCTTTCTCTGGTTTTAGCGATAGCAACAGAACTTTTTAAATAATTGCCTTACCAAAGTTCAGTTGGTAATCAAAGAGGGTTGAGACAGAACACTGGATTTGCATTTCTCCATTTGGGAAGTCTTTTCCAGATGTTTCTCCTATTCTCAATAAAGACAGTATTTGCTGATACATGTTTGCTGAGAGCGGGCTGGGTTCACCAGAGTGTTCCAGCTGCTCTGCAGTGCTCTGGAAATACAAACCAGCTGCAGATCTGCCTTAACTGAAGCCAGGTTTGTGGCTGGTTTGCATCACTGGAGCAGTGTAAAGTACCTGAAGCATGCCAGCTAATCTGGCCTATTGGTGAACCATTATAAATTACTTGTTTTTCTTCTTGTTCTTTACGTGTAACTTTATTTATAGTCAAAGCCCATGGAAATTGTGTAGATTGTTTCACTAAGGCCAACTTTGTGTTCTGAACTAAAGTCTATATAAAAACAGAGGGTTTTTAAAGCCCTCTTAAAAATTTAAATTTTTTAATTTAACTGAAATAAATTTATCAAATTACACACTGCTCCTCTGCACTTCTGTTTTGGATTTCTTTTAAGATCTTTTTCTTCTTAAGATTCTTTTTCTTCTTATAATAAGATCAAATACTAATAAGTCTGAGACCCAAAAGAGTAGGCTTTATAGGTTTTATTTTGTAAAATGTGTGCTCAGCTTTTATTCTAAATGCATTAAATGTTTTTCTAGTTTATTGAGAATGCATGCAATAGTTGTGTCATTATCACTATTGTCTGAAATTTACTAGAAAATAGAAAATATTTTGGAGATTTTGAGGGAGGAAGGAAATTGGCCAACCATTATTTTTCTTCTGTTTATAGTAAATTATATGACTGAAATCATAGTTACCTGCCTTCAATAGTATGATGAGTGTTCAAACATAAAAATTTGTCACTAATTATATTAGTCCATATATAATAATTTTTTTCATAATCATCTCTTTCTCTGAGGCTTTTATAGTGTTGAATGTGTGATGTGTGATTTTAAACAGTGTAATACAACAGAAGGCTGACAGAACTGTCATTACAGCTAACATGATCTACACTTTTTTCAGAACCCAGAATTTTTGCTTTTCACCTAGAAATATTTTTGTATAATGAAGATGGGATGATTAAAAAATCCCCACTTTCTGGATAAGCATATTGGCATTCAAGTCAGAAATTGTATTCTTCTGATCAGCTATATAATGAAAGAAAACATGTCAGAATTTGCCAAGTTTTTCTAGACTTCGAGGCAAAACACTGAAGAATTAATTACTGCCTCATATTAATTAAGATAACAATGCAAAGCCCTTCATTAGAAGCATAGGAAAAGTTCTTCCTTGGTCCTTGGAGAGAATATTATATGCAAGCCCTGTTGTGTGGGTTGCAAGGTGTCACTGGAATTTATATGCATTACTTGTCTAATTGCAGTAAATGTAGCATGTCCAGATAGGTTTAAAAGTTGGATGGCTGTTTGTTACTTGCTGGAAATCACTTGAAACCTTGCTACTCAGAGGCAGCTGTTCACAGGTCCTTCACCTCTCCCCAGAGATAGCTGGAAGACTCTGTTGTTGGACCCTGTCTTTTATGGCAGAAGCAGTAAACATGACAGGTTGTTTGGGAGCCATCTGTTTTAAAATGGTTGCTGCTTTGTATGCAGTAATGAACTTGAGATCAGTTTTCTGTCTGTCTTCATAGTAACAGCCTTGTTTGGTGTCACAACAGGTGGAAGTTGATGGGATGAAACTAAATGTGACCAGCGAGTGGAACCTGGCTTCACCCTTGTTGTCTGTCACCATTGATGGCACTCAGAGGACTATACAGGTAATCTCACCAAAGCATCTTTGGGAATACAAATAACGCTGAAACGTGGGGTCTAAACTTGCTGCATCATAAAAATTACGTGATGCTGTACAAACAGCATAATGTTTCTTCTTTGAGACAAATTCACTCAAGCTTTGGATGCACTCGGAAGTTACTTATCAAGAGTTTTGAATATCTTGCTTTTAATGAGAAGTTCCTTATTTAGACAGAAGTTTACCCCAGCTTATAGGTTCTCTTTACTTAGTGGCTTGTGAGGAGATAAGAGCTTCTTAATCATGTAAAAAATAAGAAATGGTTTATTGAAAAAAAACAAGCAATGAAAAAACGAATCAACTGAAACAAAACAAAAAACCTCCCTCCTAACCCACAACAAAAACCCATATGGTGGCCTACAGTAAAATTAGTCTCTTCCTCATGTTTGGATTGTGTGATTGTTACACTTTTGGGCCTTCGGAGTTTGAAAGTCACAGGGCAGCATCTCCCATGTAAAGTATTTTTTATATACTTTAAAGAAATATGATTACTTCCATGATTTGAGAGGATAAATGTAGAAAACATCCCAAACTTATGTGGCTCTAAGAAAAGAGGACTGAAAAGGTTAAAGTGGTTGTATATGCTTTCCTTCTGAAAGCTTATGTGTTTGAAATCAACTCCAAATGCCACAGAATGCTTTTCAAAATATAGCCTCATTCAGGATTTATAAATTTGTTGGCAAATCATTTATTTACAAATATCTATCAATCCTGGCAATAGTGAAAAACAAATCAAAACTTACTGAAAGTATTTTTCTATATACAGCAGTATATATTTCCTATATATTTATCAGTGATGCAATGGTCAGATTTTTCACAATTTACAATGAAATGTGTGAGTTTAGTTTTTCATTTTCACCCCTGGTAGATTAACCAACTTGGAACACTATTTTTGCTTTGATTGAATTTAAAAGACTGCAACTTGAAAATAAAAAATTTCTGTATCTTTCAAGGTTAGTGTTGCCTGAGAGTGAAATTTTCATTATGTGCCCATAATTCTGGACTAAAGTTCTGTAGATTCCTTGTGAGCTTTATGCCAGCTTCAAGGAGTGTGTATATCTAAAATAATTTTCTAATTTTAGGTGTGTTTTTCTTCTTTAATATTTTAATACTGGCCCATTTTGGTGCCATTTTATAAAGTACATTCCTCATTTTGAACAGGAAAAATACCAGTGTATGAATATATAAAACCTGCCTAGGTGAAAATCATTGTATTTAGAATGGATAGCTGTATTCCCAAGACCTCACTGCAAACTGTATTACTATATGACTGGATATATAACTAATAGTGGTAACACCATTTAGCTAATAATAGTTGAATTGGCACATAAAATTAGTTTCAAAATTAATGATCATATGATCTGAAGAAGCTTTCTTCTAGGAGCTGAGCCAGCAATAGTGTTACTTGCACTCCTTGAGTATGACCAAACCCTATGAAATACTGCAGATCTAGCCACAGCAACATGCAATGAGTTGACTGCATGGTATCTAGCCAACAGAATGTGGAATAAGCACATATGTTGTTTCCTTCTCAGATTTTATCTGCCTTTGCTTTTAGCAAAGAAACTCAGTAGCTTGAGAAGTTATTAATCTTTTAGTGTATATATGTAAATTTACGAGAACCTTAAACTTGACCTCTGATATTCACTCACAGGAATCAAAATTGGTTTTTTGGTTATATATTTCTGTAGACTTGCCCCACTGCAAGAACCAAATTAGCCAAGTGTATTCCTGTAGGTCAATTTGTCTCCAAAAGCAATTGACCCCTGAGTCTTGAAGTATCTTCTTTCTGCAAAACTTAGCCCTAGAGCCATTTAAGCAACAAATATGGATGAATCGAATAATTCCAGCTGTGCTTTATTAATTTTCAGCCAATCTAATTTTTCTTCATAGTTGGTTTCATTCTTCTAAATTTGCTCAACCAAATACAATCTTCTTTGAAGGTTTGATTTATGCACCTTTGGCTCGATCCTGCAGTCTGGCCACAATCTAGCAAAGCACTTAAGCATAGAAACAGGAAATAAATAATTTTAAAATGTTTTGTTTTGAAATATATTTATGTAAATTATAGTCTAGACATCCAAATTTTTGCCTGTTTCGTGTTTAAAAATAAGTAATTAAGCATGCTTCTGTATTTTTACTTCTCTGCTAAAGGCTCGATTAATATTAGAGCAAAGCAGAGCACCAACTCTGCTGCAGAGTTATGGAAAGCCTCTGAGTTTAAAACTCACGTTTTCTAGGACAATTTCTAGAGGATGGGACCTAAGTGCTTGAGGAGAAGTATATGCCCTGGTCGCAGTCTGTGTAGGGCATACCAGGGCACAACAAGGATGTGTGGCAGCCCCCCTCCTCCTGCTTTTGTTTCCTGTGTGAGGAAGCCCATCTGTGTGCAGCAGATGGGAGCTGCGGAGTGCCTGGCCAGGTCCCCAGATGAGAGTGGGACCAGAACCCTGGGATATACTGCAGGTCCTGTGGCTGCAGCATAAGGGCTCTGAAATCTTTGTGCTGCTTTGGCTTACTGTGAAATCCATAGGATGCTATACAAAGTAATGAAGTGATAAAAACTTGGGATCTTTTGAAGAAGAGATTTCTGAGATACAGTCTCCAGGGATGGAGGTGTGGGCAGACCCCATGGCATTTATCTTCTAGTACTCACATTTCATCATAGGGGTTTTTTTCTGGCTGTTTTTACTAGTTCCTCAGCTAATCCAAGTTTCTCAGCATTTTCTCTGCTTTTGACTAGATGCTACCTCTCATTTGGTGAGGCTGAATTTAACACATCCTGAAGTGTAGGATTTTGTTCACCAAGCAAATTACATTTTTTTGTACAGAAACACTTCACCAAAATGGTTTCCCATACTTGTTTCAAAGATGTGAATTACTCAGAATTTAACTTACACCTGGCTATTATGAATTTGGACTTTGCTGAAAATCAAAGAGCTATAGGAATATAGTTACAATACGCCTTCCTCAGATTTGAAGGGATTAGGTTTTATTTAATTGCAAATGCATATTTAAAATTCTTTTATATATAAAACAGGATTTGAATATGATATACTCTTTTAGACAATATTTAGTATAAAAATAAATGAATAAATGAGGGTCTCAATGATTCCTGTGAAGAGTGAGTGGAAAAGGGGATGTTGATTTGAGTTGAGGAAAGGAAAAATAAGAACTCCGGTGGAAACTGGAAGGGGGAATGGTGGCTCAGTATGGTGTCTTGGAAAGTAATGACAGTTGGAAGAAAGACAACAGGCATATTTTGGGACAATGAGGGCATTTTTACTCCTCTGTCATGTCCTCATGACATTCAAGTAAGCTAGATTTCAGTGCTCCCTGTGCCCGCAGAAGTTATCTATGTCTCCCCCAGTCCATATGAGCTGGGGAGCAGGTGGAAGGAAAGAAGGAATAAGATGTCTTTTTCCATAGTGTTTGAACATCTTTTATTCCTCCTTGGAACTAGAATCTAAGGGGACCACAAGATAAATCAAGGAGTCCATGAAGCCCATCCAAGATGGGCTTGAAACTAACTGCAGCTCTGTCCTTATTACAGGCAGGTTGCAAGTAAGTTCCTTCTGCTGGGACACTGCACAGGAAGATCAGGTATCTGCAGAGTGAGTAGATTGCTCAAGGAAAATATGCGTGTAGAAGGAGATCCTCAAACCAACAACTACTTGTGTTTGGGCAAGTTCTCAAAAACAACCTCACTGACCGTTTGGATTTTGAGGCTGCTCTATGGCAATGCTACATGGACAAATTTTATAACTGCTTAGTGCTGTTGAATGCTGTGACTTCATTGATCCCATCCTCAAACACTCAACTCATCCTTAAATACCTTTTACTTGCAGATGGTTCCCTGTGGTAAAAGGATGCTGAGCCAGAACCATAGAATGGTTCGGTCTGAATTATTTGTCACCATCTTTGCCAATACTTTTGTACCCCTTAGTTCTGTCATATGCACCCAGTCTTTTCACTGCCAAACTGTCGGGCCCACAGCTCTGCTATCTTGCTGTTACGAAACCTTCTAGCCTCTAAAGGTAGCGTAAGCATTCTATCTGGACCCTGGAAAACTTCTGGCACCTTCAGCAAAGCAATTTTACAATGGCATTGTTGGTACCTTTTTGTGTTTCCTGGCTTTGAGAGAATTAGTCTCTGATGAACTGAAGCTCTGTAGGATTGTAGACAGAATTCAACTGGACAAGGTCCTGAGCAATTCAATATCACTTTGACATTAGCCTTGCTTTGAATAGGGAATATGACTACCTGATTTCCAGAGGCACCTTCCACCCTAACTGTTCTGTGTCTGTTGGGTATCCCAAACTCTACAGTAAAAAGGACTTTAGCAATCACAGCAAGGTGTAATTAAGAGAGTAATGGAGTTGCTAAACAAGAACATGATCCTGTAAAGCTTCAAGTGTTTTTGTGAATGAAATAGATGTAGATTTATCGGGGGAGCTTTCTCTACTTAGTGTTAAAGGGAATTCGGTGATGGCATCACTTATTTTTTCATTTAATTTATTTATTGCATCAACAGTTGCAGCAGGAGTAGTATATTCTGCATCCTGGGGTATGACAAATGTAAGTGCTTCTCTGATACAATGTTTCTTTAGATTATTATTTTGGTCTATAATAACAGAAATGAAGGAATGGTGTAGGTTATGAAGTCTTTGTTCCAGGGAAACATCTGACAGGAGAACAAAGCCTATGCCCAAGTATTCATTTCCTACAACTCTTTAGAGACTTCTTTTGTATATGTAATTTTTTTACTTTTTAAAGAAAAATTACCTTTTTTCATTTTGCTGTTTTGAGATCTCAGATGTAATCTGTGATAATGATATGATACATTATATAGCTTTTCAATCTAAAGTACCATTACCTCAGAACACTCATTTTCTTAACCCGTGAAAATTATTTTGGGAAGGTTTAGTGAGCAGTGTTCATGACTGCTTGACAGTCCATTTTTTAGTGCTGCCAATTACTGCACATACTCTGCTGCTGTCCTTTAATCAAAATTATTCTTGCTAGGTTGTCTCCAGAGGAGGGACGCAGAATGATCTGCAAACAGACAGAGACACTTGGTCGTCCTATACCCACATTTGGGTACTTTTGGGTAGTGAAAAGCCAGTGTGAGCCCCAGCACTGAATTCCTGATGGTCCACACTGGTTAGCCTGTAGCTCACTCCCTCTTTTATTTTCAGCCTGTTCCAGTTATGGCTAACCTAGCCAAATCTGGTACAAATTTCTTGTCCATGGTTCAAATGGAGAATATGTGAAGGGAAGGAGAAAATTAAAGGAAATAAAAGCTTGTGAAATTACAGCAGCAGAACTAAAAGCACACACCACTACCGTTAGCGATTCTTTCATAGAAATGAATATATTTTCTTTTTTTCATTCAGGAAGGAAATGAGTGGTCAACTGATGTGTTCAATTAACCCCTCTGAAATGGGATTAGTTTTATTTTGTCTTACTCAAGATGTTAATAAAATAATATTAGTTGTCATGTTATGCCATATTTTTTTCCTCTTGGAGCTGTAAATTTTCAAGATAAACAATATTCAGGATGAATAAAGATTCTGTGTGTGTCCAAAGACCAAAGCATTGTATTGAGTCACTGATGGACATGGTAGTTTTATGATAGCAAAACCCTGAAAGATGAGAAATAGTTCTCTTGAACATGGTAACACATGCAGAGAGCAAAGAGGAAGGAAGAGGAGAGGCATAAGAGTGAGAAAGGACTATGGATCCTCTAAAGAATTTGTCTCAGGGCAGTCACAGACATTATCAAATCTAGAATCACATGGCAGTGTTTGACTGCCTAATTCCCCCCTTATAGGAGCAAGGCACATGGCATACCAAAACAAGGGTAAAGCTTCCAGAAGTTCTACTCACTTTGTGATTTAATGTAGTAACAGCAAAAATTTAGAAGTTCTCAGAGAAGACTAAACTCCTAATTATTGTATTGATGTAAGTCTTGGACAGAAGTAAATGTCCTTTAGACTAATTCTCTACCACCGCCACATAAACAGTATTTCCTGTGGAGGGTTCTTTTTGGTTGTTGTTTGTGGGGTGTTTTTTGTGGGTTTTGTTATTGTCGTTGTTGTTTATTTTTTGTTAGTTTTAAAGCCTATCATCTGCTTCTTTGTAACCCATACCTACCTCAGAGGATTAAAGGAACACATGAACATACTTGGAAGGCACTCTTTGTATATGCAGTAGCATACTTACAGTGGTTTTAATATTACAAAAAACTTCGTAAAAAGAAGTAACAAGTAATGGTCACATTGGATATCACATAAAGAAATATTGGGAAGGATCTGTGTTTCTACTTTTCTGTTTATGGGAGGACAGAAATTCCCAAGTCATCTACTGTAATTGAATCCCAGGCATTAAGAGAACTTTTAAAAAGTAGTGATATGGTGCCTCAGCCTCTTAGAAACTACACCTGCACAATTATCTGTGTGGATTGATGCCCTGTAAGCCACTCACCTTGTATTTAGCATCTATATTTGTACTGTTTGGGAACAGATTCCATTTAGTCCCTGGAAAGGGACTGAGGTAGCTTGCAACAGGTGCCAGTGAAGGCCAGTTATTTCAGCATTTTGGCAGGATTCCTTTTAATGGGAAAGACCACTTCAGCACAGTGCCACTAACATCAGTCTTAGACATCTTTCACAAGTGAAAATGCTTCTCACATAGCAGGACTTGATCATCTCTCTCCCTACTGGGTGACTGCTGCCTTGTAAGAACCTGGAAAATGTGGACATGCCCTGAGGAAAAACAACTCACTGAGGCTTCATTTAATATAAAGTGTGAACTGAAACTGGTAATGGCTAAGAGTAGAGCAGTGCACAAAATCAGGCTAACTTCTTATCTGTAGTTTAATGCTCTAAGGGGAGAGAATGATGGCACCACCAGTGCAGAATGTTAAATTGTGAAAAAGTAGAGTGATTGCCAAAGTGGCAAGGCTTGTGAGGCTGAACAAGCCTGAACATACAGTGCAATGTAGACAGTCTCCAGCATACAAGAAATCTTGGTCACATTGCTAGTCTGGGATTACATCGCTTGACTGGGATTTTGCATGGTGGAAAGGCAGTGCTGCAATGAAGTTCTGCTTTCTAGAAGGAAAGGGAAAAGAGACTGATAAGATCAAATCAATCACCCCTTTTTGATGAGAGGATGACTTAAAGGTTTCACAGCTACTTCTGCAGCTTTTTCCTCCTTTCTCACCCAGCCATGGGACTTCAAAGGCAGGAGTGACTTAGGTGGAAGATGGAGCTTTCCAGATGTCCAAGCACCCTCATGTACACAAAATCTCATAAATTAAGATTAGACTAGCAGATGAATCTGTTCTAACTTTCCAAGCTAAAATACTGTGTGGGTTTTTTTCCCTGACTTCCCTATCATGGGAATGATTTTCTTTTTAATTAAACCCATCTGGGGATGCTTCTGGCCTGTGTTTTGCTAGGTGGAATTTTCAAGAATTTATAAGTATTGGCCAAAAAGCAGATAGCATCCTCCATTTGAAATTCCTGGCATAAGATGTTCAGAATTTCAGTTAGTGAGCAGTTGAAATGAACCAGTTCTTGCTGGGCTGCAAGAAATTCTGCATTCTGAAACACAGCACAATGCTGGGAAACTACCAATGTTTCACTCAAATTTTTATCTGTAGCCTATCCATAAATTTTCTGGGCTTGTAATTTCGTTTTTGGCTTGATAGATCGCTACACATTGTCCAACTGGTAATGTAGTCATGCCATAGCTTGAAAAAACTTGCAAAAAATTTTAACTGAGGGACAATCTGTGCATTTTCTGTAAGAAATGGTCTCCAGCTTTTATTTTCAGCAAATGAAGCCTGTATATAGTAGTTCAGATAAGTGTGTTTGAGAAGTGTATGTATCTATCAATTTATCTGACTGCCTTTGCTGGTTCATATTAATTCTGACATTGGGGGCTATCATTACTTTTTCATTTGTAAGCAAAAAAAAAGAAATTGCTTTTGGTCTGTTGGAGTTTCTTTGGTTTTCTATCATTCCTTCTCCGCAGTTGCTCCCTTCCAGTAGCTTGGAGAGTCTTAGAGACCAAAAGATTTGTGGAAAATGTTCTAAGATCTTGCTGTTGTCTAACAATGTCTATGTCAGTTAAGAACATCTTTCAGTAATATATATTTTATGTTTTCTTGAGCTGCTTTATCCTTCTTCATGTAAAGGTTGTTACCATTTTTATTTGCGAGTGCTCATCCATTGCAGGCTTAATGCAAAGCTGATTGTAACCCTCCTGCATCTTACAATGAATACATCATTGATACCCAACTAAGTGGAAATAATTTTCTATGGCAAAGCAGAAGAATTTAAAGTCATATCACACTAACTTCTTGTAATTTACTGGGATTTACAGATTAAAATGATTATTTATGAAATGACCGTGGTATAGCATACACAAGATAGAGGAGGAGAATCAAACCATTTTGTATGATTCTATACACTTTTCTATTTTTACATGTGTGCATAAGCATTTTGTTTGTATATACATAGCATATGCAGTATAACATACTGTAACCTGTGTGTGTAAAATTACATATAATATTTATGTAACACTCACACCCATTTGACAGCTTTGAGACTGCAGATGGATTTTTGAAGTTGTGATTTTTTTTTCAGATTTGATTTAGCTTGTTACTTTCTCATAAGGAAAGAAAATATACTTTTAATTAATATGATACTAATTAAGTTAGTCTGAAGCATTGTCCACTGAATCAACCAGAAAAGCATTGGTTATATGTAACATTGCATAATTTATGTCAACAGTGTAATTTTACTGTATTGGCAGGTAAACACATGGGGATGTTTTGTCTTTGAACAAATGATGAATTTCCTTTGCCTTTTTGGTTTAAATCTCCTAGCAAATAATTTGCAATTTATTAGGAAAGCAATGACAATGCACATAATTAGCTATTCTCTGTTGTTACCTCTATTTGATTACTTTCCTGCTATCACATGCAATATGAAACCATCTATTATGAGGTATAGAATATGTAAATATCTAACTTTACAAGAGAAACTGGAGACTGGTCCTTTTTCTAAAGAGGTGGGAAATAAAAGAATAATTGTTAACCATGTCCTTTCATTTTCTTGAAAACATCAATTACATTTACAAATCCCAGAAACACGAGCCTGCCAGTGGAACAGAAATAATTCTTTTCAGAAAAATCTAATCACATCTAATAGCTGAAATTTATTTACAACTGTAATTTTCAACATTAATTATGATAATGTTCTGGCTTCTTTTGTAACACAGTTTTCAAAAGCCTGGCAGTTCTCTTTTTGGTCTTGCTGTAACATATGCTTTGTGACTTGGAGAATTTCTCTACCTTTCTTTCTTCTTTTTGTTTTTTTTATATATACTCATGAGGGAAATTTCTTTTTCTACTCTGTTTCTTAACTATTTTCCTCACCTTCCCCATTATTTCCCCTTTCCTGGATGTTAATTTAAGAGATGGATTTTAGTGCTTGTACTGACTTTTAATGTGATCGACACTGAATGTAATGCTTTGTATTTTGGACACAGCAAACAGTAGCAGTGAGGAATTGCTATGCTGTGATACCAGGGTGCTCCAACAGTGTCAGAGCAGGAAAGATGCTGCTGCTATCTTTGTCTTGTCTTGAGACTGAGGCTTTAGAAGGTGCCTTCTTTAACTACATATTTATTTGGCTTTATTAAAGTGGTTATTAAATTATTTTTGAAAGAGCTTGGTTTTTGCTCTGCTAGCTTATTTGGCTGCCAGGAAAGAAAATCTGTGTGAGGAAATACTTTAATGATTTGCTTTTCAATTGTGAAAAGTAAGTCAAGTTGTCAAGATACCTGGCTTTACTCTGAAAGCCTTTTAAGAAAATGACAAAAGGGCTCTATTTTTCATTTTGTTTTGTTTTTTAAGTTGTGTTTTTCTGTGTGACAGGGAGATTAGCCAAAAAAATGGAATTTTTATTAGGACATGAAAAGGTCTCTAATGACCCTTGAAAGCGGACAAAAGGGTAGCACAATAAGTGACAGAACTCTAACGAGGGTGGAGGGCATTCCAGGAAAAAAAGAAATTAAATCCTTTAATTTTTTTCGGCTTGCCATTTTCTGACAGCTTATCAAGTGGTTGGGGCTTGTTTGTTTTGGCATGCGGTTCATTCATTGTAGGCAGTCGGTACTTTGTTCTTCTTTGTGATTTCCAAAACCTGATTGTGTTTATCCTAGACTGTGGGAAAAGTGTATATTCCTGTTTCCTTTATAAAAGTAAACGTCAGGTTTTGTATGAAATTTTATTTCCCATATTTTCCATTCCATTAATCATTATTGTTGAAATATGTCAGGCTCTGGCACATCACCCTTTGTTTTCATATGATTGTACAGATTGCAATGTCAGTGTGTGACCTGTTAAGTCAAAAAATAAGCATGTTTGGGCTGTAGTAATTATTACTTCATAAAGTGTAGCTGAGGAACATGCACCATTAGTGAAAAGGGACCAGGATTTAATTTATTGTTATTAAAATTGGTTTGGGGGATATCTAGCTATTGTTGTGTAGCACTTTCTCATTTGGTCTAGAGAGTACAAGACTTAGGGGAGCCATGATAAGGGCTCTTCATATACCTGTAGGTAGCTGTAGAAAGGAAGGGAATAATTTGTGTTTCCTGTGTGTAATGAAAAAGAGGAGAATTAATATGTGTAATAACGTTGAAGTAAGGGTTATTTTAATCAAATACTAAGAAAAAACTTCCTAGTGGTAAAGGTGCAGAACACTGGGATAAATTTCTTATTGTGAAATTTTTGCAATTGGAAGATTTTGAGAATGAGTTAGAAACACATCATTTGGGAGTGATTGTGCTGGGAGTCTTAGGCTCGAAGATCTCTCAAGATTATTTGCAGCCCCGTTCTTGGGACTTTTTGTCTTTAAAATGCTGAAGATTTCTGTGCAGTTCTTTGCAGTAACACTCATCTTCTCAAACCTGTGCTTTAGTAATTCTGTGCACTCTTGGCATTGTGTAAAATCAGGGCTGTGTTCCATGACTCGGGACCTATGTGGGCCACAGGTTAAACAGTAGGAACTAAATGTGAGGAAAAAAAAACTTTTTACATTGAAGGTGGAAACAATTCACAGGAATAAAGAATTCTTTATATGTTTTACATATTTAAATTATGTTTAATACCGTGTGAAACCAGTAATATATTTTCTCTTACATTGTCTTGCGGCTTACTGACAATGTAATATTTGAAGACTGTTTAATAACTTCAATCAACTCCTGAACCACAGTAGGTGACCAGACATTTCATAAGGTCATTTTTTTTTCTGTTATCAAAGTAGCATCATTGGAGGTTTGCATTTTAAAAAGAGATTAAAATGTTTCTCATTAGGAGAGAATGAAGATAATACTAAATGTGAGTAACAGGAATACAGAATCATAGAGATGACAGAAGCCTGATTATTCATGACATTCAAGCACAAGGTTGCTCTGTGTTGTACTTGGCCCTATTTGCTTCATTGTCTTTCAAAAATAAATTTTATTGAGTTGACTGAACTAAAACCAAAATGTGAGATGAAGTATAATTTAGACTTCTAGTACTTCTGTTGGGAAATTATTTTATCTGTTGTATGTATAGATTTATGTATACACTTATTTTTGATTACTTTACAGTGATGTGACAAAGCAAATGGGATGGTTACTAATTTTGAATTGCTTTAATCAATTCTTACATTTGTGTTTTTCAGCGGATTTCTCGGAATGCCTCTGGAGAGACAAGCATTCAGTTTCTAGGCACAGTGGTAAGCCTGTAATGACTGTATTGAAAAGAGTTAAGTTGGTAGAAGAATATAATGTAAACAGAAAGTAGCTAAATGACACTTGTAGTTATGGGGGTCAGTATTATTTGTAAATATTCTGAGTTTAAGAGGTGAATGTAGGCCAGCTGAAGCTAATTCCCAAGGCACTGTGTTCTACCTTTCTGTTGATTCAAGTCTGCATCTATTTCATTTAGAATGCATTTAAGGATAACTGGTTGTAGAGTTGTAATCTTATTGCAATATACTGGGGTTTGAGACACATCAGGGTCAATCCTACTCTTCGTCAGTACATTAACTTTCTGATCTCTATGGCTTCACTGTATCACATACCCCTGTATGTTGCGTTTGCTGGCTTACAACGCCTGTGTCCCAGAGTGGGTCTGTAACTGTCTTAGGAAAAGACTATTTAGTAATGCAAAGTGTTCTGTTCTTTTCTCACTCTAACCAGATTTGGTAGCTCTGTAGTTCTCTCATATTTTGTTTGCTGGATAGAAGTATGCCTAAAATCCTAATCAGATTTTATACCATTAGACGGAATTTACTCAATAAAATTATTCTGTGGAGCAGTCATGTATAATACACAAGTTTTGTGTTAGACTATAGATGCTTATAAACATACATGTGATTGAAGCAACTTCCAGTTCTGTGATTTGCATGATTAAAATGCAATCATTGAATTTTTTGAAGTTCCATATGTTTCTAAAATAGTTCTGAAAATTAAATAAAATTGAAGTATCCTCTAAAGTAATCTGTTCTACTTTCTGCCAACAGGTTTCACTGTAGTGATGTTAACAGTGAAAAGCCTAAGAATGAAACATTTCATTTAGAATTTAGTCCTAACATATTAGTGCACTATTTGTTTTGGACACAAGTGGTTTAGGAGTGCATATGATCATGCTTTCATTCCACTTACTTGTGATTAGTTCTTCTGCAAGTCCTATGAAGCCATTGTTTGTAAGGTGTAAGGGTAAACTTAACAAGAATACCTTGCACCTATGTTTTTACCTTACATGCTTGTTTTTAGAAATGAAAAGTGTCCCTAATTTTTTTTATTTATATATATACATCTCTGTGTCTGCATATTTATTTATTTGTCTTAATCACAAGCAGAGTAGCAGTAACCTAAAGACATAAAAATGAAGTTTTGTTCTGCACTCCTGTATTTATGATGATGCTTCAGCTCTGGAGTTGCAACCTCTCTATGTGAGATTGCTGCTAGGTGGCTGATTGGATAGTCTTTATGTGAGAAGAAAAGAATTACTCCAAGAAGATAAGATATAAACACAAATGCAACTTGATAATCTGACTGGATTTTAATTGATTTCTCTGTAAGTGGATGCTGTAGTAGGGAAAATTATGATTGTGCATTTAGTGACATTAAATATTAAATCTGTTGTTCAAATTAGATATGAAAATATTCTGTATTCATTTGTTAGAAGTGCCCCTAAAGTCTTGCTTACAGACCAGAGCTCGTGTTCTGGACCTTGTGCAACAAGAAAAGATTATAGAAGAGGGAAGAGAATTGATGTGCTTTTAGCTTTTAAAAAAATGGTGATGAAACAACTAATGGATTGTAATATATGTTAGATCTCACTGACTAGCTCATGTGTGTTTATTGAATCCTAGTTATTTGGGGAAATCAAGTATGTGATTACAACTGAAATTCTCAGGAGGACTAAACAGAAAAGCCTTTAGTACTCTATCTGAGATTTTTTTATTTAATATAAATTATGCATGTCTTGCTGATCAAACCCAGAGAGAGAACTTCAGCAATCAGGATAGAGAAACAGTAATGAAGTCTGCTTCCCAGGGTTTGCTCCAATAACAGTTTTCCCATAGAATCCAAGGCAGACTGTATACCTGTGCTCAGTTCCTCTAGCCTACTGTCCTCCTTTCCACTAAATCTTGCTATTTCATTTGTCCTTTGCTTGTTTAACATCCTTGTACTCTTCTGATTTAAACTTAATATACTAATTTTGGGTAACGGGGGGAATATACAATGGTATCCACTACAGATTGCTGCACATAAATACACAGTCTGTATGTGTGTACATGTGCACATACACAAATGTAAATATTCAAACAAAGAAAATGTTATCTTAATAAAGGCCCTAGAAATACATTCTGAGTTCACCATTACGTATCTCTTATTAAACCCTTGCTAAGTGCAGTTGACTTAGGAAGCGTTTGAAAGGAATATTAAGCAGCAAAAGTCTTGATTGCTCATTATTATTATGTTTGTTATCAACATAATAAACAGCTTGCAAAGTTACTTCTCTACCCTTTTTTTTAGTAGCAAATGTGAAGGATAACTCTGAGCATTCTGTGTTCCTTTTGATCAGGGCAAGTGTTGATGGCACTCCAGTGGTACCAGGCAGCATGGTGCTGTGGAGTGTACAGACCACTGACCTGTTCACCAGAATATGTTTTTAGAACCACCTTGTAAGGAGCACAGCTTGCCTGGCTTGTCAGGAAGGCATCAGCTTCAATAAATGGCTTCACTTGATTTTTTGACATTGGGCAGTAGAAATAACTCTGCTGCTGGATTTTGACAAAAACCAAGCCCCTGCTTCAGGAAGGCAACTGGCACTCTGAAGGGAGGTGAAAGCTGTGCTTCTCTATTAGAAATATCCTGGCTGTTCCAGTTAGGTGGAGGACAGAGAAGACTGCATTGCAGATGAAAGACAACAGTATAATACGAATTTTGCTGCATAACATATAGTAAACATCTAGACAGTAAGATGTTTCTGTTAGTGTAGCAGCATATTTCTGTTATTTTAGAGGAGAAAAGGAAAAATCATGTTGCTTTCTCCAGTGATGTCATAGGTTTAAATTCATACTGTTAGCATCACTTTGGGGGTCTACATGGATTAGTAATAATGTTTTTGTTTGTTTCTGATCACGTGTAGAAATTCATTCCTACTTGAGCATTTCTCTTATTCTCCAAATTGTAGTGGCATTAGATAGCTTATTTTCTCCAAATTGTTTTTTGATAGAGCGTTGTGAGTCTCAGATATGATAGAGACTCATGCTTTTGGAAGATGTACGAGGGTGTTTCTGCCTGAGGAGCAAGCAACTTGTAGTTGTAAGAAATCATTGTTAAATGTTAAATTTTCTTGTGATGATAGCGTTTTGAATCCTCATTAAATTGTTGCAGAGGAGGTCCTGGGTTACGGCTGTAATTGAGATTTTACATGAGTTTTTGCTCATTTGTCCCCATTCATTCCCCGAATGAATGTCACTAGATATGGTGTGCTGATGGAGTCCTACTATTTTGCCACTTCACGCTAGATTTATTCAGATAGTGTATTTATTAATAGCTTTACTATAGCAACAAGTAGTTTGGCTGTGCTATATATTGTTCAAAGAAAAAGGAAACAAGATAGTACATGATTCAGATTAATGTCCAAAACTGCCCAAAAGCAAGAGTGCAGGAAATAAGGGAGCAGTCATTTATGGGCTGTCTCATGTGTGTAGGCAGCTCGCAGAAGTAGGTTTGTCAAAAACGTAGAATCACAGAATCATTTAGATTGTAAAAAGACCTCCAAGATGATCAGTTCCAACCATTAACCTAGCACTGTCAAATCCACCACTAAACCATGTCCCCATGTCTTTTAAATACCTTCAGAGAGAGTGGCTGCACCACTTTCCTGGGCAGCCTGTTCAGTGTTTGACAACCTTTTCCATGAAGAAATTTTTCCAAATATCCAATCTAAACATCCCCTGGTACAGCTTGAGGGAGTTTCCTCTCATCACTTGTTACCTGAGAGAAGAGACCAAACCCCACCTGGCTACAACCTCCTTTCAGGCATTTGTAGAGAGTGAGAAAGTCCCACCTGAGCCTCCTTTTGTCCAGGCTAAACAAACCCAGCTCCTTCCACTGCTTCTCACAGGACTTGTTCTCTAGATTTAAAGATCATATGAAATAGATACATAAAATCTATAGAAAAACACTAGGATCTATGCACAGAGCTTCTGCTTCAGCCTCTGCAATTCAAAAAACTGGATGTTTGAGTACTCAGAGGGCCAAAGTCCACCCTTCATTCCTGGCTTTCTAATTACTCTCCAGTTTCTGTTGTGTCTTTTGTCTTTTCGTTCCACCTTCTGTTCTCTTACGTGAGAGGAATGTTTTTGGCTGGCCCACTGCTGGCCCTGGTCGTTTGTTGGTTATTCAGACCTCTCAGCTGGACTTCAGCAATGAAATACGTCTGGGCAGGCAGCCTTTAACACTAAGAAAGCTGCAAGTGTATAGAGAACTGCAGATGATTGTGCAAGCGTTAAATGTATTCTAGACTGTGTGTAGAATTTGAAATAAAGAAATTGTGTATGTTCAGATAATGAGCAGCCTGGCTCTATCACGTCTGTAATGTCATTGTCAGCTTTGGGCTGCAGACCATGCTTGACAGCGATGCTCTGCTGACCCAGTGGATCATTTTCCTCAAAAGAGATGGTCCCCATCCTCTGCTTATCATTTATGCTGTTTCTTTGATCTTCTCTAACAGCACAGCAAAAATATAAACAATTACTTTTTTTTCCTCACTGAGGAATGATGAAAGAAGATATACAACATACTGCTTGTGGAGGCTGGAAAGCGTGCCGGTGAGCCGGCCCACCAGAGATGAGGCCAGTGGAGCTCCTGGGTAGGGCATGCATCAGAGAGATTCTCCCGAAGTGAGGGTGACACAGAAGGCCTCTCCCAGGATACCTTGTTGCACTGTGCAAATGTACCCCACTTCTGCCTCCCTGGCTGGCCCATCGGCCTCTTGCCCCTTTTCGACCCTCTATGTCCCGGCCCTAGAATCTTCTCCCCTCCCTGCCTTGCCACTGGCCCTTGCTCCCCAGCTGCTCCCTCCCTGCCTCCCTGCTGGTTCCCTGGCCCTAGTCCTGCCTGTGTACCACCCCCTGGCCCTCTGACCATCGGCCCCTGAAGCTCTCTCAGCCCCTACCACCCCCCATACTTAAGCCCTTGCCCACCATTGTTCTGGGCCTTTGTTCCTGGAGCCTTTCAGGAGCATGGCTGCCATAAACCGTCCTGTGGAACTCCATAGAAGGATCCTTCCTGCCTCTTTGTCGCCGACGTGGATTAGAGCCATCTGTGGTGTGTGTGTGTTGTGCGTGTGGCGTCGCTGAGCGGCTTCCTTAGTGGAGATGCTTCCAGAAGGTTGCCGGCACCTCACCATCTCCACCCGCTGCAACACTGCTCAGTGTACTACCTAACAATACAGGAACAATACACCTAACAGGAACAATTACCTAACAATATAGGAACCCACATAGAGCAGATTGGAATTACTGTTGCTTAAGAGTCAAGCCATCTTTAGGTGCTTTCTGAGTTTTCTAGCACTGTTTTCTTGGTTCATCTATCTCATTGGAGGTTTTTCCATTTCTTCAGTCTGATCACCAATGGAGTGCTTTTTGCCACCTTTGATTTACAACATATTTGACGTTTTGCTGTGGTAGCTTATGCTCTTTTAGGAGTACTATTCACCTGTTGATACTAGACATCCTCTTCTTCAGCATTTTGCAGACCCATTAAAAATAGTTGAAAGACCTACCACTGCAACCACTGCTACCACTGCAAAGTCCAGGCTGAGAATACTGGATTTAGGAAAACTAGTCTCTGTCTAGCCCTGGCAATGTTTTTTAGTGTAGCTGGTATATTTATCTAGTGCAGTAGTAATCACAGTTAGTGAGTGAGTGTTGGGTTTTAGCTACTTCCAGATAGATTGGTAAAAGGATATTCCATACGCAGTCAGGGTTATTAGTTCTGTATCCTGTTCATGGCAGTCAGAAATGGAGAGCTTTACATAGAAGCATTCCTCAAAATCTTTGCCTTTTTGTTCTGTCTTACTGTATTTTCTTCAGTTATGGATCTAAGCTAATCATGGGAGCTACAGGCCAGTATACCAACTTTTCTCACTGCTGATTCTCCTTTCTGCTCTCTCTTTCCATGGCTTATCTGCTTTTTCTTCAAGAGCAAACTTCCAACTTTTTGTCCCAGTACTGAGGCTTACAAATTGTGCTGAAACCCTGCAGTCTGTCTATGATCTCATCAGCAGACAGCTTCCTCCTCCTTTTTTCCTTCTCCCTGCATTCTTATAAAGGATGTATGAGTCTGATTCAGCTCACAATGGCAAATGTTTAGCAACCTGCTTCTTTCACCCTTAGAAATTGTAGCAGTTCTTAACAAGTTCTTTTCTTTCTTTATACTTTTCTTTCTATATGCGATGCTTCTGAAAGTAGATACTGAAGATTTATGCAGACTTTCAAAGATTGGTTGAAGACCTGCAGAGGTTACAAAGGGAGTTTCTATTGGAATATGTAGAGTACTAACCACAAGAAAATAAATATAGGCCAGTAGGTGTTTATTTTGCAAGGTAACGTCTTTTTTAAAATGATTTTTTCACTCTTCCTCTTCACAAGCCTTAAGATTAGGGTCCCTACTGATCTAAAGGGATTCGTACTGTTGTATAGGTTGTTTTTTTTTCTTTTCATCCCTTTTCAGAGGCACTGTGAACCACAGTGCTTCTAGTTGTAGAGCTATCATCAGTGGCATTTCAGTAGTGCAAAGGCATCAACAGAAAGAGCATGCAGTTGTTCCTGGAAACAATAACTTCCTCAAGTCCCTTTTTAATGTTGATGATGAGAATCCTGAGACTGGCAACAAGGTGCTGCAGTATTTTGTGGAAAGTGGGTAACTCATGCAACAAGGTTTTCACTTGTGAAAGTAGTGACCATCATTAGGACTTGGCATTGAGAATTGTTCCAGTTCATGAGGTGTGAATGATCAGGTGCAGTCAGACAGCTACATATGCTGTTCACATTTCAATTGTCTTATATATTATTTGCATGTTTTAAAGCAGAAGGTATAGTGATTGTATTAAAACTGTCCACTGGGGGCAAACTCAAAAACAACAGAAAGATTTAGAAATACTGGTGTTACCAAAAGCTATGTCCCTAAAATCAAAATAATCAGATTATTTTGGAAATCTTGCTTCGATTCCTTTGGAAAAAGAAATAAAAATGTTCTTGGAGTTCTTCCTGAATTTTGCTCCTGTGACTTAAAAGAAACCAAAAGTGCCACAAGTTCCCACAGAACAACTTCTTGTCGTCTTTGCCCGAGATCTCCTTGAACAAGAGGTGGTGGTGCTGCGGTGAAGCTGAAGATGTATAGATGCTTGTTGGATACCTAATTGGCTGCCAAATTTCCAACTGGGCTATGGATTTTGGTCTTGTTTCCATAACAGAGCCAGGGCTCTTCAGACTTGTGAAAACATAGCTATGGTACTTGTAGGTAGATGTACTTACCTTTACTTTGAATCAATTTGTCTGAAACTGAACAGCAATTTAAATAGTGTATGTGGGTGCAAATTGGATAAGGAGTTGGGAATGGGGATTGAGAGCCAGAAATCTGTATTGCAAGCATTGCTTTCTTACAAAACCAGGATGGGAGTAGACTATTGCATTTAAATTCTAATGTTTTGCTTTTTATTTATTCTTTTTTTCTTCTGTTGTCAATTAGAGTTTTAATTAGCAGGAAAAAAAAGATAACATCACAGGTAGGTCAGGATTTCCATGAATGTGCTTAATGTTGGTGGATTCTGTAGTGTGTGTGCTATCTGTAGTATAGTGGTCTTTGTTTATAATAAATGAGGCCACTCATCCCTCAAAACTGGGATTTTTGATTTTCCATATTTCATTTCATGAGTTTCTTTCTTATTGAGCTCAGTAACACTTTAGGGACAAGGACTGAACTTGGTTGGTTAGCCTGTTACGTCTTGGAACACAAGTGGACAACTTACCCAAAGGTGTAACTCAAGTGATTTACTTTGGTAGACTATGATTTACCACTGAAATAATTATTAATTGCTTGATTTGGCCAAAGAAGTGTTGGTGGTTTTTTTCTTAACTATATCAAGACTGTTACCTCGTAGCAAAGATGAGCATTTTCATATGAAGATGTTTACTGCCACGTACTAAACATATATGTAGCCCATGTTTTTAAACACCCTTTTGATGTTGGCAACTTTGGCATATATCCAAGAACTGTTTAGGAGGTATTAATTTGTATGACTTTGAAGCTTAACCATGAATATTAATGAAACAAAGACATGATGAAGTTGGTAAAGCTAATTTAAGTCTCTGAATGTAAATTTTAAATGAAGTTTTTATTGATAATAAATATTCTTTGTTTCTCATTAGTCTTCTAGGATCCAGTGGTAATATCAGTAAAATAAACATGTTTTACAAAGATTTAACATTAAAAATGCTATTAATATGACCCTTGGTACGCCAGCACAATTAGATTTCAAAGTGAGCATTTAGGATGTAACAGCGATTAATGACAACCATCGAAAACAATTTTGAACTCCATCAGTTTAACTCAGGAGGGTAAACTTAATATGATAATTTATCTAGTTGAATTGTATCAGCTTAGCAGGAACGTATGCAAATATGTGACCCTTACCTAGAATCTAAATGGATGCTGTGCTGATAGATTTATCAGTTCCATTAAAGAACTTTAGGGAACTTCGGAATTTCAGCAATTGTTCCCTTGGAGGTTGAAAACCAAACCTGATCTCATACTGGGACCATTCTGGTCTGCATATTTCCATAATTTGCCTTTGCTGCTAATATGACAGCAAGACGCAAATAACTGTTTCTAATAATATCAAATGGAGTTGTGGAGGACAGCATTTTAATGTAGTAAAAGACCTCCCCGTGGGGTTGTTATTGCCACTATAGAACAGCAGTTACACAGTTGCAACAATAGTCTCTTAATTGATTCGTTTAATTAGCAAGAGATGAAGCTTGTGCTGCATCTTGTCATCTGTTATCATGGGGGCGGCTACGGAGAGAGTCTCTGCATTTGTCACTCTATAGGGTCAGGTTTAAGCTGAGTAAAGGCATTGCACCTATAGAGGTGAGCATTGGTGAGAATGTTTTGTGAGCGTGCTTTCACTCAGGTTTTCAGTGTGTGGACATGTCTGGTTTAAGAATCTGCATGGTTTTTGGGGGAGAATTTATGACAGAGCATTGTTTTACTGGGGGAAAATCTTAATCCAGCAATGCCAGGCATTTCTAACCTAAATATGCAAATCTAAGTATTATAGGAATGGTGGATTATTTGGGGCATCACTGTTGTAGACTAGATTTACTTGGAAGAAATAGGGTCAGATTAGTGAAACAAGCCATCTGCCTCGTGATTGCTTTTTCATGGCATTTTTGTCTTCAGACTAGATAAACAATGAGTTACATGAGCACATGGTCCATGGTAGGGAGCATGTGTAAAAGAGGGACTTTTTTTGTGTTTGGTTTTTCCCAGAGTAGTTATGAATACAGATACAGTGCTTTGCTTGTTTCTGGGAGATGAAGTAAATTTTTACTGAGACCTATTTTATTTACATTTTAAGGGTGTGTAAATAAATATATTTTAAAGACATGTAAATATATTTGGAGCTTCAGCTTCATTTTTCTCTTCTCCTTGGCTTGGCTTTGTCTTCTGTTCAAGGTTATTCTTCCTTATGGAAGGAAATATTTCTAGAGGAGGACAAGCTTCTTGTTAAATGCTAATTAAGAAAATGAAGGTTAAGTTGGCATACTTCCATTGTCATAACACTGACCTAAAATAAGGGATCTCTTACTAATCTGAAATAAATTAGAGGGGGAAGGCAAGTAATTCTGTGCATATGAAACACTTGAGATGTCTTCTCATTGTCTGTTTTTTAAATGACTGTGTTTTGGGGTTTTTTTGTTTGTTGGTTTTTGATTTTCCACTTATGTGCTGTTGTGTTGGACATGCCATCTAATTTTGGAATACAATGGTCCTGTCACTCTGTAGCAATATGCTGTCAGAGAAGGCATGCTTTTTAGGACAATTAAGGCGAAGTTTTAGCCCACTTATCATTAAACATCCCAAGGTAATTTCCACAAGGTTCTGAGATTGCTTCATATTCTGAGAGTCTTGGCCAAAGTCCACTTTGTGTAATTACCTTCTGTCTGCACAAATCCCTAATGCAATTTTAGATGCGTTTGGTATTTTTCACTTCCTGTCCTAAATAGTGAAAATATTGCTACACACTGCTCATAATTACTGTGGGTTATAGCCTTGGTTCAAATAAAGAGATTACTTAGTGAATTTTGTGCTCCCATTGTTAAAACAACAGAATATGCGACAAAAGATGAGTAAATAGTAGGATATAAATTAAATCCGCAAACTGATGGAATAACTCTCATTTTTTGACTATTCTGTTTCACTGCGTTTTGTCTGTCTCTGAGCTGAAGTATCTCTACTGCTAGGACCATCATTGAGGGAAAGACCAACTCTCAGGCCATGTCAAAGGTCAAACTTAACAGACTGCATGGTTCTTTGAAGCAGGTCAGAAATCAGTGTGGGGCTCTAAGTGCTGTTGTCGTGCACTCAGTTGCCTTTTAGGTGGATTTCACACTTTTTTGTTCCCATGGCTGAAACCCTTGACTGTATTTGTCTCTTAACTAAAACTGGTTTCAGTTCCTCTTTCTGCATGCTTTCATGAACTCCAGAATGTATGTTGAACCATGCTGTCTTTAAAATGGTCCACTTCTGTCTTGTCTTGTTTGATAGAATTTATTGCCTTCTACTTGAAGTTAGTGCCTTCATCACTAAAGCCTTATGTTGCTTTGTTGTATGCCATGCTGAATCTTTTTTCCTGATATTTCATTTCCTCTTTCTAGTAATCTTTTCTTTGTTTCTTCCGCCATATTTATCTGCTCCATCTTTTCTCAGATTGCTTCTCTTGTGCATTTCCTGTGTCAGATTCTTTTAGACATACTTGTATTTTGGAGGTTTTTTTTTTCTCTAGAAAGAAACATGGTTTGAGAAGAGAGATAATAGTATTAATCTGACATTGACTTTCATATCTTTCTCTAAATAGCATTTAGGAGAAGAATAAACCTTAGAAAGATTGCTATGCATCAGTAAGTTATATAGCTGCTGGAGTTATCATATAAGTATTATAGATGGGGAATACCAGGGACTCTTGTAACACGAAAGTTCTTCCTTTGTTTATTCATTTTCTTCATAGCATGTAAAATCTGTATTTTGAAGCACTTAAATTTTTTCTGAGTTTTCATTTAAAGCTCTCTGCAAACAACAGGGGAATTTATCATGCAGGAACACAGAGTTTATTTCATTGTTTTATGAAACTAAAGTTTCACATAAATTCTCTTCTGTGTAAAGTACATTGAAAATTATGTGAATGATGTTTTAAAAAAGATTCTGTGCATCCCTGCTCATCTGAAGGACAGCAATCCATACTGCTGCAAGCATTCGCCTGGTACAAGCAGGCAGTCTTCATCTTAATTTCATTCATGCTATTTGATATTTATAGTCCTTGCCCACAGCAGGGCAAAGAAAGGTGAAGGACAGAGCAGTGGTAGTAGGAAGTATCATGCTTTGTGTGACCATCTCCCAAACACCAGTCTTATGCCTTGGAGAGGTGCCATGTTGGCAGAGTGCACAGGAAGTATTCGCATAGCAAATTGTGTTACGAACAACAGAACCACAACAAGGTTCTTCCTGCATCTAATGATGTTTGACTGGGGGAGGGAGAGAGAAAAGGGAGGTCAGGGCAATGTGGATGAAAAGAAAGGGCCCACACTATTGTAAGGACATCGAAAACAAACTGCCCCCGTGCCAAAGACTTCAGCATATATGACAGAGCAGTGCTGAGTGGGCCACGAGAATACTCAATTGAGGCCAAAACGCCCCATGGGTAGGAAAGCTGTGGTAATGTCCTGTAATGTTCCACTGTAACTCCTTCTCCTCCCTGCCTTAGAGCGACTTCTCTTGACATGCTCTCAGAAGCAATTTTCACTTGCTGTTTGCTTTGACGTCAGCGTTTTTTTGAGGAAAAACAAAGATGTTCAAGTTTTAAAATACTTATATTAGTGTTCTGTTACAAGTCTTTGGGCGTTCCTTGTTTTTTTGTGAGGATTTTCTGTTATTTTGGGTTTTTTTTCTCCCTAGGTTTGTCTTTTAGTTATAAAAGAGCTGCAGGGAAGCCCTCCCTTAGCCTTGCAAGTTCCAAGCCCACTGTTAATATTTAACAAATACTCAGCAAGCAGAACAACCCAATGTGCTCACTGTACCTAAGCCAGATCGGGACACTGCATTAAGAAGATCCCAGCTACATTCTGACAGGCATTTTTTCCAAAGCCTGATTTTGATATATTGACAGAGAACAAGCATACATGGTAATGGAAATAGCCTCGTTTATGGTATCAAATGGTGGCTTTTGTGAGGTGCAAACTGTACTCGAGTGTCCTGTAAAGCAAAATACAACCTTTGCGAAATTGTTACAAAGCATCTCAAGATGCTAGAGAGGCAGAGAATTTCTCCACCCTGAAAATGTTTCTTATCATACTTCAGTCAAGGTGAAAACCCAGAACATTAATGTTTCCTCATTTATCTTCAGTAGCCAAATAGAATTGCAGTGTTACACGTGGAGTAACTGTACAAACATGCTTACGCTCAGAGAGGCCAGGGATGACTCTTACAGTCACAGAATGTTTGAGGTTGAAGCAAAGCCCCCACTCCTTCAAAGCAGGGTCAGTGAGAGCAGACTCATCATTGGGCTGTATCCAATTGGCTTTTGAATATCTCTATGAACTCCACATCCCGACAATGTGTTCAGCAGGCCACCAGGCACTAAAACAGAAGTGATGTAGATGAAGAAAATCAGGACAAGTAATTCCAGGTCTTTGGTAATGCTGAGTGTAAAAGAGAATAATCATTCTTTGCCAGAGCTTGTGTGACTGCACTGAGAAGTATTTATTCAGTTGAGGAGTGATCAGAAGCTGCATTTCTAATCTGAAAAAGCCTGAACACTTGTGGTGGAGATATAGATATGTAGCAGAATGCTCTTGTGGTATTATATTCAGGAGGAGTTTTTAAAAGCCCATTACTGAATGATCAACCCTCAGTGGTTCATCTGCTGAGACGCTACGTTAGCAGTGGTGAATTTTGAGTCCAAGACTGATCCATTTGTATTCTTTCCAGGTGTCTTTCAGCGCTGCAGAAGCTCCTCCATCTTTGCACCAGTTCTTGAAGCATTTTTCAAACCCATGTGGTGTTTTTGGTCATGTGGCAGTTGGCACCAGTTGGTTCCAAAACCATTTTCAGCAGCATGAGGCTGCTGGGAGGCCCCTCCAGCTGTAGAGAAAACAAACTACTTTTTGTTTTCTACTTCTGATTTTCTTCTTGCTGGCTTGGCTTGTGGTTCACAAAGTCCACTCCCGTTCTGCTAGAATTATATTTGAACTGGCATCAGTAGCAAGAGAGATGTAACAATTTGCCTGGAACACCTCATCTGAAAAAAGAGTATTCTCACTGACAGATGATCTTGTGTTGTTTGTGCAGCTTGTGTGCAGGTGCTGGGTTGAGTAGATAGCCTCAAATTACTGACAACTCTGTTGAAGCTGGACACTGGCTGCCAAAAAATTTGGAGTCTGAGCCAAGCTGACTTCCTTGGGCTTGAAGGAAGCACAGTGGACTCCTGTTACCATAGATTCCCTGCAGTGTCATTCTGGATAGTGAGGGAGGGACTGTGAGAAGATGTATTAAGGCAACTACTTGAGGTTGTAGTGGAGATACCAGGATGCTGGAACTCATTTTCCTTGTATAAATTTTGATGAGCAGAGTAAAAAAGCATCTGAGATGGAAGTCAAGCTGAAGGCTGTGATTTCCACCAATTTTCATGTATGACAGTGTGAGATGTCTAGCATGAGCAAGTCAGATGCTTGGTTTTATGCACAGACTGCAAACTGAATGGCGTATATTAGTTTCTGGCTTCACTACAGACTGTAATACTCTCCAGGCCATTTTGGCTTCTCAACAGCAGGAGACAGCAGCAGAGAAGTTCCTCTGCAGAAAAACTTTATACAAACACAGTTGCTTCCTAGGGAACTCACTGCCACAGGCATGCTCAGTGTAGGCCTAAGAGCCTTAGCAGTTTTTGGGATATACGACTCTCTCTTGTGTCCAAACTAGAGCCACCTCTCAGTACCTAAAAGATTTGTCTGTGTCTGCTAGCTCAGAGCTAGACTTCCAGGGCAGAATCAGCCAGTGCTGTGCAGCCCTCTTGAGCTCAGCGTGGCACTGCTCGTGTTTTGGTTTTAGTCCATTTTTCATTTAGTGTCAAAATTTCCTTATGTAATATACAGCTAAAAGTGATTTTGAAGAACTTTGGCTTAATTGGGGTTTTGCTCCCCACCCCCATGCTTTTATGTTTGAAGGCTCCATTAGTGTCCATAACAAAGAGAGAGTAACACAGATGGTAAACATTTTTACCACAGAACACCAGCAGTGAACACCATATCACTGATTTAGGAGTCTCTGCACTGTGCTTGCTCAGCTGTACATAATCACTCTCATTTCCTTCCCTTGGGTTTCTGGCCAGCTTAGGGAGACTTTACTGATGTGCTTAGTGAAGTCTCCCTGGCATTGCTGGGCTATTGCTCAGTTCTCATACATGCTTCTTTGTAGAGCAAGAAGCTCCACACTGGAGCTGGTGTGAGCTTTGGCTGGCGTGTTCTCTGATTTTCAGAAATGTATTTTAACCAAATGTACAAGGCTAAAATTAAAATTCTTTTGGGTGAGGACAATATCTGCCTTAGCTGCCAAGCAGCCTAGTGCATTTGAATGCCTCCCTGATACAAAAGATAATAAACCTTTGGGAGCTGCGATTAGCCTTGCTAGGGTTTTGTGGGCTAGTTGCCATGGTAGAAGCTAGTGAACATTTGGTACAAAGCAATAACTTTCTTAAAGTTTCAATTTTCATTCTGGGAATGCTGATAGAATGATGAATGCTCTGAATAAGGTTGTTTGTTCTCTGTAGTAGTTCAAATAAAACTGTAAAAAAGTGGTTTGGTTTGGTGCAGCATTTTACCAAGCCAACTAGCTGTGAGGTTCTTATGTTCTCTTCCTTTTCACTTTTCTTTGTACAAACAAAATAGCAAACATAGGCTGTCTATCAAAAATGCATGTAGCTTTTCTTTTATACTTAGATGAGAGGGATAAAATCAAACTAAAATTTCAAATACAACCGTGTCCTTTGGGCCAGAGAGTTTTTTTTTTCCCAAACAAGCATGCACTACAGTCTGTGTAGTGGTGGCCCGTTTTGGTGACTTGTTTACTGGTGTGCCTTTCATATCCAAATTCTTGGCTACAGACAAAGCATTCAAATACTTTTTGTCAGAAAAAGAAGATGAAAATTGTCTGAAATTGAAGCCAAGTTCACATTCTCTGGAGTACTGTTTCAGCCTTTGGGAGGACTATCTAGTGCCGAGTAACTGAAAACTTGAGCTAGGTTTGTTTGAACAATCTAAACTTAAAGAAGAGACAGCAAAACAAATACTTTTTAATTCTTGTGCTTTTTATATTTACACTGGCAGTGGTGTCTTCCTCAGATAAAACATTTTGATATTAAGCAGTTCCTCTAATTTTACTGAGCTCTGTTTCTTTTTATGGTAACACACACTGTGCAGGAAGGTCATTATATGGGAGAAAAAAGCTGTCAGCATAAAAGAGAAAGTTAACATTGCACATGTCTTTGTTTATGGGGTTCTTGGAATGTGGTGTGACTTGAGCCAAATGATGGCTTAAACTGTTCTTTTTAATATGCTGGATGGCCTCTCCCTATGTTCTGCCAGGAATAGGTACTCCACCTTGCAAGTAAAAATTGTAAAATTATCTGTGAATTCATCTCAAATGTTTCCTTTATATGTTGCTAGTACTTGCTTCAGAGACCATTTATATGTCTCGTAAAGGTTGGTGGAATGTGGTCGTGGTTGCATTCAATTAACCCAACTGTGTGTGATAAAAACGTTGACATGAATAATTGAAACATGTATTGGTTGCATATGCAAAACCAGTTTAGTTTGTGCCAGTGTGTGTTGCCTGATGACCGTACATCACAGGGAGCCTTGCAAACTGCATTGGTGATTTTTGTCTCATTTAGTATTGCATTAACATCTGTGGCACAAATGGCCATTCATCACATGGTAGTTTTGTCTGAGTTCCAGAAGAAAGATGAAAGAAAATGCAGCCACTCTACATTTTTCTTACTTCCATCCCCCAACAAGTTTAATGTCTAAGGTTAAATGAGGGCAAAGGGGTAAAAATGCTGAATAACTTTCAGGTTACAGAAGCAGAAATAAATTCTTCAATTTTGTATTTTAGTCAAGGAAGAATAAAACTTTGTCTTCTCGAAGCCAAAACTACTGCCTTTGGTTTTATCTTGAAATGAGGTTTCCTCATAAAATGACATGAGGCCTATCAGATGTTAACCATCTTGGGGATTCCTGCTGAACCAGTCCTGTACAGGAGTGAGCCCTGATGACTTTGAACATGAGAGATCAAATCAACAATTAAAGGATAATAGTGAATTGAGAAGAAAAAGGAAGATGACTAGCCCGGGAGGATTAGCCTGAGTCAGGAACAAATTTCCTGAAATTACTCAAGCAGGTGCTTAAAGGGAGGTGGGTTATTATGTTAAGGAGTGATTTTTCAGGAGTGTGTGAGCCAGCTTACAAGCAGGTGTGAGAGGCCGTGGAGGAAAAAACTCCATTGGGGAAGAGAAAGATACTGACTCATAGGGTCAGAGAGAAGGCAGTGTACTCCTGGAAGATAACAAGATTGCTGTTCTTCCCTGTGAGAGGCAGTGTGCCTTGTTCTATGAAGGAGGTTAATGTGCTAGCCCACTGACCTTTTCCAGTGGGGAAAAAGGTGTGTGTAAAGAGCTAATATACATATTTTCCGTGTGATTTCTTTGTATAATATCAGTAGATATTAAAAGCAAGACTTGTTGAAAGGAAAACAACTGGTATAAGCTGCTGAGGCAAGTTTCACAGGGAAAACCAGCATCTTTTATTCGACGAGGCAATGATGTTGTGAGGAGAAAAGGCAGCACCTACGTTCATTGTCTGTTCCCTGCTGCAGCTTCAGTGAGGAAGGGGGGGTGAAGATTTGTCTGAGATGTTTTCACAGGCTCCATCCCTGTACTTTGATGTCGGGAAGCTGCAACCAGAGCAAAAGACAAATCGAACATGGGCACGGGTGAGGCGAGGACTTTCAGTTTCTTCTCTGAAGAGTTGGTGTTCCGTGATCTGTCAGTGCAGTGTGAGCATTGTTTCATGAAACGACCCAGCATTAACAGATATTACAGCTGCCTGTGTTTAGATATTACAGCTACCTGTGTTTCCTTTTATTAAAATATTCTCAGACTGATTTTGTGCACTCAACTGTATGCACGCCTGCCTCATGAATAAAAGTGAGGATTTGGTTTTCTCATTTTCAATGTGTTTCATTACACTGGATTCCTTTACAAGCCAAGCTGGTATTTGTTTGGCTGAATTCATTTTGGAGAGTTGTATGGGAATGGACACCTCAAATGCTAATATCTGATTTTTGTACACACTATAACATCTGTGCTAGTTTTTGTGGGGATAAAGATTCTATGGGCAGTGGTTTTGTTCAGAAGTAATTACATTAGTGTTCAGTAAACCTGAGATTGTATATTTTACTATTTATAAAATATTTGTCAAAGGATTATCCATTAAACACTTCTTCCATATAAAGGAAGAAAGCAGAGTTTATTTGGATGTCAGAGGTTTCACCAGACTGCTGTCTTCTGGCCTCAATCTAAAGAAAAGGAGGGAGACCTGCAAATACCAAGCATATAAAATTTCAGTGTATTTTACTGGACAAGGACACTTTATGTTAAAAAAACATGTACTTTGAAAGATTTCCAAAATATATTGTTGGATTCAAAGTTGTGAAATGTAATTGCTTTTACATCCTAGCAGAGCCACAGGATCTGGAGAGGCTTAAGAATAGTGAAGACTGAAGGCCAGAATTTCAGAGGCAGCTTAGTCCGACTAAAATTAATTCATGTTAGACACCTAAAGGCCTTTGAAATCTGGCTCTGAGCCCATAGTTTTTGTTGCTGTTAATACTTTGGACATTTCTTTATGCCAGCCCTTTGGTTCAACTCAAGGAACAGGAGAGGGATTTCCTGTGTCGGTCAGCAACGTGCTGTTTAGCACTGGAGCTAACCCCACGCACAGGGCTGGGCAGTGCTGCCCTGGGACTCACTCTACATTAATATTGCTCTAGTAGAAGTCAAAGTTTAATTGCTGATGCGACACTTGACTCTGTTCTGAACTACAAATAAGTTCTGAAGTAAGGAGGATATCAAAGAACAATTTCCCCTTCCCTCCCCCACCACTTTTTCTCCTGGGTTTCAGTGTTCGCCCCAAGACTTAGTTTGAGAGGATAATACATATGCCAGAAGCATGGACATCCCTGTACTGAGCTTGTTGTGTAGTCATAATTTTATGGGTAATAATACTACACTGTCTTTACAGGAAGGAGCGGCCTTAGAGAGTCGGGCTGGAAAATAGCTAAAAAGTATAATCTTTTCTCCATCAAATTATAAAAATGTACTGTGCTCACTGAAAGCACATAAGGATTAGAAAGTGAACACTAATCTATTTGGCTCTGTCTGAACCTTCATATTTCTATTTATCTCAGTGGGAGTTTTTAATATTCTACTGATGTTCTTTTATGTTTTGCTGACTTCCAGGTTGAGATACTGTCACTTAGAATCATGTTGACTGCCTGAATGCAAAATCAGACTTTATGAGAATTAATAAAATCATGCTATTACGGATCTTGGAGATGACACTAGCTAATATAAATGGTGTCCAAAAATGGTGTAATGAGCTGGTTGTGCCTTTATTTCAAGGTTCTTTTTCATACACTTGAAAGGGTTTTGCAAAGGTGTATGCATTTTAAGGGTCAGATTCGGCTTAAGTTACTGGGAGAGTATCTCTAATTGATCTAACCCACAGTGCTAAACTCATGAATGAAACTTCTTTCCAGTTGCTACTACATTAATTGCAAATTACTCTTGCCTGGTCCCCATTTTGTCCTTTGATTTTCCCTGGATGCCTGCCTCCTCCCCACCTCAGTTCCAGACCATGGTTTTTGAACATGCAGTGACTTTGCAGCTGATTCAGTGAGGACTGCAAAAAAGTTGTAAAGATGAGCAAAACTTGATTTAGAGTTTTGATTCATGAGGACATGTACCACTGTGATTGTGGTGTTGAAGTGTAGAATGTGCAGTAGTGAGAAATACAATATATGAACTAAGTAAACTGCAGCTCTTGTTGGCAGTTCCATGCATGGCTTGAAAAGTAACAGTAAACAGTAAAGTAACAGTAAAAAACGTTTTGTTTATAACAAAACTGGAAACACAAAAAGGGTAAAAATTAATTCAGCCCTGCAAATTAAAAATATATTAAGATCTATTAGGCAAATACAAAATTTGGTTAACTTGTTGCGAAACTTAATTGAATGATCTTCAGTTAAGAGAGAAATAATGGAAACATTTTGTTAATACTTTCATCTTACCCATCAAGTTCCTTAATCACTTTGTGCCTGTGCTGCCAGACGATGAGTTGAAATTCAGGCTCAGATTTAAACTGTTGGTATAAATGAGGCATATTATGGGGTAACTCATGTATGAGATTCAGTTCTACTTGGAGGTGTGAAGACAAACAGTGGAAAGACTTTCAGATAGGAAGAATCCTGGGGAAGCAGGAGCCTACAACCACCTTCTTCTCTCTTTGATTCAGTCTTAGTGAATTTTGAAGTGAAGCAGTTTCAGGGGAACTGGAAAGTTTTAATCTTATGGCTGTTTTTGAGATCGCTCAAAATAAATCTGCAGTTTCTCCAAATAACTTACAAGGCTTTTAAAAAGATTTGGGAATGGAACCACTGAAGCTGTCCATTCTGAAGAGTGACCCTACTGTCAACTTCACCTTAGAGCAGGTAGAGAGGTTTCTGACACATTTAAGGCTCTTAGGAAAGTGCTACAGTGAATGGTTCATCATGGCCTTATTCTTGAAAGCACTTAAAATACTGACATGCTTTTATGAACTGACATCTGTATAGACATTTTTTACCTTGGTCCATCATTTAGCTGCATTCATTATAGCTTTTTTGCCTACTCAAAGCCTCTTTGAATGAGCTCATGTAGAGGAAAGTAGGACATACCCTCCAGTTCGTGCACTGCTTTTCTCAGTAGTGTTTGCATGTGACTAAGGATTCATAAGTAATAGAATTATGAATGCCTAAGGAATCTTTCTTCATTTGTAACAGTTTATATTCAGAGCACTTCAATTCTATAGAGAGTCTGTAAAATCTCCAGCAATTTATGAGTTTGCACTCTGGTTTTCTCACCAGAGAGAATCCTTCTCCAGGTTCTCCAGTACTTCAGTGGTTGCCACAGGTACAGATTTTACAAGTGTGTGTCATTTGTCCATCTTCTTGCTGCTATGTCCTTGTGGTTTAAGAAGTAGTATGGCTACAGGCATGTTGATGTCTTCCAATAGCGAGAAAAATGGCTAAAGAATGGAGTCTTTATTCTTCAAAAGCGAGGACTTGTGGCATTGAATAAGTGGGAATATGAAATGAATCACTTGCTTGTATAAATCTGTTAGATTTATATGCAGCACAGATAAATTAAGGCTGGTTGGTGGTGACAGACTTCAAGTGGGAGGCATCTAGACCACTTCCGTAGCCAAGAAAGCATTTTATTGGAGACTAAAAAAACCCACTGGAAGTTCTTATATGTGCTTTAGAAATTCTCTCTTGGTGTTTCTGGAATGTGAAGTTGGTTAAAGTGTGGTGCTAATAATACCAAGGTTGTGGTTTCAATCACCATGTGAGGGTTGGACTTAATGATCCTTGTGGGTTCCTTCCAACTCAGAATATTCTGTGATTCTGTGAAATGCAAAAATTTCATATGTAATAGAAATATATTTGGGCAGATGGGCGAATGTCTAAGAGATGGAGAAGAAGATTATTCAAAATTCTTAATGTTTGGTCATCACTTGTACATGTGCCAGGTTGTACCTGAAATCACATGGCAGAACAAATTGAGAAAATGTGCCTACTCAAAGAAGGCTTGTTTTGCATGAAAAAAGGCTGGGTTTGCTCCTTAGGTAAGAAATTAGTCGGGAATCGTGTGTTGTATTTTTGTGGTTAGCTTTTCAGATGTGATAGATCACTCTTGTATGCATGCAAATCTGTGGAAATGGCAAATTCTTCCGTCTTTCAGGAATCAGGGTATTGATAGTTCTCTACTATCTCTTAGCTGGAGTAAGTTATTTCTCTCAATAGAGGACTGTTATAACCTTTTCTAATATGATTTTGCCTGCAGCTTGCCAGTGACATCTTTACTATGCAGGCATGCATGGTGGCCCAGTGGGAGTTTCAGTTTGCTTCCGATTATTTCCCAGGCTTTGGCTGGGGAATTTCTCAGGCTCAGACAGTTCTGAGCACTCGTTTCAGAGCACTCCTCTTCCTCACTGCACATCAGTGCCAGATTTTCAAAGATGCAAATACAGCACAGCGTGTGACAGTTCTGTCTCTGCAGCCCAAATACATGTATTTGAAAAGGCAATTCTCTGTGTCTGGTTTTGAAACTTCCAATGATACTACAGTGATGCTACGGAGAAAAATTAGTTCTTTCAACAACAGAAAGGGAGAGAGATGAATGTTTTAATCAGAAGAACAAAGAAAAACCACGTGTATTCATCAATAACAGAGTTAATGGAGAGAATTTACTTTTTTTTAATTAAGTGAAAAATTAAGTCTTACTGTTAGCTTGTTTCTGTTTCAAATGATCTGTTTGCATCATTATTTATTAATCAATACTATTTTTCCTGTGTACAAGGAACTTATTTATTGTATTTATATAACATTGCCTGATGAACATGGTGGCTGCTTACAGTGCAGTGATATTTGAAGTAGTTTGAGTTATAAATATTTTTAATGATCCTGTTGTTGATGGATGGATTATTCCTCTCGGCAAAGGCGAAGGCTGACCCAAGTATCTTAAGAGAACAATTTGAGTGTCAGTTTCACAAGTGAAAAAAGTCCAAAAAGGAAAAGGAAGCAATTCATTCACAACGGGACATGGTGCAGAGGAGGATAACCTGCCTTCAAAGATTTTTGTTTCGAGTATTATAATGTTTAATAAATAGTTTACTTCAAAGGCCTTTGCTGGAGAAAAAAAAATAAAATAAGCAGCTTTCCTGCTATTCTTGTTCACTGGTCTAGTGTTGCTATAAGTAGCTCATATCCTGTCCTCTGTGGTCTCAGGTGGTTAGCTTTTGTTTGGGAAACTGAAGCTTCAACCAAAAGAGCTGTGCCTACCAGCTAAATTATTAGGTAGTTAACAATATGTCTTGAAAATCAATGGAACTCATTGTGGAACTTGGCGGGGTGATTTTGGCAGGGGAGGAGGGGTCTTGGTATTATTTTGGGTGATGAGCAAAGGCGACGGATCAGATAATGTAAAAATAGAAGTAGCTAAGAAAGGCATCCAAAGTAGGTTCTTCACTTTCATCTGCCCCCACCACATACTTTTTTTTCAAGCATTGTTAAACTTTCGTAGAGTACAAGATATATTGGGAGGTCATTTGATCTGTTCTCAGTGTCATGATTAGCTATAACAAAACCCATTCTCATTTGAAGTTTTTTTGACGTGTTTTGTATCCATTTCAGTATTTCTGTATTGTTTTATTTCTGCTAAATGTTGTACTTTGTGTTTTTGTTCCATCAAGTAAAGAAATGACTCAAGGTTTAAAGGAAAAGGCTTGGGTGTTTCCCAAATAATAACGTCTTAGGCTTTCTAGTTCTGGGCATATGAACTAAGCTGCTGTTTTCTTCCATTGTTTTTAATTCTGAGTTGTGTTAAACCATTTGAGGGAGTAGTAGTATGTTGCTATCATCCTTCTAAAGCCTCATGGGGATGACGCACTTGCTTGGGGATGTTTCAGAGACACATTCTCTGGCCCAGATTTCAATGTCGTCCCTATGAAATATCCTGTATTTCCAGCCATGATAACTCCAAGCCAATGAAACAAGAAATATTCTCCTTGTGTGATTTTTGTGAGGAAGAAGTTTTTGTCACTGAGGATTGTTGGGGCAAGGAGAAGTCTGAGTGCAAGGACAAACAAATATTCCAGTAACAAGGTACCATAATCACCTGTAGGGAAAGCTTCAGAGAGGCAAAACACAGTCTTTCTCCAAGACCAAGTATGTAATGTGTAACACTGAGCTGTCTCAAAGTCTGTTTTTCTATTCAATAATGCGTGATCTACAGTAACATCCTTGGTTACTCTGGCTGGAGGAAAGTTGATTTTACCAAAAAATCCACACACAGAAAATAGAAGCGATTCTGAGGATATTTTAGTATTTCACCCCTGATTCTTCTAGGTCTTTATTATTGATCGTGTATTTTGTCAGTCATCATCTGATGACTGTGAAATAATTACTCCTCAGAACATGTTGAGTAAGTGTAATTGCTTCAAATCATCCCTTGTTCAACTTACAGCTAATGAATAACTATTACAGACTAATCAGTGCTATAATGGTAATTAGTAAAGTGGGTAAAATAACTGGAAATTAAAATGATTAAACTTGCCTGTTTGGTATCTGTGTTGAGCGGTGAGTAAATGATGGATCAGAAACCATATAGGATTCACTTGTGTATTTATGCTACTTGGACAAATCCTCTGCACTTTAAACAGTAGTTTGAAGGGAGAGAACATGTCACATGGTGGTGACCAGGGCTGCCAAAAAGTATCACCAGGGGTCCTTTCAGCCCTGTTCTTCTTTGCCACCTCTGCACATGCTCACGTTCTGCCCACTTCCTGTCCTGCTCCTTCGTGCTCTTTCTTACTCAAAGGCTATGTTGAAGTTTTGGGTGTATGCCTTGTGAATGAACCCTTATCTGCTGCCTCCACAGTCCTGGGTCCTTTCCACATCTCCAGATTCAGTAATGTCTTCATCTAGATAAACTGCCTGTAGAAAAATCAGAAGCTATTTGTTTTTTGTCTTAAGCAAACTCAACTGCCATGGAGGGGAGACATGAAACTCCTTCCCAACCATCCACCAGCAAATTTATGACACAGTGACTTGCCTCAATTTTATTTTTTTTTAATAGAAGGGCCTTTTGTGAAAAGGTTGTTCCCATTACCCACTATGAAAAAGGCTATATACTTGTGCTTTCTTTTCAATTAGAGTGTAGTTCTGTTTTTCTGTCCTGTGATCTTTTGCTACTATTTCCTGACTAAGGGACAGCATTTTTCAGAACCAAAAAAAATACCAGTCTGATTTTGACCTGTCCTAATGGAAATGACCAAATATTAGACATTGTAATTTGAGATTACTTGGTCAGTAGAGAGAATCAGGTACTTGCAGGAATGATTCTCTTCTATGTGCTTCTCTGTTTGGTCTGTAAAGGGGTGGAAGTTCCCTTGATCTAACCTGATACCTAATTTTCATGTATCCCTGAAACGTATCCAAGACACCTGTAGGAATCCAACAGCCCTAATGCAGGACCTACAGGTGCCCTGTGGTTTTCTAGAGCAACATGCAGAAGGCAAACAAGGACACCTTAAAGCATCCCAAATGGCAGTGGCCACTTTAACTTCACCCCTAAGGCTGAGATGTTACAGAAAGTTTCTCTTCAAGTCTGGAATTTACTGGGCAAATTACCAGCAGAATTTCTTTTTACTGTGTGATGTACTATCTACTACCTTAACTGAATAACAAGACTTCCTTTAGAATGCCTTTCAAATGCATGAGAACAAGAGAAAGCCTTGTTTTGTTCCATGTTTCACGTTGATGATCATAATAAACTCCCTTCTACTTAACCCCCCCATACATTCTTTCCTGTTCTAGAGGAAGACTTACAGCTGTAAAAGGTTTATAAACCTCAAAACAGAAATAAATTCTTGCATATATATCTCCTTATGTAAATGTCTATATATAATTTGTACATACTTGCTGTGGATTTCTGTGGTTATATTATATATAATGTTGTTTATACAGATTGAACTTAGGTAAAAAGAAACAGTTTAATGTAGATATGAATGAATCATATGTTTGCAGTTTGTATGTTCAGTAAGGTTCTGCATGTGATAAAGGAGCTTAATTAGTTCCGCCCCTCCCCTCCCTGTCTGTAACTTTGTTGAAGTGAATGTTAAATGAATTAGCGAAATTATGAAGCTAGTTAATAACTGGTATTTTAAATTAAAAAGTCAAACATTGGGAAGATGAGTCTGGGAGGAATAGGAACAAAAAGAAAAACAAAGATAAAGTATTCTTTGGTGGTGGTTGCTGACTCCTACATTAAATTGCCTTACTGCCCCACTGGCAAACCTTCAGTGTTGTGGACTCCAGCAGCTGCAGTAGCACTCTGCATTTTGCATATGCTGTATTGAGTATTGTTCGTCATCATGGGCACTTGAAAGTAAATTATGGAAACTTCTCCTCTGCTTGTGGTTTAATACTAAATGGGAAATAATATAAAGCATAGATTGTTAATTGCAGTTCAGTTTTATATTAATTCTGTGAAGCTAGATAGGGCATTTATTCTATTTTTGTGGGAGTTATGGGAGATTATGGTTGTCACAAGGATGTTTTTATGAAATGCAGGTAAAAGGGAGGAAATATGGATGACAGATTAGCTTGCTGTATTTTTTGCAAACAAATGGCAAAACAATGACAGATGTAATATATGAGCAGATTTTTTTTTTAAGGAAAAGAGCTACTCTAGATTTTCAGGAACTCAGTTTTTTTCAAGAAAGCCAACTTAAGTCTTAGAACATATGTACAAAAAAAGCTGTGAAGTTGTAGTTGATTTCTGAAAGATGTGAGCTGTAAAAATTGTTATTTAAAATCGCCATTCTCTCTCTCTCTCTCTCTCTCTCTCTCTCTCTCTCTCTCTCCATAAATATATATAAATGTTCCAGTGTTATTCTAAAGTATTCTGCTTTTGTTTTCCTGGCTCTTATGCAAAGAATATCTAAATATTAAATCAGTAGTAAAGCATGTGCTCAAGTGTGCTATGGAGTGCTTTTCTTTAACGTACTTCCTAGAATTTTCTATAAAGTAAGAGCAGGATTGCTCAATATTTATAAAAGCTGAGGAGCTGGCTAGAAAGAAGTGATACCTTGGTAGCTGGGAAAATGACTGGTGCATCATGACTTCGGAATGGTGCAAGCTAGGCTGAGTTGCTCTAGGAAAAATGGGGGCTGCCTTAAAAAGATTAAAAGCTGAAGGATTGTGGGGTGTTCAAAGACATGGTCTTTAAGGGAGAAAGAGCAACCAGAAGACCCACTGAAAGGGAGTGGTCATGGACACCCTTACCTCTAATGTCTTCTAAAATCTTTTCCCACATTTTACTTGAAAGTAGCTGTAAATGAAATGACTGCCAGTCTCTGGTTCATTTTGAAGTTAACAGAGAAGTTTTGTCAGTCTCATTGACATTAGCTTCGATTTCAATGTATGTAATATAACTTAAAATTAATCTTACCTTATATTAACTGCTATTACATTCATATATTCTTTTCTAAATAAAAAATGCTGTCTTTAGATGGCATCCCAAGAACTAAGCATTTCATTCTTACTCTCTTTTGAACAAAACAAAATTCATGCAATGTGCCCTTCAAAATACAGAGTTGACTTTCACATGATACTTACATGATGCTTAAGAGTTCAAACAGTTATATTTTTCAAGAAATGCTGAGAATTTTTAACATTTCTTTCTTGAGGTTTCTTTTTTTTCTGTCTGCTACCTCGTGCGAGATAACCTTGTCAGAGGGGTTCAGTGGTGTTCAATGTGCAGTGGTGTTGCCTGGTAATTTTTCAGATTGTTACTGTACTGGTGCTGACTGTGAAATTCAGATTCTCGTTATATGAAACCTAAAAGAAGAAGTAAAGGCAAAACTCAGCTTTCACTTCAGTTACAATTCAGTCATACACCAGAAAACTCGCATTTCTGGGTATTGATTGTGTTCATTTACCACAGCAAAGTGCATTCATTGATAACTACCTGCTGGTGTTGAATCAATTGTATGTGAAACAACGGGGCATTATTGTCAGGTAAGGTAAATAACATTGATTCTATTTTAAAATGAATACACCATAGGAGAAATTAATTTGATTCTCTGAAGTCATTAAATTATGTTCTATCAACTATATAAACAGGGAAGGTCATGTAGTACTATGGTATCATGAGGCAAGTTACAGCTTCAAGTTTTAGCAAGGTTTCCCCTCTATAATTGCAGCAGAGACATTTTAGTTTTGTTTTGTATTAGAGGAGGAAGAGAAATCCAATGCCTGTAGTTGATCTTAAGGTAGGATTCCAACTGGTACCAAGTCCTCTGACACTCCTTAAGTGGAACTACAGTCTTAACTGACTTTAGCAAACCAGGCCCTTGATCGTGTTGTAGGTCAGCAGACTTTGAAGCTTCAAACATTTTTATTGTGACTATGGACTCTGCAGTCAAGAGTCCTTATCTTCCAAAATAAGCAAATAATCAGAAATGGGAGAAGGGAGTTGTGTTGATTGATCATCTTTGAAGCTGTTGGCTCCATGAAAGAGTAGCAAGGAAGGACAAGTACAATAAGCACAACTACCACAAACATGAGTAAACCATGAAGATGGCTTTGCATTGCTCTTGCATCTATTCCCTTAGAATGACAATGAACTGTCTTACAGAAAACTTGTTGAACAGCAGCAGCTAAAGCACTGAAACTGTGAAACATAGAACCCTTTTTGGATTACAGGTGACCATACAACTGAGGTTTAGTCATTGATCATATACCTCACATGCTGTCTTCATAATCTGCACAGTTGATCTTGAAGTCTTCGTATATGAGCAAATAAGTTACTGATTATCACATACCATATGAAGAGAGCAAGAGACACTGAGAATTCTGCCAGCACCCTGTGACCCTTGTCTCATTTCAGATATTTGGTAACAAATAACTTGCAACCAAGCTGTAGCTGGTTGAACAGTTACCTAGAATTCCATGTTTGGAAACAGTAGTAAGATCACAAGAGCTGGAGGAATAAAAAGAGTTGTCTGTGTATGAAAAAGGGGCAGAGGATGTGAGCCACCTGACTATAATTGGTGGATACAATTTCATCATGAGTGGAATTTGTCTGTAGAAAGTAATCCATAGAGAAATGAAGGTAGATGAATAATTGTCACTACTCAGTGTTATGGAAATCAACAAAAACATCTGTGCAATACCCTTCTTTGATAACTGGTATTCTTTGATAAATAGTATCTCACTATTATGTATACAGGTGTCTTTAAGCATCAGGCTTAAAGGTCCAGAGTGGCTCAAGTGCCTATTTTGGCACCTACAGCAAGATTCAAGTACAATTTATGTGTCTGAGTCCAAGAAAGTGATCCAGGAAGCTTAGGATCCAGTAACCTTCTGAGTGTCCTCAGGACACCTAAAATAGGTTTCACAGCTGTCTAACTAAAAGGTATCTGTGTCTTCTCAGCAACCCTGCTCTGGAGAACTGGGTATCAAATTATTTATCCACCCTGTGCTGCTGAAACAAAATACTTGAGTACAACTCAAGTCTCCTGAGAGAATAGTCTATGGAAAACATCGAGCATGGATGGGCAGAATTGAGTTCAACTCGAAGCCTAGCAGATGTGACCACGCTGATGAAAATTCATAGCAAGAAAAGGTAGAGGTGGTCCTTTTAACAGCTCCCCTTGCTGAGAGCGCTTGCCTGAAAGACTGGGGGTGGGAGTTCTTTGCTAACTTCCACATGGCAGAATTAAAATTTGCTCCATCCCTGCAGTATGTTGTAATTTCCAAGTCTTAGAGAGATACAGGGAGAATTGAGACATTCTATGGGGAAAGCAAATTTTGATCCCCATTTTCAGAACCATTTCTCCATGTCAGACAGGTAGCTGGGCAACTGGAGCAGAGCCCAGAATGCAGTTTTATCCTCTCCCTGGCTGAGTTCCATAGCCTTTAAGCCACATCACTAGTTTTGTTCTTCCCTTGTCCTGTTTCTCCGCTTGTGAGTGCATAACTGCCTGCCTTACCCAGCAGAAGTGGTCTTCTTTGAGCACCTTGTAGTCAAATGTGTAAATACTTCAATTACTGAGTCCATTTTGAAGTATGGAGTGCTGAGCTGCATCTTGACTGCCCTTTCAGTATATCTACTCTGTGTGGTGTGTTGCAGTTTTAATCATCTGCTGATGAAAGCACACCTTTATTAGCCAGACCAGTATTGTGCTGTCAGCAAATTTCAGCCATGTTGTATATAGTAGAAAATTTTTTGCAATGTGTCTCCCTTTAAAATTTTATTAGCGAATAATGTTAGAAGAGTGATCTGTTAAACTTTGATCTTATCCCACTGTGAAATGTTCTCAGTTTTATTTCTTTGCAGATTTGACAGACAAACTGGGAAGCTTTAAAAAATCCAGATACTTTAAATCATCCAGATACTTTAAAACATCCAGATACTTTAAAACATCCAGATGCGTGTTTCTTCCTAACAGTATGTGAGAGTAGTGAGAGTACTGTGATGGATAAAATCAGTGCTAATTATTTCTGGTCTTAACCCCCTTTCCTTCTCTTTGTCCTCATATTACTCTACACAGTAATACTCAGGAATTTGCCTTTCTCAGCAGCATTCTTTCTTGTTCTGAGTTCCTTTTTCTGTTCCCAGGCCAGGTTTATATAATTATTGATACACAGACTCACTCCTGTTGCTATTTATGACAAGTGTGATGAACCGGTATGTTGAAAATAGATATCTAACTATGGTTACCCTACCATATTATTCCTGCTAAAATTCTTTCCAGTTGACTGATTTTTACCTTGTGGCCAGTGAGTAATTCCCAGTCTTCTCCCAGAGTAGAGAAATTCACTGATTAACAACAGACTTAAAGAATAAGTTCAAATGTCTTGTGAATAGTGCTTTTGTGTTTTTGAAGGAAAGAACTGCAGGTAAAAAAACCTAGCAAAGTTTTCTAGTGGTTGAAGTAAGCGCAGTACAAGTTGCATTTCACCTTTTAAACCAGCAGAGATATTAGCCTGGTCATCCTGGAAAATAGCTTTTGGATCTAAACCAGCGGTAGCTCCAAGTGTAATACTTTGGACCTATTGTAGGTTGTCTGAGAAATCATTCTGTTGGATTACTCAAAAAAACGCTGATATGAGGACTAAACAGGATTAAACATAGTTTGGATACGTAATAAGAATGTCTAAAATCTGAGCAACCTGGTCTGGTGGGAAGAATCTCTGCCCATGCCAGTGGGGCCAGAACTAGATGATCTTTAAGGTCCCTTTTAAACCAAACCATTCCATGATTCTATGAAAATGCATCTCTAAAAGAAATCCTATAATGGCAATTGCAAATATATTTCCCATGGTGTTAAAAAATGATTGTTCAGTGAAGGGAAGAACTGATAAAATATTTATTCAAAGTCCGTTATCTTTGAGTTTGATTTGTGTTTAAAGAAATATTCCTAGCTTTCTTTCTGCACTGTTTTCATTAGGATAGTCAGAGAGTTTCACCTGATCCTTTAATTTTGTCAAAAACCGAGTCAGTAACAGAGATGAAATGCGGAGGTTTTTTTGCAAATACTTCACAAAGACTCAGTTTAATTAAAAAATTAAACACTAAATCACTTTAACCAAGAACTTCAAAATATTGCTGTGAGGACAGAGGTTAAATCTATTAGGAAGTAATGGCCAAAGCTCACATGCTAATAACTTTGGTGGGGGGTGGCTATGGGTTGTTAATTGGGGTGCTGTAGTCTGATGGTAGTTTGAGTGATTGCCTTTTACTTCCCTATCAAGCGTGTTTCACAGGATCACAGAATCCTTAGGATTGGATGGGACCTCTGGAGATCATTTGGTCCAATCCCCCTGCCAAGGCAGGGTCATCAGGAGCAAGTGACACAGGAACGTGCCCAGGTGGTTTTTGAATGTGTCCCCACGCCCTCCCTGGGCAGCCTGTTCCAGCACTCTGCCACCCTCAGTGGAAAGAAATTCTTTCTGTTGAGGTATTGCATACAGTAATGTTCATCACTTCATCTCCAGTCCCAAATCCACTGAAGAGTGTTGCAGCTCACTGATAAACAAGTCCCAGGACTCAGTTCTTACAGAAGTGTTGATGGTTTGGGCTAAGACATCTCAGTCATAAGTTGTCTAATCATAGAATCATATAGTAGTTTGGGCTGGAAGGAGCCTTCAACATGATCTCATGCCAACCCTCTTGCTATGGGCAGGGACACCTTCCACAAGACCACGTTGCTCAATGCCCTGTCTAGCCTGGCCTAATAACTATCCCATGCCAGGGATGGGGCATCTGCAGCCTCTCTGGGCAGCCTGTTCCAGTGTCTCACAAACCTCACAGTAAAGAATTTCTTCCTAATCTCTTATTTAAATTTACCCTCTTTCAGTTTAATGCCATTTCCCTTTCTTCTTGTCACTAGAGGCCCTTGTAAAAGGTCCCTCTCCAACTCTCTTGTAGACACCTTTATGTGGTGGAAAGCTGCTAGAAGTGGCTCCTAGAGCAAAACTGGACCCTGTTCTCCTGACTTTTGTGTCACATTTGGACTTGAAGAAGGAAGTATCTGTGTTACATGGTACTGAGGAGGTACAGCAGCAGAACTCCAAACTCCAGTGTATTTTGAACCAGGAAGGAAGATGGAATACAAGCTCCAAGTGACAGATGATTGGGGGTTTGTATTGCCAGTTTGGATTTAGGTACTTCAATTTTGCTTAAGTGTCCTGCTTTAGGTATGTAAGTCTTTCTGAATCTAGCCCTTAGTAGCAAAGGTTGTCACAAAAGTTTTGAATTACAAAAGCACTAGTCTGTAACATAAAGGAATTTTAAGTCCTACAGGGATAGTTCTGCTAGTAATCAAGGATGCAATAGCATGTATTTCTAAATTACAGAGGGTAGAGAATGTGCGTCTATTGCTAATGTAAATGTCCTTCCTAATGCCATGAAACAATAATTGGAAATTTAATGGTAGGAAACAGGTACCACACCAGTGCTGTGCAATGGCTGAGACTTTCATGATGATGTAGTATCCAGAATAATTAAAAAACCATCACTAAACCCTGTTTTATTACGTAAAATTTATAGATTTTGTATGGATTTTCATAATCTTACTGTCAGTCTTTTATTGCATCTGAAATAAAAACTAAATTTCTTTAAACTGTGGAATGAAAAAGTAGAGCACAGTTCAGTGCTTTTTTCACCAGCCTTCTCCTGAAGAATATAGTAAGAATGAGGGATTCATTTTTCAAACAATTTTTTTCCAGACAGATATGACCTTATTTATGTGCAGTGTAGTAATTCACTTAGTTCTTACTGAATTGAAAGTTCTAACTGAAGTATCTTGGGTGATACCATGAACTGAGTGAAATCAGTGGACTACTGATGAAAACAAATCCAGAACAAGATCACATCCAGGATTTAAAACCTCTCTATCTCTAACCTGGTCAGTATTGCTACTAACCCCCCTAAATCAGTAGTCAGGCTGTGTAATTGCCATGGTGTGAGAACAGAGTGTCTGTCAGGAAGACATATGGAAGAGATTATCACACCATTTATGTAAAATTGCACCGTCTTGGATGACTTGAGTTCTCACATGTGCTCCTTTCTCACTGCTTCCCCTCATGACCATCTAGACTCCTGCTTGGAATTTTGAGTTTGCAACAGCCTTACAAATGTATCTGGACTTGCCCAGGTTCATATCTAAAGGGGTAAAAGGGGCTTCATATCTAAACTTTCCTAAATCCATATTTCAATCCAGAGAGGATTAAAATAAACTGAATCAAATGTCTGTAAAAAGGCTTTGGCCTCCTACACACATTTTTCTCCAGTTGTAGATGTCATTGTGCTACCTGCTGTACAAAACAAAACAGAAAGATGCTGTGGCTTACCAAGTAGTGTTTGGAAGGGCTCCAAGGCAAATTAACAGACCAAGCTCTAACCAAGCTTGCCCAACCATTAGAAAACTTAGTAAGCTGTGAAGGAATGCAGTTTGCTCTGCAGTTTTCTCCCTATGAAATGTACAGACTAAAACCATTTTTGCAGTCAGTGGAAATTAAGATCTATGTAAATGTTCTCTGTGGTTGTAGGTATCCTCACAGTGAATGAAAGACTTCTCTCCGCTCTGCTTTTTCCTCCATTTAAGTGAGTGCCAAAAGTAGTGCTGAGCTTGAAGGGAAGAGGAGTCAAACATTTATTATATCCTGGCCACCCAGAGGGGGAAAAACATTGGTATCTACAAATGAAGCAGCACTTGCTTGGCCTTTCTGTAAATGAATTCTACTCAGTAGGTTGTTTTTTTTTCCTAGGGAGGATATGTACTTTTCAGATAGTACTTTTCAAAAAGTACTTCCATACTAAACTTAGTGGCTTACAAATTTATAGTTAACCAAAAGGAAGCAGGGTGAAAAGTAGTAAGTATCTTACAGGTTTTAGGTTGCTATGTAATTGGTATTTTAGGCTTTTCTCTTTTTTTAAGTAATTACCTTGGTCTGTAGTCAAACCAGACTCTACAAGTTGCTTTTGTGAGCCTTGTGCCATTTACTATCCATGGACTTGCTTTTTATTGTTGTGAGAATCCCTTACTCTAACAAGTAACTGTGCCAAGATACAGAGCCAAGTTTGTAGTCACCTGTGGCCAGTGCAGCTCATGACAGCCTTTCTTAGTTGGGGACATCTGCATTACTCCTCAGACAGTGAACTCCAGGACAGCTGAACCAAACTTCTTTCTGAAAGATTTAAAGACGTAGTTGTAGGTGATGGTATCACCCCTTCCTCTACAGCTACTTTCCAAGGGTAAGAACAGGAGCAGGGTAAGTGGCTACTTAGGAGGCAACATATTTTTATTTTCAGAATACTGAGCGTTCCTAGCCACATTGCCTGTGGTATAACTGAAATCTCACGGCAGGCAAATATTATAGTTACATGCAGCTAACTTTAATAGGTATAGTTACATGGAGGTTCAGGGAATCAGCACACTTAATCTTGCCTGCTACCACTGCGTTCCCCTCACCTTTTCATGCATGTATCCTGTAACAGTAGTCACTTAAATTGTTTGCTTGTTTGTTTGTTTGGTTTGATTTTTCTGTGTTCTGTTTGTTTTGGTTTTTTTTTTTTTTTAGGGGGCTGTATTTTTTTAAAAAACTAAACCAAAACCCCATCCCGTTTTGCAGCCATCTGGTTGTTCTCTGCTACACAGTGCAGAACCAATTCCATGGTTCTTGTCAGTGGTTACATTTTTATTGTTATATAAAATAAACAGGTGAAGTGTTCTTGCCCATTTTAAATACTTGTAGAAATAAATTTTTTTAAAAAATTAGTACATGTTAAAAACCTCAGTATTGTGTAATAGGGTTAGTTGTGTTTAACCACACTGTCTGTACATAGCTGATAAGATATATTTTTTCCTACTCTAGATCATATTCTATGTTTAGGGGGTATGATTTTGTAAACAGCTAAGTGGGTGATCTGCCTTAGACTAAAAAGAAATCCTGCTGGCTGCTCTTGGCCTGGTAATGTGTGAAAAGTTAGGCAAAAGCCTGTAGGATTGGGATACATTTCAGAAAATAAGCATTTGCTTTTGCAACTTGTACAGAAAATATCTTGTGCAGATATTTTCATGCTCTTTTTCAGCAGATTTTATCTGAGAAATACAAATTGTAGGAACTTCTGATGTTTTGAGACAAAAAGCAACTCACAAGTAAAGTAACCAAGACATTTTCACAAAGTCACAAGTGTTGTGGCAGAAACCAGGTTCTAACCAAGCTGCAGATGAGTTGAGGTAGTGTTTTACCTATGTTCCACATATGGTACTCAGGGCAGTTCTCCCTGGCTTTGTCATTAAATAGCAGATTTAAAGTAAATGTTTGAAGTATAAGTTGACTGTATTTGAAGCATAAGGGTGATGAAAGTGATGCATTATGTCACTGTAACATATTGACATTATCAATTATGTGTTATTAAAGAGCTTAGTTAACTGAATGATTTACCTTGTGTTTAACTGCCTCTTTCAATTAAAAGTAGCAAATGCTGTAGAGCTGGGGCACAGTCATAGAAACCATATATTTTCTCCTGTTAACACCAGCACTGCTGACATGCAAGTGATGGGAGTGTTGGCATTTTGCTGCAGGCTCTAATGGGCTCGTTTAAATGGCCTAAAAAAAAGTGATTAATGATTAGGAACAGGACTGTTACACAGCTTCACAGCTCTTTTCCTCAATGCATTTCCATTTACATCAACTAGCCACACACTTGAGAGTTGTTATTTCAAAGTAGTCAACACAGGGGAATTTTTTTACTACCATTTGTTTCTATTTCTTGGGTTCCTTTGGTTGTCCAGATATAGTGTTCCCTTAAAGTTGAAAGCTTCAGTGATAAAGGAGAATAATCCTCAGACTAGTATGTCTGGTGATCAAAATGTAAAACTGTGGAACTCTATTGTCATTTCGAAATATCTTTACCATCACTCTCCTTACTTCTCTTTGGTGTATTGTGTTGGAAATAATCTAAAGGTTCCTCTCAGAGTAATTGAAGCAGTTCATCAACCAGTACATGATTCTCTTCTGCTATTCACTTGATATTTGCAGCAAGCAGTAATTTGTACATTAGTACTGCTTGTTTGTAATGGGTAACTGTCCACCCCTAAGTCCTGCCTTTATCTACATGGATACACATCTACATATATATTTTGTTACGTGTATTTCTTTGGGAACTGAGATCAATAGACACTGCTGCAACACTTTAACCACTCCCACCCCACTAATAATTAACACTTTAACCCCTCTCACCCCAAGTAATAATTAGGTGCAATGAGCAGGAAAAACAAGTAGTTCCAAAACAAAATTAAAAACAAGGTTGGAAAACCTAGCATTTCACTCTTTTTAATGAACCTTAGGAGAGTGAGGTGTCTAGCAGACATATAATGCATTCTCTTTGCTCTTTTAAGGTAAGCCAATATCAAACACTGGAGTAGTGGGGATTGAACACTCAAGGGGAAGATACTTTGTACTTTTTGGAAGTTTATTTCACTGTACTGAGATCTTAGAGCTTGTGGCTGAAAGTCAGCACTTGCTCTCAGGTATCATGTTGCAAGAGAAGGAAATAAATTTTCTTAGAACAGGACATTTGTGTAGTAGTTTAGTTTCTAGCATTTTTTTAGTGATCAAAGCATGAATCTAAGTCTTAGCTGTGTACAAGTTCAACCAAGTTTTCTGAACAAGAAACTTAAAGGAAATGTTTTTACAATAGTTTAGAGGGCAGAGGGGAAAGAGGGGATTTAGGTTTAGAGTGCAGTGGTGTTGACTCCAGCAGGTATACTAGAGCCACTCTTTCGCAGAATAAAATTGATGCCCAACAGATTTGCAGTGTCTGTAGGTGAATAAGCGTGGCTCAGAGGTAAGAACATCACCAAGCTGGCTTGTCCTTGAATGTGGTGTTCAAGATGGTGTTGTAGATCATCTCCCTTTTTTAATGCTATTTTTAGGAAGCTAAGTCTTGGGCAGGCATGCTGAAGGCCCATGTGTGTGTTTGCTCCCTGGCTTTGGTGCCTTGGACTTCAGCCAAGCATATCAGAGAAGGAAGAATCCCAAATGCATTATGGTCCAACCTATTTCTTGAATAAAGGAAGCTACAACTTTCTGTGGTAGGGAGTGTGGTCAGAGGGTTTGGTTAAATTCAGGTTTTTTAAGATGAGAGAGTGCACAGCGGGGAGGGGGTACAGCTGGGAATACCTGCAAGGCTGTGATGGTGTTTTACATGACAAACAACTACAAATGCCATCTGAGAAGGAGTAGGCCTTGATAGTCCTGGTACTGACACAGCTACTTGTTACTCCTGAGAGATTCTCCTCTTGTTTGGAGGGGGATTTATATGAGTTTTTTTGTCTACGTATGCACGAATATGAATAATTGTTGCTACAGGTGTGTAAAGCTGCTTCCTTCCTCCTTATTAGGACATTTAGCTTATCAGTGAATGTCTTGGTTGGTTTTCCTCTTTATTTTTTTAAATCTATTTTATTTTATTTTTGCACAGTCATTTTCTTTTCGCAGAGCCTGCATTTCTAGTCCGCGGTTGGGTCAGGGGAACATCTGCTTTGCATAGTTTGCAAGTGTTACTTATTAACTCAGGCCCCCCAAATCCGGGCAGCGTGGTGACTGTTCCCAGGCCATGCTCAGCCTGCTACTTGTCTTTTGGAAGCACGTGTTGAGGTTCATTACACGCATTTATTCTTCAGTTTTCTGCTTGGCTTGGATTCGTTTCTAACATTCTGTTCTGAAACGGTAATGTAAACTATATATATATATATTTAAAGCATCAGTGCAGCACTTTTCCTCCTGTAATTCATAGTAGTACTGCTTGTGGGCAGGTTTCAAAGGAATCTCATCTCCATATGGTTTTACCCGATAATCCTTTATCCACCATCTTCAGCTCTCATTCCGTTGCTTTCTTGCCTGTGGCTACGTTTCTATCTCTGCATCAATTAGCACAGTGATTTATACAACAAGCAAGCAGTTTAGAGGTAATGGTACACAATTAACATCTCATTCCACCATAAAGGGTATGCTAAATACCCCAGTCACTGCTTTCTCTGCCTGGAATTGAAATAAGTGTTTGTCCTAATTCATATGCTATCTGATGTGAAGTGGGCCTGCTTTGTACGGCACTACACCATTAATCTAATTATAGATAGCTGCAAATGAAGTGCTGTCTGAGCACAGAGACTGAAGAAAATAGCGCTTTTGTCATTTAGCATGACTCTGTGAAGCAAGATCGCACTTTACACGGCAGCATGGCAAAATGGGAATCCGAATAATATTGCTGCCTGTTGCATCTTTTCTAATTACAACAGCATTGTAAACACAACTGGGCGCTGATATAAATAGAGCTGTAGATACGCTGTCATGTGGGTTGTAGGAGAAAATCCTTAGTGTGCTGTTGTATTAAATGATGCATCCTGATTGACAGCTACCTTGAGACTGCGCTGATGGAGTTGTCAAAGCCGTGTGCGAAGGCGCTGCGGCGGCGGCAGCTGCGGGCTCCCCGCGCCGCCCGGGAGCACATCGCCGCTTCCCAGCTCCGTCCGCCCTCCGCCCTGCCCGCTCGGCCTCCGCCCGGAGCGGAGGGAAGCTGGCTTTTGCATGGCTTTAACCCTTGGTAGGTTTCTCTAGTGTTAATTATGTATCACGCGAGGAATGGAAAGTGGGAGATGTGGCTGAATTACAAGTCTAATTAAGTTTCTGCTGCTGGAGTGTGTACTACGTGTGGTGAGGCTCCTCTCGTTTTTCTTTCCCTTTTCCTGCTACTAGAGGCTCCCGATTTTTGTGACTGTTTTGATGTTTTTATTTTTGTTATTTTTTTCATCAGCTGTCTCTGTAGCAGTTTGAGTGTTTGCTCCTCCATCAGACTAAAAGTGCTGTTATTTTGGGCAGGTGTTAATGCCGATCCTCACCATCACAGTGTGGAAGCAAATTAGTTCTAGAACTCAGAGCTCGGGGAAAAAAAAGCCTCCGTGATTTGGAAAATGTCGTTTATCTCCTTGTTCAGTAAGGAATCCTTGACTCTGAAAGAAGATGGTGCCTGACATTGTTGAGTAATATGGAATAAATACATCATTTTCCTCTTAGATGCTGTGGTGGAAGTCTAAGCAAGGGTATGGTCATGTTGTTGACGTGTATAATGGTTAATAAAAAAGGCAGCGTGCTCATTGTGTTTGGAACTGGAACATTGCTTAGTATTGCTTTCATTGAACACAGAATAATTTACTCTGTGCGAATCGATGACGTCAAACCACAGGTGACAACAGCGAAGTGACTTGAGGCAGGATGCGGATTAGGAATGCTAAAGGGAAATTATGTGACCACAGTTAATACATTTCACTGCTTCCAAAACCGAGACTGTGAGGCTAGTGAAAATAATGAAGACGCGCAGCAGACAATTTCTCTACTGAAATCTGAGCTACGTAAGATTTTCACCCTTCTGACCACAGGAATGACAAACATTTGCAAAACATGGTTGAACATTTAGGTAAAGCATACTGAAAATCCACATCTGGTCAGCAGTCCAAACACTAACGTAAGTAACATATGGGTACTGATTGCTCTATAAAATCTCCAATGGAGTTTGAACATTTACAGCTTCTGGGGACACAAGTTTCAAGTGTACAGGGAAGATCATATTTAATAAACTAATGTGAGGTGTAAGAGTGCAATTTTGAGTGTTTTAGTGAAGATTTGCCATATTCTGATGTATATGGTAAGGGAACCATATCTGTGCAAACTACAGAACTTGTTTTTAAGTGCAGATGGGGCCAGATACGCCCTGGCCTCTTTTTTTGTAGCAGCCAGTTTTTTTGTCTACTGACTTGGAGGATGAGTGGGGTATGTACTGACAAAAATAATCCACAAAACCCCAGGTATAATTTTCAGTGTATTTGCTTTCTTCTCCCCCTGCCCTGTATTGCAATTATTGCACCNTATAATTTTCACTGTATTTGCTTTCTTCTCCCCCCTCCCCCCCGCCCCGCCTTGTCTTGCAATTATTGCACCTTTTTGTGTTCTTATTTTTGTCATGGAGATTTGGTTCTAAGAGGTAGTTTTGCATTACATAAACATCCAATTCATTTAGTGGGAGAGGTAGGGCAGGATGCTGTTACTCTTAGAAAACTATTAAGTAACATCACTTTTCCCTACTATAATTTTTGTCAACTGACTGTGGACTCCAGTGGTCTGGTGGAAAAGAAACACCTGTTTTCTATGCCATCAAAAGCTGTATGGGTCCTTTTGGTACTGCTTTATTGACTTTACTTTGGCTGGCAGAACTAGGCTTTGAAACCCTGTGGAGTGGCTGGTGACAAGTACTCATCAGCACAAATCTGATGGCTAGCAGATTTCCCTGCTCTCAGAGTCCACCTGCAAGCTATTTATGACTCCAACAAATGTTTCTTCTGGTTTAGGCTGGTGGAAACCTCCTGGTCTCTATTTATAGCCCAAACTTAACAGCCTTCCCCAATTTACGCCCCCTTCTTTCTCCCATCTCCTCCTCCTCCTCCTGAGGATAAAGGAAGAAAATCAGAACCTCATCCGCACTTCGTTAGTAGCATATCAAAACTTCTGCTTCCTATGTTCAGCATTGTTCTCGCTAAATCAAAGGCATAGCAGCAGTGTTTGTCATGTAATGAAAAAATGTGGTATTTTCTTAATTGTCTTTGTTGTGGCAGCACTGGCAGGCGTTGTTTGACGTGGTCTTCCAGAGAGTCCCGTGGCTCTCACTGAGCTGCAGGCGGCACCCGGGTTAGGTGAACAGCACCCTGCACCCCACTCTACAACTCATCTCCAGAGATAAGTAGCAGCATCACAAAGGGATATTTATGCAGGTATTTAGTGGGGTCTAGCCAGCAGCAGAAATACATCAAAGGTAGTCTTAGAGAAGGAACCTTTCTTTGCGTCTTTGTCTTTTTATATTCTGAAAGGTCATTTGTGAACCAACTGTGCCAAAAAAGGCCTTTCCCCAGAAGTTTACTGTTGTTATTTTTTACTTTTTGATTACAGTAACTTGCTTATCCCCCAAACAGACTAAAGAACAATAAACAAATACAAAAGGAAAAGGAACAGCTCATCAATAACAAAGACCTGTGTTCTAAAGCTTTGAGAGTAGTGACTCTTACATCTCACTCCAAGCAAAGCAGGAGTCCTGCAGAGAAAGGAATCTAAAAGATATGAAAATTATAAAGATAGTAAAAACAATGTTTGGTAGGGATATTTTAGCTTGGTGTGGAGAACTGAGCTTTAAAGTGCAGCGTACTGAGGAATGTGTTTTTCCCCCACTGCTGAATGTTGTGAAGTGCATAGGGAATTCTTTATTTCAACCCCTGTGAAATACTGTAACCTAGATGAATGCAGAAGGTCTGGCTTTCTCTTCAAGTTTAAATTTTGAAATTGGGCAGCTCAAGAGTGTTAATGCAGCTTAAAAAACTAAATGGCATCTAAACCTAATGCTTTGAAATCATATCAAAATAGTCTCTTGCAAGAGGCAACAATACAGTCCACAAATATAACTTATTTCTGTGTTCTTCCTTGTTTTCTTTCTTTTTTAAAAATTTATTTTCAAACTCTGAGTACAAAGAAGACACCAACCATGGATACTGAAACTGTGCAATTTGGTGTAATTATATTCCCCCCCATAGATTTAATGAAGGACTTTTATCTTTGATAAATAGTCCCTCTACACAGAATGTTTATTAGATTGACAGCAGAATACACTCTGCAAGCTTTTTTTCCTTGCCACTTGTGACTCAGATGAATTTTAATAGGAGTAAAAGGCTTTTATTTGCACAGTAATTTCACTTAAGGATCATATCCTTCAGAAACTGGCAGACACTTGTATGCCTTGATTGCAAAACAGACACTCAAGAGTAAAGAAACACGCATAAGATGTTATTATTTGACTTGTCACACTGCTGCAATTCTATTTGCAACTTGTGTCACCAGTTCTCCTTAGGCCTCGGCTGCCCTCTCCCTGCACCGGGAGCGTGTCCGTGTCCGTGTCCGTGCCCGTGTCCGTGTCCGTGCCCGTGTCCGTGTCCGTGTCCGTGCCCGCTCGCACACGTGCACCTCGCTCCGGGAGAAGGGACCGCGGCCAGCACCGCGCTCCGAGCGCACGGAACGCCTGGGCTGGGAGAGAACTGGCTGCGTTTTGGCGTGGAAATTGTCAGTGCCACAGTCTTAAGTGCCGTGATGATGCCTGCGGGAGGCTCGGAGTTAAAGCTGCTTTCTGCATACAAAATGGTGCTGGTTTCCCCGTGCCGCGTCAATTGTAACCGAGGCACGTGGCTGGGAATGGGCCCTCAAATCTTTGGGTGCCACTTACAGCTTCAGGGAATATTGCTGTGGCATTTTATTTCATTTACTGGGGCGTGGTGGCAGGATCGGTTCATGTAACTGTTTGCCTCTATTTCTGGTTAGAAGCAAGTATTTCTGAGTGAATGGCTGCACTGTTCATCTCACAAAATGTGTGTCCACACACCATTTACGGAGGATGATAATCCTCTGTTACGTCGTTTTAATTCAGCTTTGAAAGCTGCATTTTAAAGATGTCACTGCAGAGTTAATCACCTTTTGCATGTATTTCTAAATACCTTGTTCTGCTTCCTAGTGAAGCAGAAGGTAGAGTCCCCCTTTACCTTCACCATAAGGATATCGGATTTTTTCTGTCCACGTAAAAATGAAAAGTAAAGACATTTTATTGTTAATAAAACAATAGCTAATTGTTTTGGAGGAAAACATACTGTTCCAAGCAAGGTGTTGAACTTTCCATCAGCAAAATACGCATTTGAATTGTAAATGCCGTCCGTCGAATGGTTATTCTGAAAAGCTTTGTTTAAATTAGCGGCGGAGCGCGGTGCGGGCTGGGCTCGGCTCTCGGCAGAGACCTGCTGCCATCTGCTGGCCCCGAGCGCTCCCTCCGTCTGTCCGTCCGTCCGTCCGTCCGTCCGTCCGTCCGTCCGTCCGTCCGGGGGCAGCGAGCTCGCCAAGTGATCGCAACTTGTTAAAAACTAACAGCCTGGAGCCACAACCACTTCAGGCAACATTTAAATGCCATCAGGAAGGTTTTGTTTGAAGGGATGCTCTCACCTGAGGGTCATCAAATTCCCTTCCGGTTGTAATCGCTGTAAAACATACTAGAGAAAACATTATTTTCTCAAGATAGGTAACAGCTGCTGAATGGGTTTTATTGCAGATAAAGCATATTCAGTACAACAACGTTTGATTGTTCTGCTTATGCATGAAAAATCAGAATTGAAATCGGTTAATAGGTTTTAATTGCCAAATCTGAGCAAGTTACTTCAAACATTAAATACATGGTAAAAAAATTAGTTTAAAAGGTAAACATAATGTTTAAGATCTGTCATGTCAGTGAAAGTCTGGCAGACTTTCCCAAAAGGTCAATTTCCAATTCATCACTGCTCTGGAAAAGAAGCCCTCAATATTCCTTATCCACCAAAGATAATGTGCAGCAAGCATAGGGGCATTTTTGTTTTTAAGTTTGCATCTCCCCTCTCTACCCCCAATTTTAAAATGAGTCTGACATCTCTTTACCGTACTTGATTCTTTCGTTTCATGTGCACTTTGCTGCAGACTGGGGTTGCATATTTTTCTTTCTACATCCTGAAAATGAAACTCCGAATAAAGATTTCTAACAGTGTTTTTTAGACACTCCTGTGAAGAACAGCTAACAGATGTATTACATAAAAACATGCCATAAAATAATGCAGGTTATTGACTGGAATTCACCGAGGTACAGTTTTCTAAAATATTCCTCTTCCTATTCTTTAGTACAAATTGCAAATACTGACGAAGGTTGCTGCGGAGCTGAGCAAGTACATGCCAGAGAAAGCAGCAGAGGACACGTCCAGCATTTTGAGATCTCCCATGCCTGGAACAGTGGTGGCAGTTTCTGTTAAGCCTGGGGACATGGTAAGAAATGTGATCTTTATATCTGCATTTTCATTATATATCCCACGGAAATTTCTTCTTGGTGCAACTGAAACTACAGGTCACATGGTTTGTTGTGGGGGGGTTTGTTGTTTTGGTTTTGTTTCTGTTTTTTTAAATCACCTGTAGAATAAAGTGTGCAGAAGGATGCATCCTGTTTTTAGTTTGAATGATAAAAACTAATAAGGAAAACCAATTCAAATTAAACTGGCTTTTAAAGGAAAATTTTCAGCCTGTTACAAGTCCACAGCAGAAACTCAAAGACATAGCTTGGTTTCATATCCTAACTACCTTGAGGGGGTAGACAGGTACAAGGGAGGAAATTGTGTGTAAATTCACATAAGTGTGTGTGTGTGTATATACACATTTACATATATATATATCTATCTCTACAAGCTGTTAGTGCTAGCAGGAGGAGATTGTTGATTTTCTGCCCTGAAGTAATGAAAATATTACTAGAAAGAAAAGGGACATGGATAGATATTTAACTTTACCCTTTTTTTTTTTTTTTTTTTCAAAGAAGCCCTATGTTACTGTTTTGCAAGACACATGAGTTGGGAATTCTGTGCTGGGAATTTTCAGTCTCATGTAGTAGTCTTCTTGGCTTGCAGAAGAAATAAACTTGCCATACGGAAGGACAAGGGATTATGCTGTTGATTTCTAGGCGACTTCCAGTGCTCCTTACCTAGAGTTGGAAACAAATTTTTGTTTTAAAGTTGTGTGTAAACACTGGTTTGAATCAGCTTTATATGAAATTCTACCACATTGTATCATATGTTATTCCTAAGGTCGAGGCCCTTATCTCTCATAACCATTGCAAACAAGGGAGTGATTGCAGACACAGGAATATTTGAATCAGATAGTGCATATTAATTTTAAAGTACTATTTTTGGTTAAATCATGCAGTAAACATGTATGTGGCAGTTAGACACAAACAGAAGCTTTAGTCACAGCGTTCATAATTAATGGCAATGAAACCTAGATTTTCTTGAAAGATGTTTCAGAAGTGGGATCAGGATCTGAAATCCAAAAGCGACATTGCACTTTTTAGGTGGCAGTCATTGATCATGCTGGCAAAGTGGTATATTTGCTTGCATTTTGCCATGATACCACCTTTGGTTTTAAAGTATGTGGTTGTTTCTGTCTGTGTACAATGAGAATAAAGTCATCTTGTTAATATAAAAGATCTGTAAGTCCCAATGTTTGTAGTAATGAAATAAAGATATTTCAGAGGAAACAGAGCTAAGCTGATAATTTTGGTTAAATTCTTTTAGCTTCTACACTTAGCTTTCTGGTTTGTGATCTATACATGCACACACACAGTTTAGATACTTTAAAACAAAAGAACAATATTCAATTAAAATTATTCTTTATGTCATGACATGGACAGAGGAATCTGCTTTCTTTGTCTAGGCAATACAAGTGGCTGAATGAGGGAGATCGTAAGCAAATACTTTTCTTTTTGGGAAGAATTAAGGGAAACGTTATTAAGTCAAGGATTTTGAGACTTTAAAAATCGGTTTAATATTTATTTTTGAGAAATTAATTCTAAATGTTACCAGCCTTCTTGCCCTGAAGAATAGTTCTTGTTGTCTTGAAGGAATACAATCAGTGGAGAAGGAGGCCAGAGCCTAAGGGATTTTAAGTAAATAAATAAATGAACCTCCCTCCACAAATCCACAAGTGGTGCTGTACATCAGAGCACAAGTTGTTAAATAATGTGTGTGAGATTTTTTTTTTTCTCTTCTCCTCTCCTGCAGCTTTTTGCTGGAGGCACTGAGTGGTAGAGTATTTGAACAGCATAATCTATGTTCTGCTGACCTGAGCTTGTCATTGCTAATTGTGTGGCTTTAATTGCAAAAAACACATTTGCGTTATTGAAAAGGGTTTAACTTAAATCCTTCCTTTTCAGGACTAGTGTCAAAACGTTAAAAAAAAAGCGAGCCAGCAAGCGAATGAGGGTAACATCAGCTATCGGCACTGAATAAGCAGCAGGATGGTGGGATTCAGATTACATGTCTTGGCTGTCTGTCAGAAACAAGCTCACCCACTACAGCTGCTGAAGGCATGATGGGCAGGGAACTGTAGCTCCTTGATAAATACAGCTCTTTTTGTTGCACTGCTTGGGAAAAGTCTAATTTCTTTAGTGTGCTGGAGAAATGGGAATTTAAGCAGCTCCTATTCTGTGTGCTTGCTGCTGGGTTTGGCAGCTCAAATCTGCACGGTGTATGAAAACAGCACAGCTGAAAAATGGGAGAACGTTAGATAGTTGTCCATCCTTCCCCTTAAGTGTTGCTGCTGCCAATAAAGCTGTCAGGTTATAGCTGCTCTGAGGCTGCTTGCCCTAAGCTGTGAGTGGTGCACTAGTGTTAGTGCAGCACAGTCCCTGCGCTCAGAGACACTCTCAGGGCAGTCAGTAGCACAGGGAGCTGAGCTATCATCCCCCTCCTTCAGGTGTAACTTTACAAATGGTGGAAAAGCACCTAGAGAGGGTCATCTCATCTTTGTCTGACTGGCTGCACTTGCAAACTCGTGTTTATTGCCTACGGTTCAGCTCCAGGGCACAGCGCCTGGTCAGGTAAAGCATGTGGTGTTTGTTAGTCCCTCTCCATGTTTCCATTGCCAAAGGAGAATGCAGTGTTCATCTCTGGGTTAGTTCTCCCCACTCGATGTGTCATTGTTTTTACTTAAGTATAGCGTTCTCTTTTGACTGCTGTTGCTGAGAAATACTTTGGTCTGATTGCGTGATCATCCTCTGTCCAGCTGGTCTGATAAGCAGTTTTCAATTCATTTTTTGCCAAAAGATATTGCATATGCAAGGAATTTATTTTTCTTTTGTCTGTAAGATGATCTGTAGATTTTAGTAACACAGTGGGGAAGTGCTGTTTGTCATTTAGAGAGAAGCAGAACTTGTGATGCTGCCAATTTCTTTAGATTTTTAGTTACTTTCTACTTTCTTTATTTTCCTTCATGTGATCAGAAGACTGTAATTAGTTGTCACTCAGTTATTCCTGGAAGCACAATGAAGGCACTCAGAAGCAGAAAGCAACATAAACAATGAAACAGAAATCTGGCTGACTAGAAAGAAGGTTAATATTATTTAGGGAAAGAAGATTTAAATTTAGATTACATTCCTCATGATAACACAGTCCCATTAATATAGGAAATATATCCCTTATTGGGGAATGAGGGTGTTTGTGTATTTGTTTTCTAAGTACATTGTTAATGATTGTGTGCATTAGGATGAAATTTGGTTGTGGATTATGTTTTGGAGAATTATGTTTTGGTTCCTCATGGTACCATGGGCCAGAGAAACCACTGGACTTCAAGAATCCAGGCAAGGAACTTACTCTGTTTCTGTTGACCCTGCTCGCACACAGCAGGATTTTTATGCCAGAGTGTGGAGATGGCACTGCACGTGGTTCTAATCTCACCACAGCGACCACAAAGACAGCACCATAAAAACTACTAAAGCTTTACAAATTCCTTTATTTACTCAGAAGGCAGGACACGGGCAGGCACTTGAAAATATTTCTTCTTTGTGTTGGGTTGTTTGGCTTTTGTGCATGTAGGATTCTGTGCACTGAAACTGCAGGAGCGGGGATAGATCTAGATCCTAATGGTTGCACAGGTAAAGCAATGTTGTTGTTCCTAAAGCAAACACACTCAAAGTGTTCCCACTACTGATTCCAGCTTTGGTAGTCTGAACTACCAAAGTCCACAGCAACAAAGAAAGATCTTAGCTGTTCTGATTGCCTTGCAGCCTTTGCTGTATTTTCACCTATGAAAATAGTTTTTGCTTTTTCAGTTTTCTGTCTGTCAGGAATGTGAAGGTGTTTTTCTTTTAGCTGTATGTTTCTGTTGGTTGTTTTTCTTTTTCACTAACCTTAGCCAGGACAGGTGTCATTACTAAGCCAAGCACTGGTTAATAAGCTAATACCTAATACCTGGCAGCCTAAATGACTTTAATGATTTCCACTCCCCTGCCCATAAATATGTAAAAGGAAAGCACCTCTGTGTAAACACTTCAGTGTTACTAAGTCTCTGTAGGACTACAGCCAAAAGAAGAGGACGATTAATTATTTTCACTGAAGAAATTTTCTAAATTTCCTCTCTTTCCAGTAGATTAAGATTACTCCAAGTTTTGGAAGTTATCACCATTCAAGCCATTCTTTAAATGTACTTTTCTCATATAAAAATTCCTTATGATTTCAGATAGATGCTAGTGTAGCCATGGGCTTTAATACTGCATGGGATGAATTTTTTCCTACCAAAATGTCAGCTGTTAAATGTAGATGCTAATTGTCTCAGTAATTTCAAAATTGGGTAACTTGAAGGCTGCTTTTTTAGTTGTATAACTTGCAAAAGACATTACTGTGTTTCCACCTCTTAAAAGTAATTAAAGAAAGAGTTTTAAACTGCATTCCTCTTTCAGTTCAGTTGCATGCATTTTATATCAATTTATCTTGTTATTTTTGTTAATATCAAAATTAGTTAATTTGTTAATATCAAAAAGTATTGTTTTATATCAATTTCTCTTGTTATTTTTTCTCTTTTTATTTTTAAAAAAAACACTTCATTCATGATTTTCCATCTCACAAACCTTGGGACGTTTTTGCTATGGGAAAAGATGTTTTGCTTGACCTCTACTGCTTAAATGCTCACTACTAAAGACCAAAACAAAACAGCTTTTTAAATTTTGTTTGTTACTACTTCATTAATTCTTGTGAAAGAAAAGGTGAAGTTCTAAACTTACTGTTGCCATCAGGCAGTTGTGTGTTGTTTAAAGTTGTATTTACTGTTCAGTACTCAAAATCTTAAAAAAAAAATCTCTTTTTAAATCTTATACTAATTGGAATTTATAGCAAAGAAACAACATCCAGGTTAAAACAGTAAAAACATATTTGCTTAAGTTTCACATTCTATTTGGATAAATATGGTATCAATTATTTAGTAAGATATTGTTTAATTCAAATAGTACTTTTCTCTTGTGCGTGAACCTTTTTTCTTACAGTTGTCTTTCCTTTTTCTTTCCCTCCTTTCCTCACTCGTGTTCTTCAGAGCCAACAAAAACTCCACTTGTCAGTTGAAGGGAATTTGTAAACTTAACAAAATATGGTCCCAAACCTCACAGTTTTTATGATTCTATGTATTTGACAATTTTCATGGGGTGTATCTTTTGGGGGGAAAAAACCCTTTTGATAGACAGGAAATGAAAACTTTTCCACAGTTGTATAATTTCAAGAGTAAAAGTATTTAAATATTTCACCATTCTTATTACCTGGGGCCACAAGTAATAACTGTTACATTGAAAAAGTATTAACTATAATAATAGTTCATAATGTATTTATGTATTTTTTTTATAATTGACTTGAAAAAAAATTTTACCATATATTTTTTGCAATTGCAGAGTCTGAGATTCATGTTTGAGTACGGTGTAATTTAGAAGGAAATCCTATTTTGATGATCACTTAGAAATAGTCAATATTATTAGAGTTTCCTCCTAGAGGAAAAAATGTTACCAATCCTTTGAGATAAATTCAGACAACTTTTTTATTATTATTATTTTTGTGTGGTTTGCCTTTTCAAGTAATAAGCAACTTTTTAGGTGTTACTAAATAAGTTGACTGCTACAGATTGGGCTGAGTTAGCAGAAGAATAGCCCCAGAAGCACTTTGCCTGCATATCGCTTCCCCAGCACCCTGGGATGGCAGAGGCAGTTGGGGCAGTGTGTTTTGGATAAGTGGGAGTGCAATGACCAGTGCTGATTGCTGTCAGGGGGACATCAGTGACCTTTAGTCAGAGGTCAGAAGATGTGGGATGTGCTATGTTCAGATTCATTCGTTAAAGGAGTGTGGCAAAAAAGGTTTAGTAATGATTTGTCAAGTACTATTAATTGCTGCTAATTATATTTGCAGTTCTGTAGCTCTGGTTTCAAAGTTAATTTGGAAAGAAGAGAAAACGTGCACTAATTATTTTATATGGTAATGGACAATGCCAAGGAATTGTAATTGTTGCTCATCCAATTCCTCTTGATTTGTTTTCTTGTTGGATGCTGGCTGCCAGATTGCCAACAAGTCAGAGAGAAAAAAATCTGGGAAGGGAATGATACTTGCATGGACTAAGTTTAAACAACAAATAAACAAACAAAATTCCCAGTATCCTCATAAGTAGTGAATGCATACTTAATTCACTGTTGAGTGGTTTTGCACAAGCATAAACAAGTTGCATGTTTGCAATTATTTTGCAGAGGGCTACAAGAGAGGATAACAGCTCTCTTTCATATGACACTGTCTTGCATCGTCCCTTTTTACTTACAAAGGCTCAACAGGGACTTAAGCTGCAGCATAGTGGAAATTGTGAGTGATGTTTACTGGTATCTTCCCAAAGATGAGAAAGGAGATACCAATAAAATACAACTCTCACTTCACTTTTAACCAAATTTAAGCTTACATTTGCTTAGGGCTGTCATTGTTTTTTTCCACTTCAGCTCTAAGAGCCTTAAAAACATTATGCATCAGAGCACCTGTGTTCTAAATATAATGGTCTTAAAATGTAATTGAGGGATTTTCACTTTTGTAGGCAAATCAGCAGGGTTGATATTGATCCGTCTTTTTTGGGAGCCACAGTGCACCAGAAGGTGATACTGTAGAGGGCCCCGTAAACCCTCGGAGCCTTCTGTCTAATTTGGCAGAAAAACACAGAATGTCGGACAACAAAAGAACGATCCGATTCCGTAAGAAATCTTCATCCCTCCCACCTCCTTTTCACAAGATAAAAAAAAAGAGACTTAATTTTTTCAGCTGCACACAATGATTTGGTGCTCACTCTTGCATTGAAACAGTTGCTGTCAAAACAGGCAGGAAACAGTTTTCTTTTAATTGCTGAAATCATTCGGAAGTGCTTCATGCACGGCTTCTATACAGCAGATGCTGTGCATTAATTGGCCTGTGTAGGGCTGACCCAGGGTTCCTTGCAGCGGGCCCAGTTTTAGGCAGAGGGTTTAAATAGCTTATTTCTTATTTTGTATAACCTGGTGTACATTATGAGTGCGCCTGCACGTGGGGTATTTCATGGTCTGCAGTTTCTAATGTCATGTGGGTTTCAAAACCTGTGCTTCTCTGGTAATGTACTAGCAGCAGGTAAGCTCTAAATACCATCCATCAGGAGCTAATTTTTTATCCAGATACTCCAATGACTGATGAACCTGTCTTTTGTATGAATGTTCAGCACAGGAGAAAGCCATATGCCCCTGGCACTGGTTCCTATGCATTCTTTACAGTTTGTAGGGAGGAGATTAAGGAAAAAACAAACCCTCACATTTACATGTCTTTCATTTATTTAGCAGTTAGCACTTTCTAAAATAGCTCTATTTTTTTTTTTTTAACAGCAAAAGGAGATTTAGGTCTTTTAAAGCAATCTGACTACCACTACTCATTTTCTTTATCAGGAATATTACTGCACACCCTTAATAGGGAACCTTGTTTTGCTACTCCCCGTCTGTTCAAAACAGACCTTAGCCCATTAGAAGGTCCTCCCTTGTGTGGGAAGACCACAGCTGTTACTGTAAATCTCATCCAGTAACTGTATCACCCCCATTTTGTGGCTCTGAAGGATGAAATTGAGAAATGGAATACTGTGCAGTCATCCTTTACATCTCCAATTTTAGGCCTTTGCACATCATTTTCATGCTTTTATTCCAAATCAAACAACATTAGTGAGCAACACCACTCTGTGCTAAATGCCTGGTTTCTAAGCAGCACCTACGATCTTTGTTTTTGAAGGATTTAGGATTGGGAGGCAAGTTGGGGTTTTGTTGATGGTGGAGTTTTTTTAATTTTTTTTTTTTATTCACTCTTTTCTCTCCCTTCTTCCCCACCAAATCTCTCCCTGTCCCCAGAATTTGTCAGAAGTGGAAATCCAGATGGTAGTGAGGTGCCTAAGATGGAGGATGCTCTGTTATGCATCCACAGAGGAAGTGAGACCTCAGCATGGCTTACAAACACAACTTTAAGAAGGCTTCTGTTTCTTCAAATCCTTCTGAATAAAGTGGATCTAACTTCTTGTGAAGGATATTGGGGGCTTTAATCAGAAATAAGAAGTGGTTTAAATCATTAGCACAACAAAGCAAACTATAAGCTTGAAGATAAAAGTCTCAGGGGAAAGAGTCCTCTGAAAATAAATGGGACTTGATAGATTTCCATATCATTTATAACTTCCCTTAATTACACTTGGAAGACTTGCCAGTAAAACTGGAAAATTGGCAGCCTATATCCATTATAGTAATTTTGCCGACCATGGCAAGCAGCTGGCTTTACTGGATTTTATTTCCCATCACTCACAATTAATCATCAGCTGGAGATGTCTGAAACTCCTCAAAACGTAGCAATACTGTGTGACATTCAGGCCTCCTTAAAATGCTGAAATCTGCTGAGTAAATGGGCCGAGTTCCCCTTCCAGCGAACTCATTTTGGTGTGAGGCAGGCTGCCGGTTAATGAGTGCCACTTCGATAATCGGATGCGAATGTGAACCCTGACCTCATGTCAAAGGAGAGGACGCAGCAAGCTGGATAAAAGATCGGTGATTCAGATCTGCAAACTTTACCCCAATTAGACAGAGAGCGGGGAAATACATCAGTGCCCATTGGGTTTATCAGAAAGACTTGTGGGGCTTGTGACCATTTTGTAAGCCTAACATGGGAGACGTCCTGTCACAATCATTAAGTCTTTATCCGATGACGCACAAGAGTCTGCAGAAAGTGCACCATATTCACAAAGGTCCTGTGGTAGCAATGCCCTCGGGTGTGCGCTGTCTTTTCGTGCTTCTGAGCTTTAAAGAGCCCTATCTCTGAGCGTGGAAAGTCTTTATGGTCCTCATGGAGGTGCAATGAGAGCGGGTCGGCGTTGCTGCTCCTCAGATTCTGCTTCCACCCTGTGGCGTGAGTTGCGTGGTTGGGAAATGATTGGAGACAGTTCCCTGTCCTGTGTGTAACCTTCCTGCCACCATGAAGTCCCTGAGTTATTCAAACAGCACCATTGACTGTTCCCAAATTCACATTACAATTGTTAGCAGCATCGAGATGTTAAGTACCCTCCTCTTCAATGATCTTTTTTCTTCTCTTTTTTTTTCTTTCTCTTTTCTGTTTCTTTTTCCTTTTCACTCTGTGGAGAACAAAACTGAACAGCTACTTTGAACTGCACCATGCAGAAATAAACTGCTAGAATACAGACTGCAGGTCTAGCAGTTAATCACTCATTTATTTTGATATACCAAGCAACATAAAGGTTGATTTGTCTGTAGTGTAACTCTGTGAAAAAGATACCCGAGATTAATTTCTTTTAAGAAAAGGAGCCCTTTTACTTTACTTGGTTCAAATAAATGAAATTTTTTGTTTGATTTTAGTTGCCTGTTTTGACAGATTTGGGTCATCACTGAGACCTCTCTAAATGTAAAGATGGTGGTTTTCACTGGTTTACCATCCACTGAAAGAAATAAATTATACAATGAAAATGCAGCATTACAAATGGTCCAGATAAATCCTTAAATAAGTTAGACAGCAAGAAGTTGTACACATCTCTGCGGTTTTCATTTGCAGGCTAAATAACAGGCAAAAGGATATGTGCAATTATAGAATGAAAGAAATTGGACAATGCCCAAAAGACTGAAAAAGAGGAAAGAGAGATACAAGTGCCTAATTTTAGGATTTGTCGCTTTTCAACACAGTAAGTGGAGCTGTAAAGGTTTAACATAAGAACAGTAATTAAACTTCTGTGCTTAAGTGACACTTGCGCCAAGATAATTTTCAACAAATTGCACATCATCAGAAGTACTGACACGGCATTTTCACACGTGGTACCTGCTGAAAGTGCCTCCTTCCTTTCAAATTAGTAAGACTAGATGTTAACTGGATACTTTGACTATAAATTTTGTGGGTTGAGAGGCTTATTTCCTTCCCAGACACTGCTTCCTTTGTCATCAACCCAGCAGGTATTATATAAAACACAAAAACTTTATTTTTGAGAAAGAGGGAAACTGAGAAGAAATTCAGATTAAGGGATATTTCCATCCCACAATCACTAATACTTCCTGGCATTTTAGCACCATACTTTAGATCTGCTGAAACAAATCTGTACTTTTCCTGTAGATGTGTTTCCAGAACTCTGTTTGGATAATTGCTATCTGGTTCGTTTGCATACCATCCTCCCGATGAAGCCATGTTACAGTTAAATGTAACAGCTCAAGGAAAGAGTTTCTTGTGGCCTTGTAATTAGGCCACTGAATTCAGATCTGTCCTCTTTAGCATCTCAGTCTTCAGCAACCTCTAGAGGCCTGTGTTCTTGGCTCTTTGATAGCTGAGCTTTTCCAGAGGGTGGCAAAGTTGTTTCTGAAATGCATATTTTAATGATAGCATTATTAAAACAAAACCCTTTTCCAACAAACTTTCTTACATGTTTTTTTTTTTCTCTTCTTTTTAAATCCAAAGTAGATATTGTTTCCTCTTAACCTCAGAAATGTGTGGAAAGTTCAGAGCAGATGGAAGAAAAGCAATGAGGTAGGGAGAAAGAGAGAAGAAAGGAAGGGAAGAGTGAGCTGGTGGGACAAGGCTAAGGGCAGAGGCAGCAGGTGTGGAAGGAAGGAGACAAAAGACAGGGAAAGGGAATAGAGGGGAAATAACTAGGGACAAAGAAAAAGTCTTTCATACTATTCACTGAATTGGACACCTGCTCATGACTTAAATGCCTGCCTGGAGCTCAGGATGGAATTTCTGCAGGTGAAGTGCTTGGTTTTGGTTATTCTCTGTGTCCAGTTAGTACACCATATTCCCATAGCAAATGCTTTCCATATTTACTCTCTAAAACCTGTGGTACAGTTGTTGCCAGTCTGTTGGAGAAAGGCACCTTTTATTGTAATGTTTTTCGTTTTGTTTTGCTCAGAATCCATAGGCAGACATCAGTGCTTTTCAGTCAGTGAAAAAATAGCTTTACTTAAATTTTTGGAATGTTCTTCATGCAGTGTGCAACTGATCTCTGACTTCACATCTGTCTGTTAACATATTCGTCCAAAGTGGTACATTCTTGTCCTTTAATAGGTATTATTCATTTTACATATAATTAGAGAAATATATATATGTGTATGCATGTGTGTACATAAACAAACATTTTGTTGGCATTGGCACATATCACAGTGCATAAACCAGATTTCAGCAGATTTCAGATTACCCTCTTTAATGAAACTTGGACATCAGAATGAAAGCATCCCAAAGTTGCTGGGATAATGAGGGAATAGCAGAGTCCATCTGCAAAAGTGCCCCATGAAAAGACTTGCAGTGGGCACTCGGAACCGGGCATCCCATCGGAGTGTAGAGGCCCAAATCCTGGCATGCAGGGCCTGGCACCCTCTCTGGCATACCTCATCGTTGTGGGATGACTGCTTGATTGCTGGGTTACACTGGCTAAATTCCCAGTCCCCTGGTTTGCTCCTTATGTTTAGGCATCTCCCCAACCACTGTCAAACCCTGAGTGGCATTTTCCTCTGTGCAAGCTGGTCCAGGACGTTGGAGGGAGGATCTGACTGGGAGGCACAGGGAGCCCAGCAGAGCAGCCCAGTGGGTTCCTGGTGACTTTGAGCTTGCACTTAAATGCCTGCTAGCAGGACACAAACTAGCACAAAGAGGAAACCTCAGTGTTTCCTTTTAAGAGCTCTGAGCTGTGGTGAAAGTGATGAGTTTGTCTCCGTGGCACCTCCCCTGTGGATGAGAGCTGGTGGCTCCTCACCAATGGGCTCCTTTCTGTCAGTCCAAAGTCATCAGCTGCCATCAAATGCTGCCATGTGCAGAAGTGTGGCATTCTCCTCAGCATTAGCCCACTGGGTATTGCTGGACCTTCCAGCCCAAGCTCCCCTGGACGCCTTCCAAGAAACTTCTGGCTTCTGAATCAGTATGAGTATCTTTGGGCCCTGCGCCAGGGAACCAAACCAAAAGTTCCCCAGCCAAAAATGCACAAATTAAGTTTGTGGTGGTGTGAACTGTAGAAGTTGGAGCTGAAGGGATGAGATGGGAGAGGTTTGCCTGGGGTGACAGTTTTAAGCAGGTGATTTTTTTTTCCTCCTTTTTTGCTGCCAGTTTTGTGATTGTCATTTCTGTTGCAACTGTGTAACTGGCTGACTTGACTTGTGTTATGAAAGTCTTTATAGCATTTAATGAAATAATCCTTTTATTTTCCATAAGAATCATCACACTTGACACATTTCAAATCCTCTATCCTCATTTTGTACTGCTTGAATTTCAACAGGTTTCGGAAGGTCAAGAGATTTGTGTAATTGAAGCAATGAAAATGCAGAACAGTATGATTGCTGCTAAAACAGGCAAGGTAAGCTACCTTAGGTCACTTAAAACCATATGCAACTTGTCAAAAAGGATAGAATTTAAAAAGGAAAAAAAGGGGATTCTGGTTGTTAAGGAATTAAGTCTGATTGTTGTAAGTCTTTCAAAGTGAGATGTCTTTAATTTTGTAACATTTGCATCTGCTGTGAATGCTGTTAAGTAGCTCCCAGCCTTAGATAGCACAGCAGGAAATAGTTTTTCTGGCTTCGGAAATTCATATAACTCTCTTTCTCCTAAATTATTTGTCTTCTGTGATGTTACAATGCCAAGTTGAATTGAAAGGTGTTGCAGACCATTTCTCCAAATTTCATCTTTCCAGAGAGCAACTGCAGAAGAATTTGCCAGTTAATTATTTAATGGCAAATAATTTGACATTAAAAAGCCCCACCCAGAACAAGGCATAGGAAGTGCTTTTGCAGGAGGGAGAAAGCAGCAGTTTTTTATTATTATGACTGTTAAATATCAAGCCTAGATCTGCACATTTGTTAAGCTTTGCAAGGCTGTGCATTGTGCTGTCTTGCTTCTGAGGGATCAGTGTTGCAGCCCTGCAGCTGGGACTTTGCTGCAGTGTAGGATGTGCCAAAACCAGCACTCTGGGCAGGGAACGGGTTAAGCTTATGTGACATGGGCACACCCTAAACCCCAGCTGGTCTGGGGGACTGTCAGACCTTAAATTGGGACTTCAGAGCATCCCTGTGCCAGATTATAATTCACAGCCTGAAACCATCACCTGGACATGGGCCCCAGAACCAATGGGAGAGCATAGTCTGGATCTGGATTATATATTCTCCTCTGTTGTGTATTTCCTAACCTGCCGTAGTCCATCTCTGCTCTCTCTGAAGCACAAAGGCCAGGGCAGGAGCCTTCAGCCCGCAGGGAGGCAGCAGGGAGCCTGACTCCACGGGCAGGGACAGGGCTTGCCACTGGCAAGGTTTGCTGAGATCTCAGGATGGCTCTCAATGCCAAGGACTGTTTGTGTGTTTACAAGAAAGGCTTATTTGGCACAGCTCTAAAATTGTCACCAAGGCTGGGTCCCAGGACTTGCCTCTTCCAGTGCATCCAGTGCAAAATTGGGTCTCAAGAGAAAAAACTACTGAGAGGAGGAGTATGTTCTTTTTCCTTTTGCTCTGACATTGCCACTTGACTATTTCATTTCATGCATTTATTTCTATATAATTTATTTTCTCACTTGATTAATATTTCCAAGTATTTAGTTTTTCATCAGCACTTGTTTAGCCCCTTGTTGCTGCTCTTTGCATCCACTGGTTTTAACTAGTATTTATAATTAAAATGCCATTCCCTGTCCCTCCCACCCCATTTATTTTTCACTTTAACCTTCCCTTTCCCACGAAGGTGTTCTGCAATCCATGGGCCTGTTCCTTACAATCCTGCTTGTACTTCTCCCAATAATAAATACTTCCCACTCACTCAGTACCACATAAAACCTGTGTTTGGTTTTATTAGTCCTTCAAGGTAGGATGTGAAGGGTGCACAGGCCATTCAGGGGGCCTCATGTGTGCCTTGGAATGTCCCCTTGGTGTGCCATTTTAATGGCACATTTTAATAGCAAGTACATCATTTGACCTTTAGAATGTTAAGAATTTGAATAAGCACAGAAGTTTTGGGCTGTGTAGAAATGAAGCTGCTAAACAGAATTCATCCTGTTCTGCAGTGCAAAGTCATGGCTCTGAGTGCTAAAATAACTTGGCCTCTCCACAGGAATGGGATGTTTGGCACAGGCTGTTGGTCCATGTTTTGATGCTTTGAAACTGTGTTTTGAAACTCAGTTCATTTGTCTTCAGCTGGAAGACGTTCCCGTTTTCATTCCTGACTTGAATTCCTTTTCTGTATCAAACCCCATCTTCCTGTTTGTAATTGTGAGAAAAGTGGCTTGTTTTTATCTGCTTGGAGTTTACTCCAGCTGCAGGTGGTTTAAAAATAAGAGAAAGCTGGAGAGGAACTGGCGGAGCCTCCTGTCTTCTACAGGACAGCTGCGCCTGGGTCAGCACCAGGAGCTCGCCCTGCTGCACGCAGAAATCACTGGGGAGTTTGAAACACGGGTTTAGCTCCAATGTTTGCTGAACCCTGGCTTTGCAGGAAAAGAAAAGCCAGGGGTAGAATGGTTTTCACACTGCTTTCATCTCCTAGAAGATTGAGGCTCAGCAATTGGGTATCCTGCCCAGCTGATTTAGAAATAAAGCCCTTGTCTGTACGTATGACGCTTTGCCCGTGCTCAGCATCATTTCTTGAGCAGTGCTCTGAGTGTGCCTGTGCTGCAGAGCCAGAGATCTGCTTACAGCTCACGTGGCTTTGGGCTGTCAAACGTGGATGTGGGCAATAGTGTGTCCATCATGGCCTGGTACTTGGGGTATGCTGTGCATTTCCTTCAGGAGCCCAGGGTCGTGTTTGGATGATTAAAATGAACTATCTGCTGAACAAGGATTTGGGCGTGTCAGTGTGAGCTCTGAATTAACACTGGAAGCAAACCCTACACAGCTTCAAATAGTTTTTGTTGCTTCATGTGCTGAAAGAGAATTCAAACATGTTGCAGTCTTCTATAGAGGAAATGAGGGACTGGTATAAGATATTTGTGTTTTAAAACTCAGGAATCTGCATGTGAGTATGTAATTCATCTACAGATGTAGTTGCACTTATCTGACAGTGGCAGCCCTTTGCCAAGTTCAGGTACATTAAAGGATCCCAATTCAGATTTGAATCACCTATCCCAACCCTCTGGAGATTGAGAGAAACCCACTTCATGGCTGCAGTTCCAAAATTCAGCTATATTTAAGAACTGTAATGAAAGAAATGGTGGAATATTTCATTGCAACGTCCCAACATGAGTATTGAAGAGTCAGCCTGTCCTCTCATTTAAAACAAATAAACAGCAGCACAACCAGGTGAAAAAAGGTGCTTTTTAATTTTAAAAGGTGGCATCTCCATCCAACATTGAGGTCTTCAAGCACCTCTTGTTGCAAGCAAACCAGCTAATGGAAGGTGCCTGAGCACCCTGATGGGGTTGGACACTATTTGTCAGGCACTGGTACTGAAACCCCAGCTGGGCTCTGAGCGCTGGGGGTTGAGCACTCAGCCCTCTGAGGCCCTTGCAGCACAGGTGGATCTGTGTCCCTGGGGTGTCCTCACACTGCACCGTGGCTGTCACCCTGTGCATGTGAACGCAGTGCTCTGTGCAATACAAGCCACGTCAGCCAAGCCATTTATTTCACCAGCCTGCTGAGGAAGGGTTTAAATTCTGCTGTTTCTGTACCCTAGGTGAAAGCTGTGCACTGCAAGGCTGGTGACACCGTTGGAGAAGAAGAACTGCTGGTGGAACTGGAATGAACTGGTTGCCTCCACACTGCTGAATTAACTAAGCCTTTATTATTTTTATCTGTAAAGTAACATTAAGACAATTCAACACAGAGAACGGACGGTACTACGCACAAGATTTTATACAGGCATATTTACTGTATCAGTGGTTAAGACAGCAAACACAGATGTTAAATCTTGGCAACAGATCCCAGATTTTTACTTCCAGAAATACTTGTACATAACCTTTGTAATGCTTTGATTTTTCAGGATCAAATAAAATCAATAAAATACTATTTCTGCTTTGAAACAGGAAAAGCCTCTTTTCTTAAAAAAAGAAAACACAACAAAAGCCCAAATCTGATTCGTCTTCTTCACAGCAATGTCCCTGGTTTGAGGCCCCAGCGAGGGTGTACAGAATGGTTGGCAAGAATGAAAAATTAACCACTGAGGAAATGGAGCAGTTCTCCTTAACTCTGTATAAGAGCTGCACAAGTACCACCAGTGGCTTAAATTCTGATCAGATTTATTTTGAATTAGGATATATATTTATTGAGTTATTATTTATTAATTAATAATAAATTATTATAGAATTATTTATTATATATTTTAAATGCTTATTATATTTTGAATTATTTGTATAGATTAGATTTAAATTACAGGTTCGAGGCTTTATTTTGCTAGTGCAGACATTTGTCATTTATTTGCATTTGAAGTTGTAAAGGAATTGTCTTTTTTTTATGCAAACTCCATATTCAATTTGCCCACCCTTATCTTCTCGATACTGGTTACTGGATGCAAGTCTTTACAAAAGGTGCTGGCACTGTTCTCAGATCTCTTTAGCTGCCCCAAGGTACTGCTAAGAGCAGTGTTAGACCACACCTCAGACCATGCCTCCTCTTGAATTCTTAGAGGAAAGGGAGGCAAAGAGACCTTGACCACTGCCCCAGACAGGAGCAGGCCTGCTCTCATTTTCTTGCCTAGGATGTGCAGAGTCCTGCTACTTCCCAGAAAGAAACTGTGTGGACAGAGGTGCTTCGGCCCTTAATTGGAAAGTGAAGGATGAAGACAGTCTGTGACAGGGCTGGTGACTCATGTTCAACCAGAAACTTTTGATTCTGCTTGAAATTTCTGACTGAAGAAGCATTCTTCATGTTATTGAGCACTGCTAATTAACCGTCACACAGCCAAGGGGGAATATGTGGTCCAGGATCTGCTTAGCAAATTAGTTAACAAAACTCATCAAGATGAGTAAGGAAAGTGTTTGGATAGTACCTGCCTTCCGGGAAAATTAATGCTTTTGCAGTTGGAGAAACTGAGGCAGACACGCTGCAGATCTCCTTACAAGTCTTACTGCCATCCTGCCCCTTCCCGAAGGAGCACAGTTCAGTCTCTGCGGGTTGCCCAAAACAGACAAGTGTTGTAAAGAGACACAAGTACTCTACTATCAAGTTACTTGTTTTGCTTATTGCGGCAACATAAAAGCTTTTCTACATGAGATGCAGCAGTGCCTACTCTTGCTAAAGTTTAGGCTGATTCCCTACCCCGGATCTCCTCTGGCCATCACAGGGCTACTGGCAGTGAAGCAAAAGTACAATTTTGTTCTTAATTGTATCCTTGCTACATTTGATGGTACCTTGGCTCACTGCATGGCATACAATGCCTGCTCCCATCCCTTTGACAGCTTTGGCTACGGTGCAATCTATCTGTACCAAACACTGCAGCTGAAGGAAAATATAAGGCACAAGAGTGTAGCAACAGAGCTACAATTTTCCCAGATTGTACAGAAGCCAGCACAGTTGGTTGGGTCAGGGGGACAACAGTCTTCTCTACATACATTTTTTTCTGAATTTAAATGTTGTAATAATCACAATACAGGTCCTTTGGATATTTTTATAATGTATATAAAATCTTTTCCCCCAGTAGGAAACTCAGTTTATATATGGTTGCAAGTTCTGCATTAAAGTGCTTGGCAAAAAGTCACCTTGACAGTAAGTGCTCACAACAGCTCCAGTGTAGGTTTGCCTTTCCTGGTCCCTAGCATCCCCCACATCCCCCATAACATACACAGACACACAGACACACTTCCCCCCAAATCCTACAGTCACTCAATGAACAGAAGTGGAACTCAAAGTGCTTAGAATGTTAAATTAAAAATACAATTTTAAATGTAACTCTCTTATATTCTCTCAATATTTATTGACAGTGCCTTCTAAAACTAAACATAGTTTAATAATACACCTTTCCAGTTCAGAAAAACACCTGTTGCAATGCAGAGTAAGAATGCTCTTCACATTTTCTCCAGCAATTTCCTATTTGTCCAGAAGCACCAAGTTATCGATATGATCAGCTTTCCCTCTTTACATGCCGTAGCCTATTAAACACCATTACAAGTCAATATTCAATATGAGTTGTGCTTTACTTTGCAGACATTTAAATCAGTTTCAGATATTACTGCAAGAAAATTTGTCAATTGAGGGAAAAAAACCCAAACTAATCTGTTCCTCTGCCTTTCATTGACCTCCATTACGCGCCAAGGCAAAGGGGGAAGTTGAGGGAACAATCAGACCCCAGACCCGATGTGCACATCCAGTTATTTTACACCCGGTGCGAACCCAGTTAGTTGCCGCAGGCTGGGAGGGCCAGGAGGACACTGAGTGCCTGGGGAGGAGTCTGCAGCTCTGGGCCTGCAGGACTTCAACGCTAGCGCCAAGGCTCCTGGGTTGGGAAGGTCACAAGAGATCCTGCATTTTAATAGAAGGGTAGTACAGCTTTCCTGGAAGGGTTACGGAACAACACCTGCTTAGCACTACGTCTTCGGCCAGGCTGCGTCACCTCCCGTTTCTATTCCCGGCTCTCCCGTAGGACGTAGGAGAGGCCATGCTTCCCCGAGGAGTCGTAACTGTCATGGTAGGGGAGCCCGACCCACTCGGGCGGGTACGTGGCCGTGCTGTACACGAAGCACTCCAGGACGCCATCGGCCGCTGCCCGCGCCTCGCCCGCGCCGCCCTTCCCCTCCCACTCCACCACTTGGATTCTCATCAGAGTGCGCTGGTACATGTCTGGGCAGCCTTCGAACTCATCCAGGAACTGCAGCATCTGCTCGTCGACAGAGTAAATCTCCCCAGCAACGTGGTGGCCCGTCCCCGGGATGTTCAGCATGTAAGGAATATTGTATTTCCCTGCAATCACCAGCGGGTACTTCTCCACCGTGCGGCCCCTTCCTTGGAATTTCGCTAGCCCTTTGGCCGTGTTGATCATGTGCTTGTAGTTGGGCTGGCCCTTCTTGAGTGTGCCGTAGACAAAGACACGGGCCATGGTACTTGCAAAAGCAGCTGAAAGACAAAGAGGCATGTTACCCACGGGGCCAATGCCCTGGAGAACCACAGCCCTGCCAAGACCTCCTACACAAAAGGCTCTTCGGGCACATGCGAAAGTGGTCTCGTAGTCCTACACCACATTTAAGTATCATACTCAATTCAATCTATCTAGTATCTTGAACCTTTTCATACATAAAAACTGCATCAGTGAAAAACAGGAGATCATGACCAGCTGAAAGTCAGCCTTTTGCAGTTCTTTGCTGTAGCCAAATTACATTCTCTAAGGAATCCCCAACATTAGCCAACACATCCCTGACCCTCAGGAAAAACTCTAAATCTTTCTTGAAGAATTTTTCTCTCTCTCACCATTATGGGAGCTGTGCTGCAGCAAGTGTGTGGTGTCGTGCTCAGTGATGCCCCAAAAACAAGTGTACCCTGGTGCTGAGGCATCTCATGGACACACTGATGGATTCGCAATAACTCCAGTGCCAAGGTCCTGCTTGCTCAGTGACAGACAAATGCTGAACAGCAAGCTGTGGGGCCAGGAAAACTGGAAGAGAGAAACTGGAAGCTGGGGCTGCTGACAGAGAGACCAGGTAAGGCGGTGTTCCTCCTCTCTCCCCCAGGCACCCCGAAGTGCTGCACCACCTCAAGTAGCTGGTCTGCACATGGGAGAGTCCCCTCCTGAAAACAGACCCTGAATGACCATTTGTTTTATCTGTGGGCATGAAACACTCAAAAATGGTTTAAATGCAATAAATGACTGGCTTTACTGAAACGTAATGGGGGGGAAAGGTACCTTCATAGTTCCTGCATTATTTTTTCACACTGTGCCCTCTTTATACCCCATAATTTCTGTAGGGTAGAAGCAGTTCTTGCACTGTGATATTTTCCCACATTTTACCTGTGGTCACTGACTGGGCAGAGCCTGCCTCACCCACAGTCATCTGGCTGGGCCTGATGCCCAACATCAGAGGAACCCGTGCAGCTCCTCTTGGAAAGAGTGTCATTAAATAATGTATTTCAAGTTTTGAAATCTTTAAAAACAGACTGGAGGTAGAAATTTAATCTACTTTCTGCAATTTACTCTTATTTTAGTAAACTGTTAGGTCAGGTCAGTTATCCACAAAGGTGTGTTGCTGGCCGAGAGGCAGTGTCATTTAAAAATCCTCAGTAGCCAAGCAATTTCCCCTTTGGTGAAGTAAACAGTTTTTCTCTGTATCAAAATACAGCTTTCAAGCAAAAACAGTGTGTGCCTTTATTTACTGGCAAACTGCTTTCACTTAGGGGAATAAGAACACACTGATTTTTTCCACGTGTTCTATCAGATATACTTCAGGGTAATTTATCCTTCATGACATAAACGAGGTTTTTTCCTGGATGCAGCTCATTCCCTCACAATAAAAAGAGCATTAATATTCAGTTGGCCCGAGTCTCTTTTGTAAGAAAAATCATTACCTTTCAGATTGTGTTCTGAATAACAAACACAGATCCTTCAGGAAGAAACTTGTCCCAGTGGGGATTGAGAAAGGATCAGAGTTAAGCATTGAAACATGCAATTAATTCCCATTAGGGGATTAGGGCACTCGTGTTCACTTTGAATCAGAAAAATGAATCGTGAATTAAATTGTTCACAACCAAGAGGTTACTTGTCAGAGTTAATAAGTTAAAAAATAAAAAGGGAAACCTAAAACGCACATAAAAAGCTCTATAGTGAGTGGAGCATCTGTAAGAAAAAGATACGCTTCATTTCCATTAAACAAAAGCTCTGTCCCTACTGTACAGCTGGAGATAAGCTTCCAAAAAGTTTGCAGAGAAGACTGTCACCATTTCCTGAAATTGGTGAAAACAACTGCCCTGTTTCTGATGGCTGTTGGGAAACATCACCCACTTAAAGAAAGGCACCCAGTGCAGGGTCCACAGAATTCAACAGCAACAAAGGAAGTTGCTAACTCAGGTTTGGACAAGTGTTTCTGATTTAGCCTTTGAGTAGATGGATTCAGCAGGCAGTACTAAGGGAGATGGAGTGGGAAGCTGAAGTTTCAGCCACAGTCTGTGTGAAATGTGAGGCTGATGTCCTCGTGGAGCTGTGGCTCACGGGCAGGTGGACACTGGGCTCCCTGTGGCACTGCTGTGCCCCACAGTGGTCCTGTCGCTCACCCTGGATGGGCTGGGCACAATGACTTCTCCTTCTATTAAAAAACCCAACAACAAAGCCAAGCCCAGCCCTCCAGCCGAGGAGGGATTGAAATAAACTTGGTAATAACATTTTCTGATCGCCGCTCCATATAAATAAGACATACACAATTTTCTGCGCAATAAATCTGGTCTCCAGTGTGCTGTGTTGCACTGCAGAAAGGCTGTAGATGTATTAGCATCGCTTAAAGCACTCGCAAATCCTGGGCTTTTAAAACAGTTTTAGCCACCCTGTGGCAGGAGAGCACAGAGCAGATTGTATTTGAGGGTCATTTCACAGGCTTCCACTACGCAGCTGAAAAGAGTTATCAATGGCACCCCCTTGCTGAATCACCGACAAGAAGTTGCCTTTTCTCACTTAATCCAGTTTGACACTTCTTACCTTCACTAAACCACCTGAGAGGAAAAGAAAACCCACCAAAAACCAAACAAAACCCGCCCAGACTTATACTGAGTATTAGCTGCCAGGACAAAACAAACCCATTCACAAAGTACTTTCATGAAATATTCATGCCAGAGTCATTAAAACTTAATGGCATGGGGAAGCATAAGTGAAATTTGTACGTCATCTCTGCAAACTATTTCTTTTAGCAATGAAAGATGACCTGCCAAGTCGCTTGTGGGATCAGTTACTAGTTGCTTCATCAGGCAAGATGCAAAGATCAAAAAATAGAGGAACTGTTTCAGGATCACACAGGTAGGCAGTGCTGGGTGAAAAGTGGCTCACAACCAGTGGGAGCCAGTAGCCCAGGTTGCCACTCAGCATTAGCGCTGCTAGGGCAGCAGCACTGTATCCACAACCACCCTCACCCACCAGTGGAGAACTGGCTCAGGGCTTTGGTTTTCCCTGTCGAGGCCCAAGAGCTCCAGCACGGTGAGAGAGGGATGGGTGGCCATGGGGCTGGTCGCTGGGTCACTCACCATGCACTCGCAGATGAAGCTGCAACCAGGCTCTTTGCTCCTAGGTTGTGCCCAAAACAAGACCTTGCTTCCCAAGCAGCAGCAGCAGCTTTGGCAAAAAACACCTTTTTTTAAAGCACAATTCACACAATTAAAGGACTCTACCAGCTACTTTCAAAAATAAAGCATGGCCCTGGAGCTGTGCGTTACACTGGCTCCAGGGCTGTTTGCAGTCATAGTCACAGTGGGTTTGGGAGAAAAAGTTTCAACAAAATAAAACCTAACTCAGAAAGTATCCATTTCTCTCACTCCATACAGTAACATTATTTTCCCTTGAGAAAAATTCTCTGCATTGGCTCTGTGACCAGATATAGTTACACATTAATTCTTCAGAAGTTTCTTAAAAACTGTAGGAAACAGGTGAAAAAACAAAATGCCTTGAACTTTAAACTTGAGCCCAGTCTGTTTGAATGAAGGGAGTTTTAAGGTCACTCTTCACTCAATGCTAACTTTCAAGAAGGACTAACATGCCAGAGAGGACTCCTGGGACCGCATCCTGTTGGTCCTTTGATGCTTTCATTTTGTTGCTGGCTATTTTCTTTATAGCACAGACAAGGGCTTCCTGCCTGGGCCGACCCCTTCCCAACCTTGCTGAATACCTCGAAAAAATTTATGGCAAGACACCTTTCTTGCATTAACCACAGAGGCACCAGTGAAACGATGGCTCCTTTGAAATCAAGAGGTTACGGTCTCCTCGCAGCGGTCACCTGCCCCAAAACCGTGAGGTGCTGGTTTGTAAAAACAAACAAGAGTATTGGAGCAACCAGGGCCACACTGGATGCTACTGGGCACTACCTGAAACTCCACTTAACCTCCTTTGCAGATTTTTTTCATTTCTTCCTTGCATAGTTCACATCCCCAAACCAACAAATATTCCTGCACTTAAACTGGAAAAGGTTGTGAGTGTCTGCCAGGAGGTGGAGTGAGGATGGTCTTCCTTGGGAGAGGCATCAATCACAGCACTGCTCATGTGCCTTGTACCCCTCTGTCATCACACCAAACATTTGTCTTTTCTATTTGAAAACATTCCAAATCACTTTCAACTGTACTGCATATAGAAAATTAATTAGATTAATTTTTATTACTTACAGAAAGAGTTTAATTCCCAAAGTGACTGCTAGAAAGTCTCAAAGTGACAATCAAATAAAACATCACATGCAAAAAGATGCTGGGGATGGAATGCAGAAACACACTGGACATGACATTAGACTGATTAACAGGCTAAATTTCTACTGAGTGCACAGGAGGGGATTGCCAGCACATCAGAACAAGAAATGGTGGACGAAGAAGACAGAAGGTCAGGGGATGTGGATAAACTGAATTAAAGGGAAGGAGGAGAAAGCTATCACCTCAAGAGAATATGATATTAGTAAGTATTGACTGTTTTGTCCTAATATTAAGTCATGCTGTATGAGTTTCACTAAAGTCTTGGGACCTCAATTTAGAAACCTGTGGACTACAAAACTATCTAGAAAGAACTCAGGGCAGAGCACTGAGTCCAAGACTGTTTTACTTGGGTCAAGAATGAACCAGAACTCCTTAAACAGAAGCTGATGAGGTGGGGCATAATCACCTACAAATATGGGTAAAGGTTTTAAGAAGAGACAATTGAGTCTATGCATACATGAACAGAGCCAAAATTTTTTACACACAATCATTAGCATGGATAGGAACAGCTTTCTAATTGTAAGAACAGACAGGCATAAGAACAACCATAACAAATGACCCCCAAAAAGCTTGAGGGCCAGTGCCCCTACAGTGCACCTACATGAGGGTGGTCAAGAACAGATACATCAGCCTCAGAGTGCAAGAACAGGGCAAGGCAACCCCACTGCATTTCCTGACTTGGGTCCAGACCCTCCCCAGGTCAAAGTGATGAACATTGTGCTGTGTAAAGGCCTTTTCTTCCTGTGAGCTCTCACACCTCTTTTTGTGTCAGCAATGGCAGCAGCAGCATGGAAGGCAGCCTCAGGCTGTGACTGCACATGTGTGCATGAGGCCAGATTACTGTGGGGTCTTTCCCTGATGCCTGCTTCCTTCATCTTCCTGAGTCAAGGTCCGCCTCCTCAGTGCCACCAGATACTTTTCCAGTGCTTACTCTCTTGGTGGCTAACAAACCAAAAAGCACTCTTTACTGGTTCTCCTATGGTTTTCTGACATAGGGAAAACAGAACAGAAATATTTGAGAGTAGATAAACCATAAATTTATACAGGGATAGAAACCATGTCTTGTACTTTGTTCACACTCCATTCTCCCCATTCTCCCCATGCCTTTTTGAGTGTTATTGAGCAACACACTCATGTTTCAGAAGAACACACCAATACTTCAAGCATCTTAGTCTTGAGTGCCATCTGAGGTGTGAAGTGTTTACTGAAAATCAACAAACAGTGTGGAAGCCTTGAAAACTGGAACTCTTGAAAATTTCTTCAAACTGTCATGGATGCTACAGTTATTCTTGCCTTAGAGAAAGGCAAGAGACTAGATGGCTTCTCAAAATCCCACTCAAGCATGGTGGGTCTTCATAAGGCAGTTTTAAGTATATGACAATGAATTTAAATTATATATACAAAAATACCTCATCTTTGCACTTTTAGCATAGGTGCTTACACTGTTGTATCTACACAAAAGGAAGAGAAAAAAACAACCCACAAGAATGGAGCATAAGCTTTAAATGCCAGATTGCTGTTACAGGAAAAAAGTAGAAAAACAACTTTTGATAGGGCAACCCTGCTATGCCGTGGTGAATTTGAAGTGGTTTCCATCATTGAGATGCAGAACAGAGCCCAGAGTTTCAAACCGCCGACATCCTGAAACTCGGGACAGAGCCTGCAGCTTGGATGGGTTCCCTGCGAGGTCAGCACATTAATTTACATGCCAATACCCGGAGCGGTCAGTTCGCTGTTTTGGACCGAGAAGATCATCCCGGCCTGTGGAACACGGCAAACACTTTGAGTACCTAAGCATGGGAATGTGTTTTTCTACACTGAAAGAATGGGGAGAGAGAGAACGGGAAGAGAGAAAAGATGGGGTCTTGTGTGGGATCGTGAGGTGCCTTTCCACAAAGGAAATGAGGGAACAGCTGCACAATGATCCTCTGTGAGAAGGGGAGAGGTGCCCAGGTCATGGCACAGCACCGTCCCTTGGGAGTGCAACTGAGCCTGGGAGATGTTTACAGAGCCCCATCGTTCAGCAACAGCATCCTCCCACTGGCAGGGGCCTGTGGCTTGGGAAGCCATCTTACGCCTTTGCTCCTGCTCTGTGGAAGTGCCACGGCTGGGGCTGCAGGCGGGGTGAGCTCTGCCCAGTGGTGCCTGTCGGGCCTCGCTGTGTGGCTGGCTGGGAGGGCCAGCAGCTGGACATCCTGACGGAATAGCGGAGGCCACTCTAGCCAGCGGCTCTATAGGTGGGAGCAGGATGTCTCCCTGGGATGAGTCAAGGTGCCAGAGCCCTGCAGCACCATGTGGAGAGGTCAGTGCAACATGATGCTCCTCAAAACCTTGCTGAAAACAAAAGGAGAGCACAGATGTTCAGGGAACAAAATGTGCTCTGCTAAAGGAGCCAAATAGAAAAATCCAGGTATAAATCTGGGAACAGTGTCACATTACACTGCAGTATTTTTCCTTCAGAAATCACTACCTACTCCGGCATGGACTAGCTACTAAAGCACAAACCTTTGACCAATGTGGCAGAAACGAAAGATCAGAAAAACTGAACAGACTCGTTTTTTTTTCAATCCATGATTCCCTATGGGAAACTATGGCCTGCTTTAAAGGGTCAAAGAAAGGTAATTCATATGCATTTGCTGCATCCATATATACAAACACAAGGACTTTCTACAGAGAGCCATGCTTTGCTTGTGAAGTGTTAGTGGCCAACAGAAAAGGAGAGAGGAACATTAAAACCAGCTGTACTGCAGGAGCCACCAGATCTAAATGCAAATACAATTTTAAATATTCCACTGGAAAGGGAACGGATAGTGCAGGGTAATTGGCAAGAATTTGCTCTGAAGCAGGATCATACAAATTTTGTGAGGTTCAAAAGGAGTAGTGGACAATGAAGTATATCTATATACAGAAGTTACACTAACAGCAGTGCTTTTTTATTTGTATATATGCCAGTAGGTAGCAATGGAAGGACAAGAGCCCTTCCTTCACATTTAGTAACCTCAGCTGTGGTCCTCTAAAGATACATAGAAGCAAAAGTNTTTTTAAAAGAAGGAAGGCTTATACCATCCTTTCAGTCTATGAATCAAATTTGTGGAAAAGCATAATATTTAACATGGGACATACTGGTAAGAAAATAAATCAGCTCAACAGGCTGCCCAGGGAACTCATGGAGTCACCATCCCTGGAGGTATTTTAAAGATGTGCAGCCATGGTTTAGTGATGGAGTTGGCAGTGCTGGGTTAATAGCTGGATTCGATCTTAAAGGTCTTTTTCCAAACTAAGTGATTTTGTGATTCTATTTTAATTCACTACAGATATTTTATTTGTCTTACTGATTAAATGTATATGCAAGTCTTACACTGATAAGCTATGTGGGTAGTTTTATTTAATAAAAAGATTTTTAAAGTGAATTTCAGCTTGTAGCTTAATACAAGTCAGAAATAAAAACCCAATCCATATCTCAGCAATATATCTCTTCCACCATTTTCTAATATAATAAAAGGCAAGAAAATACAAACCAAAATAAGACATCAAATCAAAACTGCAAAGAACCATGAACAGATGTATATAATTAACTTCAATCCCACCAAGGCATATCACTTCTCTTTAGAAATTAGTAACAAGTTTACTATAGAACAAGTAAGCCACAGATCCTCATAAAAACAGAATTAATGAGTTATTTCAACTATCCTGGTCTTGACTTTTGCTAAGAATGACTTGTAAATTCCTGCAATGAAGTCTGAAACGTAGATCACATCCTTCTTCAGCAACAGGGAATGCATCCTCATCCGAAAGTAAATACATTTACTGACCTCCTATCTTCTATATTCTGGGGGCATCCAAAAAAGGCTGAAATTGCACTTAGCAAGGCACTGGAGCAATTGCTTTTAAATCCAGGAAATGTATTAACCAAACTCTCAAATATCCTCCTTCCTGATAGAGTCAAAGATAGGAAGACAAGAAATCTGCAATTTGTATGTGTCCTATAAAGGATGTGTGGAATTAAATGTTTACTTTTTGGTAAAGAGTGGTTTGGACTCTGATGCAGAAACAGGTTCTGTAGTCTAATGCAAAATTTAACACAGGTCTGTAAGGTCTGTATTTACCGAAAAACAAGGAAAACCAGCTACACAAGCCCTTAAATCTTCTGGAGCCACAAGAGTCTCACAAGAATTACTGATGGAAATAATTCCCTATCTCTACATATACATTTGCAATTGCAGATAAAAGCTATTTTGGTTTTATGATGACACACAGAATTTACTCTAATTGAAGGTCTCCTTGCCAATGTCCTTAAATCTTGGAAGGAAGCTTTAATGAAGAGCATCTTATAGCAGGGGTAAGGCTGTAACAAGAAGACATTACATAATATTCCTCTTAATTTATATGAGACAATTATTTACAAATAAAATATTTACATAAGTGAAAATAGCTTTATACATGCTCTTCAGCCTCTCTTCAGTGACCTCTGAGAAAGAATTTCTGTTAGTAACTTGATAAAAAAAGAAGAACAGAATTAAGTACTGGAATTAAATGACAAGGGGAATAATATGGAATGTGGTTCTGAATGCAAAGAAGCCAGGCCAGTGTCATTAAAAAACCTACTCTGACAAGGATAACACAGTGGACTTGGAGTGTCCATGATTTAATAAGCAGTGAAAATCTCTCCAGAACAAGTCATACAGAAGAACTGTGAAGGGAAGATTATAATGGACTATATTAAAATAAGAAGTAATAAAATATTTACCAGTCATATTCCTCAGGAATCAATGTTGTTTTATTTCTTAGTGATCTTACGACAGAAAGCAGCTGTGTGCCTACCACATCTGTGCATGAAGTATCCAGAAGAGCATCAGTTCATGCTACAGCCATATGAGGTGGCCTAAGAACTGTGTAATTGAAGTAAGGTGGCTTTTAATAATAGTGCAAGAACACATGCTTGGGGACCACAGACAAGAGCTTCTGGGGACTCATCATTTGAGGGCAATAAAAGAATCAGAATCTCTCAAGTTGGAAGGGACACATAGGAACCGTGAAGTGCAGCTCCCTGCTCCTCACAGGACTGCCTAAAGCTAATGCATATGACAATGAGCATTGCCCAGACTCTCCTCGATCTCTGACAGTCTTGGTGCCACGACCACTTCCCCGGGGAGCCTGTTCCAGTGACCAGTCACCCTCTCAGTGAAGAACCTTTTCCTAATGTCCAATCTGAACTTCCCCTGCTTCATCCCATTTCCTTGTATCCTATCTCTGGTCACCAGAGAGGAGATCAGCACCTGCGCTCCACTGCCCCCCTGGAGGAAGCTGTTAGCTGTGATGAGATCCTCCCTCAGCCTTCTCCAAGCTGAACAAACCAAGTGACCTCAGCTCACTCCTTGTAAGTCTTGCCCTTAGGGCCTTTCATCACCCTGGTCACCCTGCTCTGGACACACTCTAATGGCTTTTGGGAAGGATTTTATTTCTACAAAGCAGGTGGTTTCCATCTGTGATACATTTCTGCATCATGACAGCATATAGGCAGCTGAAAAGGATTTCTAAAAAATTTTAAAATAAAATTAGCATTCTAGAGATGTAAGTCTTCCAAGTTACTCTGTGTGCATATCAGAGGAAACTCACATACCTTAAGGCATTGAAATATCTAGGAGAGTGTCCAACTACACCTATCTATCAATCTAGACTTTGTGCTGAGAAAAGCAGCACGAATTAGGCAATATTACAATATAAAATGTTCTGAATACCTCAAGCTACATTTTAAAATGTAGCCAATTTAGGACTGGAGCAGGTCCCAAGCAAAGGTGATTAAGTCTCAATTATAGATTAGCATATCCTCCGACTAGCTTTAGTATCTCCCCACAACAGCCTCCTCGCACACCCCAAATATGGGCCAAAATGATGAGAAAAGAGGATGGCTAAACTGGCTACATCAGCTGTCAACAGAGCAGACCAAAGTGGATGCACAGATCTCAGCATGGAAAGGGAAACTGCCATTGTCCCCAGTCCATGCTGTGGGACATGAGGCAGAGGTGACAATGGATCACTATATTCCTGCCTCCTAAGGGTATGCTGTGGAAATAAGAAAACAATTCATACCTGTTGCTATGCTATTTTATTGGGATCCCACCTTTCCAAATAGGTCCCAGATATCCAGTATGTACAGTATCCTCCAATTCACTTCCCCAAGTTTTACTTTTTCAAATTTCAGTGTGAGTGAACAGGATAAGCAGGACAGGAACAGCAAGTCCCAAGACTTCTCTGTCCTTCTAAGTGAAAAGTTTCCTCTTGCACTGGGATCAGCAGACTTTTTCAACTGATACACAATATAAAACCAACTGCTCTTCCTGTCAGCAACTTTGCTCCTACTAAAATAAATTTACAAGCACCACTTATAATTTATTTTTATGCCACAACTAAAGAGAACAGCCTCCAGTAAATACCATCAGCACCACACTTTTAAAAACAGTCTGCTTCCTCTGAAAGGTCTTGGCTCACAGCAAATACAAGCCTGGGAGTTTCAAGAAGTAGGTCTGGATGAACACTGGTACACCCTCACACCAAATGCATTTGACAATGAAAAGCTGAAATAAGAAGGGATGATTTTTCATATTAACCAAATATCATATTTTTGGAGTTAAAATGATGCTACCTGAAAAAATATTAAAGATAAGCATTTTTCACACAATATTGAAAATGCACAAAACATTATTAAATAACTTCTTAGTCCAACTTGGCCATAGAAAGTTACATTTCAGCTCTTGAACAAATCAATTACTGCCCTTGCAGCGCCACTCTCCCCACCTAAATACTGTGCAGTACAGCAGAAATGGGCAACTCCCAATGCCCACACGCAGGAATAACGTTATTATTCTGAACAGCATTTCTCCCAGACTTGACAGTACCTAGGGACATCTGGAAATCTCAGTTAATTTCACTTCTGCATTCCTTAAGCAAACACTCATTTAGTGATGCTAATTAACTGAGGAAAAATTAAATAATATAATTAGAGAGCCAGATGTAAATCAAGAAACAGTATATTACTTAAAACACAGAAGGAGGAGAAACCAGACAACATTTTAATTTTGTCTTTTTGATTTGACTTTAAAAGGCAGGTAACAATCAAATAACTTCTGACTTTCAGTACATGAACATTTCTTTCAAAATAAATAAATTATTGTTTCATTACTAATCCTCACTAGCTCACCCTTTACCCCACAATAACTATCAATTAGTAAAGGCATGCTTCTGAATACATAATGCATTACATTTTTTACTTTCAACACCTGGTGTCACCAGAATAACACCATATATTTCTAAAACACTCTGCAGTGGTATGTGTGTGTGCTTTGATTTTAGGGCAGCAATACTTCAAAGGAAGTGGAACCACAGAAAATTATGGCAAGCAATGCACACAGATTATTTTTTAGGTTAATTAATACATTATCAGTTAACTGACCACGGCAGGTCATTTTAAAAATGAGGCTCAAGGTGTCTAAAAGCCTTCATCCCTTAGACAAGGTCAAAAAAGGCCTGAACAAAGTGAAAATTTTGCTGTATTTCAGTATTTTGAGCGAGCTAAATCCTAAACCTTTTATTGCAGAAAGGCTTTAACTGGTGATTTCTTCTACACCAGAATGTTGCTAATTGCAATCAATTTTTGTAGAGGCTAATCACCACCTTTCTGTCCAGTCAAGGGCTGTATTAATTGGTTATTATTACAGTTCCACTGAGAATAGACAGAGGGGAGAGATTTTGATTGATTATTGCTTAGAGCTCCTTGAATCCCCAAGACACTAAATAAAAAGTTAAATATCAAAGAAGATTTAATTAATTTCAGTCTCTCCTTCTTTCCACTTTATCAGCAAAATAGAGCCGATAAAAAATTGACAAATTAAAGGAAAATTAAAAGAGTCAGAACTGGTGACCCCTTATTTTTTTAATGAGAAAGTACATGCATTTATTTGCTCTAATCTTTAGATAATGGGCATAAGAGAATGAAAACTTTCTCAGCTTTTGATGCTTATTCCAAAGCCCAATGGAGTTATGGCTGGCAGTTAGATTAACTGGTATAAGATTTAAGTTGTGTCATGTTTTTCTTTTAATATAGCATTTCAATTAAATCAGTGAAAGAATCCTGAACTCTTGGGGAAAAAACTAAGTCTTAAGCTTGTTATACAAGAAAGAGAGAAAATACTGTATTATAACATACAAATGCAGTATTTCAGAAGCAAGAGGTTTAGGAGTCTCTCTTTTGGCAAAAAATTCTGTATCAGAAAACAAAGGAAGATGTGATAAAGATATTTATAATTAATTTTGTAAAAACATACTCAGACTGACACTTCCCTTCCACTAATTATGCATGGGTTTCCTGCAGCAGACTTTCCAGAAGTCCTATTGTCTTTCAATACTTTTTCAATTAAGACAGAAGCACTTCCATAGGTACAAGTTTTCAGGTTTTAGTGCAATCACCGTGGATTTTAAAGATAGAACAGAAAGGCTAACCCTGATACAGGAATTATTTTCAGGTGAGTGCATATCTAGGATCCATAGACAATGTTTAGAGAAGATCCCTATGTGTCTGCAAAGCATTTACTGCCTCTAAACTGATCTGTGGGTTCACCTTTTCGATGACAGACTTCCAAATCCCCTAAAAGGAAGATAGGCAAGCAATACAACCTTGAATAATGGTATCAAATAACATCAACCCATAAAAAGAATAAAACAATCATAGAAAACAGGAGAAAAGCTTAAGCCTGAGAAAAGGGATGCAAGTCATTAAGAAAATGCAGCTCTTCTCCTAAAATGCTTGATTTAAACAGATGTTAACATAAATTAGTAATTTTTGAAAGAGGCAGCTTAAGTCTGGTGGGTTAACCAAGCTAGACAGGTTTTACATGCAGGTTTTGTTTATTATAATTCCACCACTTCTCTTCAGCACTTTAGAACAAAACCCCCCCAAAACAAAACAAAACAAAAAACTACCCACCCCAAAACCAAACACCAATAATTTTCTGTAAAACAAGGTGTCAATTATTTTTGGACTCCCTAGCCCTTATCCCTTTTTAAAATAGAAAAAAAATAATAAAAAAGGTCTGAGAGAACCTTTTTCTCCCAAAAGGTACAAGTATTCAGTGGCCACTGACTCAGAGTGTGCTTACATGCACAGGAGCAGAAGGACAACTGGTAAAGTAATACACAGGTCACAAAGGTTTATCTGGAGCTGCTCAGCAAAGTGGCCTGATGTGTCCTCCACCTCCTCCTCAGTGAGAGGGTGACACTGATGAGCAAAAGATTGCCCAGGCAGACCGAAGGGACACCACTTGGATGGAGATACCCACCATTTCCAATGTCAGTTCCTATGGAAGAAAGAAGGGATGCAGATCTTTTAGTAATAAAACCTGCTATTTAGAATGTGCACAGAGGCAGAGGCAGTTTCCCATCTCTACTGCTGGTAAGATGTGCAAGTGCTGAAAAGAAATCATCTCTCTTGATCCATACTAGTTACTTTGCCTTGACCTTGGCAGGACTTTTGACACTGCTATCACTCATTCCCACAAGCAAGCTAGAAAAATGTGATTTAACAAGAACTGTTGGTATTTAGATAAAAAAGAAAAACCCCAAGACTGTTGGAAAGACTAGTTAATATTTATCAGAGGTTCATCTCAAACTGGACATATGCTCAGATTTTGTTATGTTCATTCCAGTAGCACCGAAGCACCAGTAATGAAAACACTGAACGATGTGTCCCCCTGTGACTCCCAGGGCTGTGCTCAAGGCTAATGAGACAGTCACAAGCCTCTGCACAACTGCTGCTCTGCAGCAGCCTTTCAGGTAAGGCCAGAGGAAAGTGCTAGGATTAAGCCAGGAATAATCAACTGCATAAACAAAATCTGGGGAAAGATCAGTATAACATCATTTCTGCAGAAAGAAATCTGACAGTTAAAATGATCATGAACTCAACATGAGTCAACAGTGGCCGGAAAAAATATCCTGCTCTAATCCAGCCAGAAATTGAGTAGTATGCCTACCTTTGAGCACTGTAAAGAACTGTGATCAGCTGCAAAGAAAGAGCAATAACAAGTCTGGAAACCAAAACCTATAGAAGAAAAACAACAAAAATAAAGAGCCTGCACTGTGATCACTTCTTTTAGAGAAAACAGGGTCCTGCCTTTAAGAATATGAAGGCATACTGGAAGAAAAAGAGGCTGTAAGCTTCTTTGCACATCTACTTTGACAGAAGATCCAATAAGCTCAAATTCCGAAGATGGACATTAGAAAGACTATCCACCTCCTGATAAGAAGGGTACCTAGGAAGAGCTTAGATATCTAGGAAGGCTGGGAATCCTTCACTACTGTATATGCTCAAGAGCAAGACAGCAAATCTTTATCAGAAATAACACTGCTGCTGCCAAACTTGCCTTTTTCCAAGGAACTAGATGAGACAATCTCTTAGCTCTCCTTTAAAAGTAAACATAAAAGGCAGTTTGATTCATATGCTATGCAAGGAAAGGAACACTCGACTCCTTGCTATGCAAGGAAAGGAACATGGAGACTGCAAAAGACTGATTCTGAAGCCTGGTCACCAGATTCCCACTACCTTAAGGAGAGGTTTCTAGTCTAGATCCCACTTCCTGCCTCTTTATAAATGGTACATTATGCAATTACTTGAAATTTTAGATTTACTTTCCCAAATAGTAATAACCCTGAAAAGCAAATGAAATGTTAGATTCCCACTCATTCTTACTCCACACCGTGCTTCCCAAACACATCCAGAGATATAATCCTGAGGTGCTACACTGAGCACTTTCTGACCCTATGAATCTTGCATTGCTTTCTGCACTGTGACCTAGCTTCAAAAGGCCAACTAAGACCAAATGGGACACGGTTAGAGCCCTTGGGACAAAGGGCATGAATCTAAGTTTTTTACTTCCTAGGAGATCATAGAATATTCTGAGTTGGAAGAGGCTGATCCGGATCCTTCAGTCCAACTCCTGGCCCTGCACGGGACACCCCAAGAATCACACCATGTGCCTGAAAGCTTTGCCCAAATGCTTCTTGAACTGAGACAAGCCAAAGGCTCTTGTTAGTCCTGCAGCTGGCTTTGGTTGGGTCTGGCACAGGCAGGGTATGACTGGCTCACAGGCACTGCTCTTTGCCAGCCATACATCTTTGGCTGACAGAAGCACCGAAAGGTGGCAAAGTGCAAGAACAACCAAAGCCTCTGACAGCACGGCCTCAAGAACAGGTGCACAGCTCACTGGTACCATTCCCACTCTGAAGCTTCTGCTCCCCAGGTAGAAAGCTACCCACACTTGTGCCCTTCAGGCTTCCAAGACAGCCATCCTGGTTTACATATTGTTTGTAAAGGCCACTATAAATCTGAATCTACAAAATAACCCTTCTCCTGGTTGTGTCTATTTTTCATCTCAAAAACTGTTTTAAGATCACAGATATGAGACCTTTTAATCCCAAGTAGTTCTGAAATAACTGCTATTTAATAAAGATTTTAAAAATATAAATTATATTTTGCTTATAGGCATATAGGTTTTATTTGCTGGTGAGATACATCATTTTGATATGGANTTTTAAAAATATAAATTATATTTTATAGGCATATAATTATATTTTTATAGGCATATAGGTTTTACTTGCTGGTGAGATACATCATTTTGATATGGAACCATTAAAAATCTATACTCTCGTGTAGTTTTCCTCTAAGCTGCTGATGTGGCAACTGTAGATAAGATACACTGCTGTTTTTCTAGACGATAGTAAACAATCTTACACACACATTTGTTCACCCACTGCATGTGATTCACAGGTAAATTGCTGCACATGCATATGAGCATCATGCACAGCAGTGTCACAGGTTTTATCAAAAAGAATGATGTAAGATAGTACATGTTTCTTAGACAGCTAAGTGATTGCAATGTGATAGCTTAGAAAACATGCTACAAAAGTTGCATCTGCAGCAGCTTTGCCCACAACACAGAAATTATGAGAATTGGGATCCAAGCAGAGCTAAGTAAACAGTAAAGCTGTGCATGCTCTTAATACTGCAGAGTGTTAACAGATCACAGAAGTAGATGATTACTGGGGAGTTTATTCCCGCTAAGAGATAAAAATCATCAACCTCAAGAGTGACTGCTCCACTGACACTGAAAATATTTCCTAACACTTTTCCCTAATTAAACTCCCAAAGCATCACTACTAACTAAAGTAAAAATCCAGCTCATAATGTAGTTGTGCTGATGGTTTATGGGCTGGCATAGAGTACCACAGAGGGGTGGGGTAGATGTCAAATAAATAATCCATCCCATGTATTATCTCAAAAATTAGCCCAATAGATTAAGTTTTGACCTATCTAATGTCAAACCAAATTACCTGATGTGGCAGCAATGTCATGAAAGACAAATTATCCTAAAGGCAGTATCATCTGTTCCTTCCTTCTAGTATCATACCTACCAGGTCTGGTGTCTGCTGCACCACTCTCTATACCCTGCTTAAAATCTGGTTGCAACAACACAGATGGTCAATCTCAAAATCTTCCCCAAAAAGTGCCCCAAAACCAATCAAAATGTTTGACAAACCTAGAACTGAAAGGTCAGTCATGGACTTAATAATTTTCTCAGTCTGTTGCAAGATTGAGAGCACAAAGCTATTATATTAAAAGAATAACTACAGTTAACAAAATTCAAAACTGAAATGGATCATCCTGTCAATGAATAAATACTTCCTGTGTTCACAATAAAACTGTAATAATAATAAACCTCTGCTAAAGACAGTTAAAATACAGAGTCTAATTTGAGTTTGCACCTAAGCCAATACTGAAGCAGAAGTTACAGATAAAACACACAGACTACAATCTGACAAATCAAAGAGATTAAATCATTGTTTTGTTATACAGAAATTAGGAGGAAAAATTTTAAGTTCATCATGTACAAAATTAGAGATACTTGATGCCCTCCATTAATATAGTAAACTGTACTAAGCATACTTAATTAAAAGATATAACTACTAGCAGTAAAAGAACAGACTAGATGAACAGATGGATCCAGATATATTTTGACCTAAATTTCTTGATATTTTGACAAGATAAATAAAGGTAAATATAAACAAGAAGAGGAGGGAGAGGAATAACCAGCCCGTCAGTATATCTCAGTAAGGAGCCTCATACCAGAAAGATGAAAAAAACCACTATCAAATCCTTTCCTTTCTCTGCTCACCTGCTTGTCTTCTCAAAGATGTTTTGTTTCTGTTAAGCAGGTTTCCTGACGTTTCCCATAAGCACATACATATTCACATTACTGAGACATTTATTAATCTTGGAACCCAAATCACAAAATTAGGCCCACTGCCTTAGGACAGTTTAATCAAAAGAAATAATTAACCTGTAATATAATTTAAATCTCTTAAATGTTGATTTTCTTTTATGCTCACTCTCTCTTGAATTTGACCCCTGCTAGAGATAACAGTTAAGAGAACTGTTTCTATCTACAGAGTCCACAGACAGTAGAGATTCTGCCTTCTGAGCCCAACATATCACCTTCCCTTTGGGCACTCTCCCCAACCAGACAGCTCCTAAGTATGTAACTTTGTGTTACTTATCATGTTTGAAATGAGCTTCAGAAAGCTTCAGTAAGATTTGGCCTGTGGCTGGATTCATATTCTGAAAGTTTTCATAGCAGGTATATTTGAACTACATCACAGCAAGGACTGCAGCCTTGGAGCAGGTTACTGGTTTGATGTGTGAAATGTGTATGTGCATGGTAAGCATCCTGCTGGGATTTATTCCCTGCGTCATTTTCAGCTAAGGCAAAATCAAGCCTGGGGCTCCACTCCATAAACTGTGTTGAAACATTCCTTTCCATTCATATACTTTCTCAGTTATTTATACATTTCAGTAATATACTGCGGGCTCAGTGCAATCTCATTTAAATTTAATTTAGTTATTTTCCTGTGCCCACATTCCAGCCTCATATTTACTGAGCACAATCTCTACACCTCACAAGCAGCACCTTACTTTCAAAGCACTGCCTCACAGTCCACGATGTTACACTCCATACGTGTGCTGTACTCCATCTCTCTCAGTGAAAACATTCTGGAACACTGAGCTCAGATTCCTACTTACTCATTCTACAGAAAATTTAAGTTTTGATGGCTTCACTAAAAACTTCCTCAAAGATGATCAATAGCAATTGATATACACTCAAGCATATCTGAAGGATTACATTCATTCCAAGATGATGTTTTCTACACAGTAATTTCTAGTAATCTTTCCCCCTCACTTTCCTAGCCTCTGTAGGCTTGTCCCATCCTCTTCAGAGTTCTTATTTTGCCAGAAATAAGTTTGGGCCAAAGGTGTTCTTCAAGCTAGAGTTTCCCTTGAGCACCTGTGCAGGTATGCAATCAGGGGAATAAGGAACTCTAATACCTATTATCCTCCTTCTGTTCCTGTCAGCAAATCCGAGACCACCACATCTCAGCTGACAATCATTGCAAGTCTGGTTTTTTTCCATCCCTCATCTGAACATCTGCACCCAACTGCTATTGCTTAAAACTCTTTTCTTCAGCAGTCTTCAGTTATTCCACCCACACATTCCGGTGAGTTTCTCCCTCTAATGTTTTTATCTGACCTCAAAGATAAAAAATCTGAATCTAGAAATTTTCTCTTAAATTTGTTACTATGGATGCTTATGTTATTAAGCTCCTTCTCTAGTCTCTAGACTCCTAACATTTCTCCTATTTTTCCATGAGCTTTTCACAAAATCTATGAAGGCATTCCCATTTTTCTTCAAGCTGAAACACTACCAAGAACCTGCTACCTACGTATGATAACGTCATCTCAGTCCAGGTGAGCTGGATAGGGTAAATACCCACAATGAGTGTGTATTACAGCACTCATTCCACATATTGTTATCCTACAGTTCTTGTAATCCCTTGAGCACGGGAAAATACATAAAAACAGAGGCCAAAAGAATATCATCACAAAACAGAGGTAAGAATTATGTACAAGGACATCACTAGGTCTACCTGTCGTTCAAAACCACTGCAAACACCACTCCTCCAACAGAAAACCAGAACAAAACCCTTATTTCTCACTTGCTACTTACAGTCTCACTTCCAAGGTAATTTTTCTCAGCAATGATTTGAAGGAAATTGGTTTGTTTATATTTTCATTCAAGCTTTCAGTATTACTGTATATGTGGATTGTGCCTCTCCTGATGGGAAATAATCTCATCTTCTAGAGAAATTCACACATTCTGAGATCCAACCAAGAATGAAACTGTTGTTTACAAAACATGCAGTGGATAGAATTGTCCACTGACAATTAAAATCACATACCAATTTTAGTGGTAAAATTCAGTGTCCATACCCTAGCCTAGTTTAACATCCAAATTAAACAACAAACTCTTGGGTTCAATTAAAAGAATTCAGAAAGAATGCTATTAATAGCTTCTGATGAGCCAGAGGGTAGCATTCACCTTGCTTTAATTTCCAACAGTTCGGAATCTAGGCTGGTCACTCAGGCTTCACCAATTGGTGTAGACATGTGAGTTGCATCTCCTGTCAGCAACTACAAATGAAACCTGCATTTCAAATGCCAAGTCTGTCATCTAAGAAAGTAAACCAAAGAAGGGGGCAGTGCTGGGGTACAAACTCATGACTCTTATCAGTACTGTGTGTGAGTGGAAATGATAACACCTTAGTTATTGAAAGTCCTGTATAAAAACTAGCCTGCCCAGGAGAAGGCAAAATGTATTTATTGACATATTTCACTAGATGCGCAGACAACATTTAGCCCCTGAGAAGGTGGCAGCAGAGGTACAGATTGAAACCCAGGATATCACAGAATGGGTCAAGTTGGAAGGGACCACAGAGGGTTACCAGGTCTCACCTCCCTGCTCAAGAGGGTTATCCTAGGGCACATTTTACAGGATTGCAACCTAATAGTTTTCAGGTATCCCCAGTGAGGGAGACTCCACAAGCTCTCTGGTCAGTCTGTTCCAGTGCTCTGTCATCTGCACAGTAAAGAAGTTCCACCTCATGTTTAGGTGGAACTTCCTGTGTATCAGTCTCTGCCCTTTGCCTCTAATCCTATTGCTCGGCACCACTGAGCAGAGCCTGGCTCCATCATCTTGGCACCCTCCCTTCAATACTTATAGACATTGATGAGGTCCTCTCTTAGATGCCTCTTCTCTAGGCTAAACAGGTCCACATATGGAGAGATACAAGAGAGAAAAATATAAAAGATCTGAGTCCAGATCAGGTGTAAAAAAATGTTTTAGAGAAGAGAGTTTTTTATATTAACATTCCAAAGTGCTACTGAAATTGTGATACTTTTACCAGATCATACTTTTATCAGAAAGTAACATAATGCCAACAAACATTCAAGACACTTGTGGAATACTAAGTAAACAGCAAGATTTCTAGACATGTGATAAGGAATGACTATCTGCATCTGCTTCCTCACTAAAAGGAAAGCTACAACCCTGACTGCTGTTGGAGCCAAGACTCAGCCAGTACTTGCCTTGTGAAAAGCAGCTCAGGAAACAGCCTGTTCAACTTGAGAAGAGATGGCTTTTGATGGCAGTCTTCCCATACCTGTGAGGAGGTTGTCCAGCAAACACAGCCAGGCTCTTCACAGCAGTGCATGTCAGAGTTAAAAAGCAATAGGTATAAACCAAAATAAGAGAGGCCGCAACTTGATTTAAGGAAAATGGTTCTGATGATACAGACAAAAATTGAAGCAAGCTGCCCAGAGGGGTTGTGTAGTCTCTATAGGTTTTCAAGACACATTGGATAAAATGCTGAGCAACCTGGCCTGGCCACACAGCCGACCCTGCTTTGAGTAAGGAGGTTGGACGAGTGACTCCCAGGTCCCTTCCAACATGAATTTTACTGTGATAAAAGTTGTGGGCTGCTTCAGGCTAGACAAAATGAGGGGAGAGAAAGAAGATAAAGAGACTTGCAGTTACTCTGGTATTATTTGATAGCACGTATTTTTCAGCATTGTTCTAATAGAGATACTCTTACACAGGTGAAGCCTGGCACAGGCAGGGTGGTCTCCCTTTCAGTTAGTAGCAATACAGAGCACTGGAAAAAAGTAATACTTGAGGGAAAGGATGAGAAAAAGCAATTCTGCGTGACCAAGAACTTCTGTCAGAATGTCAGCACTACAGTGGTAACTCGCTGTTAGTAAAGGCCATGAGCAATTATAGTGAAAATGATACAGAGAGAGGTGGTTATGTAGGTAATTCCTAAGGAAGAGAGGTGTCTTGTAAGACAGAGAACTCAGGAGTGACAGTGATATCGAATATGTTTTCTCAAGATTTTAAGAGCGAATAGCTGACACACTTCAAGGAATCACAGTGGCCAAGAATCTTAATGTAAAGGCCATTCTTGAACAATGCTGTAATGGTAAATCAATAGGACATGATATTATCCTGGTACAGTCTGTCCTTCTTTAACATTAATTGGAAGTGGGGAAAAGAGAGATGTATCTGACATGGTCCATAAAATGTAATTAAACCTCTGGAACGAAAAAGAGCAGAAAATTCTGAATAGCTACAGATTTTGGGTTAAGAACAGTGATTTACTACTGCTTGAATAGTTCAATTTCTAAAGAAAAAAGGTATTAAACATCCTCTTTAGAGAGACAGAATGAAAAGGGTATTACATTTGCTAACTCAATGACATGACTGGGTCCATCCATTTCCCCTGTCTCTTACTCAATTATCTATGTAATACTTACCCTTTCTGTCAGAATACTGCAAAAAATCTATGAAAGATGAGAAAACAAAAGGTAGCATCAGTTCATGTAGAAAAAGTGTAGTTACAGCACATGCTCTCTGCTTAAGCAGTTCATGTCACTTAAAATGTCATTCAAGTTTCACATTCAATTCTACTTAAAAGAGTTACAAAAATTATTTGACCAGGTCCAAGTTCAAAGAACTTTAAGAATGTGAGAAACATAAAAGAAGACTTGAATAGGAAAAGTGCATTGCTCTGAAAATGAAATGACAAAAACTACAGTAAAATGTAGTGTCTTTTTATTCTACCAACAATAACTATTAATATTTTATGATGATTACACATAAAAATAATTTGGCCAATCCATTAGAGAGTAAAAGTGTACCAGAGCTAGTTGCAGAAGGCAAATGCCACAACGCAGCCCTGGAATTCACTATTTACCTCATGACACCCCCATGACTACAGCTTTGTGCCTGTACCTACTCTTGCACAGTCACAATGTAGATCAGGCAATCACATAACCTCATTTCCCTGAAGTTCCCCAAGAACAAACACAACCACAAGAACAAGAGAAGCAGAACTGGCAAAAACCGTGGTTACATGAGCAGTCAGACGCAAGTAATTTTCAAGAGGAAACTTCCTCTAAAATAGACAGTTGGGTGCTATTGGGAATTAAGAAAATGTATACACAGACTTGGAGGAATGTTGGTTGGATGGGACCTTTGAAGGTCACCCAGCCCAGCCTCTCACTCAGGGCAGGGCTAAAGCCGATGCCAGGCGACACCTTCCAAGGGAAGAGGCTGTGCTCAGCAGAACAGTGGGTGGCACAGACAGCAGGATGCCTGGTGCAAACCAGGCCTGGCTTGTGCCCTCTACTCTCTGGAGGCACCTAAATTTCCATGTCAAACATCTGCCAAGGAAAGCATGAACTGACATGGTGAGCCTTTCTAAAGAATAAAAAGGAGGTGGTGAAGTAAATAAAGCACTCCGAGCAGTATTTCTACTCTGAATGATAGGAGAAAATGAGCAACAGAAAACTCTAATCACATGTATAAAGTCACCAAAAAGAAAAGGTGTAAGGAGTACATGACATGACACGTACCAAAAACATGACACACTCTCTTCCGTGATGGAGGGAAGCTCTGTTCAATATTCCAGTGGTCTCAAAACAAACTCATGAACAAGCTCAAAGAAACTTGCTTGCAAAGCTGATGGCAGAAAACCATGCTAATTTGGAAACTGAGGAGCAAACAGGCTGCAAGAACCCAAGGAAAATGAAGTGTGACGCACATATCAAGTAGTTAATATCTGCCAGTAGTCGGGTGCAGATTTAAAAACATTAGCAATGCATGGAAAGGCCATTTTTTGTTTTGTTTAACATGTAACATCCTTGACAACTCAGGTTTTGAGACAGACAGTAAAAGAGACATTTGTTCCGTTTAGCTTTTATTTAACCATGGCAGGAGAAAGCTGTTCCACACTTAGGGAACAAGACTCGTTACATGTTACATGTTCATATGACTTTGACAGCTATGATGGAGTGAGGGCAGGAGATGAGTGCCAGCTAAAGATAAATATCCTTTAGAAACAGTCTAGGATTTTAAGGATTTCTCAAGAGGAGGGGAGAAGAATGATGAAAATTTGCCCATTTTTTGTTCAGAGATGTAAAATTTAAAGCCTCTCTTAATGGCCTTTGTCACACAATGAACAACTTTAATTGTCAAGAAATTAGTTTTCCAGGTTGACTGCCTGCTTAAACTAGAGAGTATATAAAACGAGTCCACTCCTCACAAGAGTTCTACATGAAACAACTTGATCATGGAGATATTTACAGTTGTTCCTCTGCATGTTAAGCACTACAGAAGTTGCTACCTTGATATTTTCAAAGCATGGCAGAAATTACAGAAGCAGCAAATTAAAATATTCCTGAAGCAAAAAATGAGGAAGTTAATTGTCTGGAATTAACAGAGATAGAACTAAATGAACCTTAACCCATAACAAGAAGACTTATGTAACTCTATAATGGAAAAGGATACAGAAAAGGTGGGAGACAAAGGTATAGCAGAATGAAATGTCAAGGAGGATTAAAAAAAAAAAAAAGACCCCCCCCCCCTCCCCCCAACCATTCTGGTCCAAGCAGTGCAGGCAAAAGGTAAGTACTCTGAAATGTTATCTTGTAAGGATATAGAGTCATGGAATGGTTTGGGTTGAAAGGGACCTTAAATCATCTATTTTCAACTCCCGCCATGGGCACCTTCCGCTAGACTGTACCTATGATAACTAAACTATTTCCTTTCCTTTCTCTTCTCCCTCTACTTTAGGTATTGGCTCTTCAAGTACACGTCACTAACCCATTACAAGGGCAAAGGTACGTTACTAAAAGGAGTGTCTGGATTATAATGAACACTTTTGTTAGAAGGATGCGCCTGAGCACCTGGAGAACGCGAGCTGATCACCCCCTTGGCCAGTCCAGAGCCAGGGACAGCTCTCCCTGCCCTCGGCTGTATCACCGACGGGCCGCCCCTCGCACACTGAGGCGGTGCCGTGCCCTTGTCCCACGGGCACCCATGTCCCGGCCGGGAGCCCTGGCCGCCCGCCGGTCCCCCCGTGGCTCCCACATGGCTTTCGGAGCGCGGCCCGCGGCCGCAGGTGCTCCGGGCAGGGCAGTGCCGCACCGCGGGCAGAGTCCCGGCAGAGCCCCGGCAGAGCCCCGACCGCCGCCGGCCCTCCCGCGGCCCGCGCCGCCACCACCGCCTCCCCTCAGCGCTTCCCCGCGGCATCACGTGGGGCGAGGGCGGACCGGGCCGGACCGCGCCGCCCCGCCCCGCTCTGCCCGGAGCTCTCCGGGGCACTCACTCGCCAGCGCTGCCGTTGCCTCTGCTCCCGCCTGCGGCCTCCGCCTTCTGCCCGTCCCGGGGCGCCTCTCCGGGGAATAGGCGGCGGGGCGGAGCGGGCCGTGGGGCGGTGCCTGCTCGCGCTCCCTCCCCTGCGGCCGGGGCAGCGCGGGGAGTCCGGGTGCGGGGCCGGGGTGAGCCGGGGTTGCTCGCCGGAGCCGCCCCGGCTGCCAGAGAACGGATCGTGCCTGGCGGGAGCGCGGACAGGGCGGCCAGCCGGGCCCGGGCGAGCGGAACACCCCGCGCCCGCTGCCAAGGCAGGAGCAGCGCCCGGCGCTCCCGGGAAGGGCCGCTCCCGAAACCCGGCGCCGGGGCCTCGCCTCCTGGAGGCCGCAACTGCCGCACGTCAAGCAATGCAACATTTGGCAGCCAGTGTGGCTTTTAGAAAACCTTTTAAAAAACCCTTATTATTTTATAGACGCTGTTGACTACGCTGTAGGAGGGGATTTTGGCTGCAGGCACATATCGGTCTTGAGCCGGCTGGAACAGGAGGGTGCTAGGTGCTCTGTTTACCGCCTTTGCAGGCAGCTTCCAATTCCCAGCCGAAGACTCTCTCAAGCTGGCTCCGTAGGGGTCGGTCTGCTCTTCAGCAAAGCATGTGATGGTTCCACACAGTAAAATGACTTGAAAGTGAATTTATTGATGGGAATAACGGTGAGATACCCTTTTTACTGGTGCTTTAGGACGGGACCTGGAGGTCCTGGCCGATGGCAAGTTGAATGTGAGTCAGCAGTGCCCTGGCAGCCAGGAGGGTCACCTGTGTCCTGGGGGCATCAGGCACAGCATCACCAGCCGGGCAAGGGAGGGATTGTCCTGATCTGCTCTGCACTGGGGCAGCCTCACCTTGAGTATTGTGTGCAGTTTTGGGTGCCACAATATAAGACAGAGATTAAACTACTAGAGAGTGTCCAAAGGAGGACTTCAAAGATGGTGAAGGGTCGAGAGGAGAAGCCGTATGAGTAGCGGTCTCTTCAGCCTGGAGGAGACTGAAGGGACACCTCATTGCAGTCCAGTTTCCTCATGAGGGTAAGCAGAGGGGCAGACACTGATCTCTCTTCTCTGGTGACCAGTGATAGAACCCAAGGGAATGGCCTGAAGCTGTGAAGTTGTGTCAAGGAAGGTTTAAATTTGGTATTAGAAGAAAAGGTTTCTCAGCCAAAGGATGGTTGAGCCCTAGAATAGGCTCCCCAGGGAAGTGGTCACAGCACCAGCCTGACAAAGTTCAAGAAGTGTTTGGACACTTTTGGGCACATGCTGTGACTCTTGGGGATGCCTTTTGCAGGGCAAGGAGTTGGACTTGGACGATCCCTATGGATCCCTTCCAACTCAGGATATTCTATGACTGGAGCATACAAGCACCATTCTGTAGCCTGGTTATGGGGACAGCAGGTGATATTTTGGTGTCAGTCCCTCTTCCTTGACTAGTTACTAAGTGGAAGCCAGGTTGCATCTATTATAGACTATTCACTTTCTTACCCAGTTACCATTCAATAATTCTGTTCCACCTCTAATACTGGGTAGGATTGTTGAAAAATGTAAAAATTTTCTTAAGAAAGGATGTTCTTTGATGTTTGCTTTTTGTATACTTTTAAGCCTAATCAAGAAGGGATATTAAATTTGTGAAACAGATAAGAGCTAACAAGCAAGCTCTAAGTGATGTCCAGGTGTTAGAAAAACAAATTATTTGGTAGAATTGCCTTCTTAAGGTGCGTTTAGGGCTTGACATGCTTCAGTGATCTCAGGGGAAGGTTAACAAAGCTTGGGAAGAAGGATGTACCACTGATAGTGGACACAAAGTATGCAGAACTCCCAAGATAAAGAAGAAACTAATAAACCCAACCCAGCAACTGTGCTGAAATCAGTGCTGACTGGGTAAATGATAATTCCAGCAGGGGGAGGTTGTGACCACTGGCTCACGGACCACCGATCCAAGAAACCCACCAACCCCAAAGAAGACAAGAGCATGGGACTAATTAGCATGAGAAGCAAGAGAATCATTAACCAATAAAAGAATACCAATTAATAAGAGAAACTATGTAACTTGTAATTCCTTTGTTTGCTAAAATGTATAAATAGTAAAAAAGTTTTGATAATTGGTGTGCATGATTTGTGCAATACCACTGAGCAGCCCAGGACTGTGCAACTCTGAAATAAGTAATCAATGTCTCCCTTCAGTGTGTCATTACTGGCTTGTTGCACACTGGGTAACAAATCTGATTTTGGTGAAGAAGATTGCTCAGCATTTGAGGCAGTAGCTCCTGCTTTCTATATTTTATCATTTTAGAGACTGAATTAATAAGTATTCCATCACTTTCCTCAAGTGCTGCTGTTTTTTGTTTGTTTAGGCGCACACATTCCACATCAAAACAGTTGTGCTGAATCAAGATTTTGAACTGTTACTCTAAGAGGAAGAATGTCTTCCTGTATGTCCCAGTACTAGTCTGCCAGGCCCATTAGGTTTTCTTCCTAGCTTGTAGCAGAACCCAGAATCAAAAACTAACTACAAAAATAAACACCATTGTCACAACTAAAATCTATGCAAAAAAAGATAGCAAAATGCAAATTTATTTCACGGCTTCATTACAAATGTATTTACTTCCTGCTCAGCTGAAAATAAATTGGAATGTATCACTGGCAATCTAAATTATTAACACTACGTTAAAAAAAAAATCAACTTAGAAATCACAAGCTACCAAGTTTCAGTACCTGTAGGGATTTTTCCTAACAAAAATATTTATTTTAAAAAGCCCTGAACCACTTGACATGTATCACCACTGACGCACACTGAACACCCATGCCACGACACGGCAGTGCAACTTTCTAACACAAAGTAATCAGTCCTCCAGTGCTCGACAGTCCATGCAGCTGTGCACATCCTCTTCCTCGGAGAGCTATATAGTCCTTCTTTAAAGCACAGGGTGCAAGTTGCAGTGTTTACATGTACAACCACTTCACATGATTGTGGAGCCCAGCACAGAGTCTGAAGTGCCCTTTACTAGTGGCACCTGCTGCTTACGGTGTTCCATGACACAAGTTTGGCTCCCTCAGCTTTCGTGTCGCAGAAATCCAGACATGTGATCTCACTTTTGTTTCTAGCAAATTTTAGTCTTTTCGAGTTAACTGTGCCCTCATAAACACCCATTTGGTAGAGACATACCAAGAGCTATGGAAGGAAGCACTATTCAGTGAAAGGGCCAAGTTGAGAAGCACATGGGAGCCAACATGTAATGACAGGTATGTGACTGTACCAATGCTCATGTGAAATATGGGACACAGGCAGGAACCAGCAAATAAATATCAAAAGATTTTGAAACAAAAAACCTCACCATACTACAACACACAATGCTATCACATTTAACATTCTAACAGCTACAGCTTGAAAGAGCAACTGGAACTTAAAGAAAAAAATTAAATCTCACTGTTGTAAATTTATAGTTGCTTTAGAATTGCTTTTTAAAATAGGAGTGAAGGATACTTACTATTGAAAATTCAATTCAATAAGAAGTTGTTATTGTTCATTACAGAAACATAAGATAGCAATGAATCGAACTGGATGTGAATGTTGTTTTCATACACAGGGATTTGATGTTCAGTGCTTTGTCAGTCATGTAAATTTATCAAAGTTAATTTGTTTTCTCCCATTCCCTCATCCACCTACTCTCTGACTCTCAAGGCAAGTACCTGCCAGTTTGCTTCAATGCCAGTCTTTTAACATTCTTGGTGCCAATAATGTATGAGAATGCTAGAGGTGTATGGGACCAGTACTTCAACTGAAAGCAGCAGTGAGATTTTTCTTCACCTATATATGAGCTGATCACCTTAGTTACCCTTTGAAGTTAGTGAAGACAAATATCTCCTTCAAGTACAACTTCTCATCCTAAACATGTTTCTTTTCCCCCAGTAACTATACAGAGAAACTAGGATGAATGGCCCAGATACAGGTATGAAGGAAAAAGTTCCCAGTGAATAGGCTCAATATTTTTAACAAACCATTCAAAAGTACTGCAGATTTTTATTTGCCCATAAACACACACACAACCCACATCTCTGAAGTTTAAATACTAAGTATGAAATGAAATTAAATAACAGGGAACTTCATGTACATGGTATTGGTCTAGACATAAGAGAAACATACAACTAGGGAACTCCACTGCAAGTTTTTGGTGAAAAGAGACTAATATCCATAGCAGTCATTGTGACTATTTTTCTGACTCCATACTGTGCATTAAATAATTCTGTATTTCTCTTCTCAGAACTGTATTTCAACAAGTAATCTTTCTCAAAAAAAAAAAAAAGAAAAAAGCTTCTTAATTTCCCTAGAGAATCAAACAGGCCAGCTGATAAGAAAACTTTAATCTTCTGTAATTAGCAATGGGTAAAAAAACCCAGCACACTGGAAAGACAGACAATATTTGTAACTACAGTTATGTACAAGCCCACTTTTTCTTCAGTTTTTTCTCTTTGAAGTTGAGTGTTCTGCACTATTCCAGGAGTCAGTTATGAGGTATGAAAAACCAATAAAAAGGTTAACATTATAACCATTTTAATAAAAGCCACTGCACTGTTTGCACTTTCAAAATATTTCTGAAAATAAAGTAAAAAAATATTTAGTATTCTTAAAAGTCTTAAGGAAATATTTATTACAAAAGCAGCCATCCTTGTGGCTTCTTTTGAACACAATTCTGCCTCAACATTACACTCAGACATATGGGTATGCTTCATATTACCATCATACAAGTAATCACATTGAATTTCTATAGCAGTGAATATTATATAAAACAAATAAACCCTCACAAAAATACATACAGGTAGCTAGAAAGCTAATAAAGAAGAAATGATGTTGTCTGTACTGAAAAGTAAACACCATTTTCAAATACTAACAAAACATCCAATTTGTTTGTCTGTCTCTTCCATCTATGACTCTTGAGTAGAAAGACTTTCACAGAGGAATTTCTACAACTTTGGTTTATAATGACCTAGAAAGAATTCATACCTCATACATAATATTGATCTAGTGGATGTCTTTAAAGCTGATATGGAAAGCAACAGGGAAAGCTATATATGTGGACTTTATGATGAGAATAATAATTTAAACTCAGGATGTCATATTCCAAATATACAGAAAATACCTGATTATATTAAACATATTTATCTTCTGCTATAAATTCGCTCATCCAGCCAGATCCCAACTCTTTAATTCCTCGTGACTGAAGAAGCTACGTATTCTCTCTATCTGATGAACAGTAGGCTACATATGGAAGGCCTTAAGAGCCTGCTGTTCTTACTGATGGGTGCATCTATTTCAGCACCTTTCAGATACAGAAGCTATGCTGGTCATTGGATGATGATTAGCCATACTGGTGCAGTGTTCTGCTTACCAGATACTTATCAAAGAGCATGCTTATATCCAGAAACAAGTTTTGGAAAATTTTGTCCAGGAACCAGAAGAAATGGAAACAATGGCAACGGCTTTGAACTCTATGTGAACTTAGTCCTGCTGAGAAACAGGCTGTATTTGCAGGAGAGGAGCACACATACATGTCTCTGACACCTTCACTGAAACCAGTATGGCAACCTTCTATATAAAGAAGCCACGTTAGTTCGTTCAAAGCCAAATTTGTGGACAGTACCACACTGCCACAGCCTTACTGGCTAGATCTACAGTTAGTCTGGCAAAAATATTACATTAAAGTACCTGCATGACTTGTAGTACCCAAGCTAGCTTTGTCAGAGGATGCTTTGGTAGTTCTGCAGTATTGCAGTGTGGTCTGTAGACACACCTAGTTCTTGAAACAAGTGTCATTTCCAAGGAAATTTATAACGTAAAAGTAGCCTATGGGAGGTTCAAAACATGGTGTAGATGTAGAATGGTTGGTTCTATGGTGGTCAGATGAGAAGGTCACACAACATCCTGTCCTGTGGCAGGAATTTCCCTGACACTTTAAGTGATTCCATGCAAAGATGGATTGTGTGTGGAGAACGTTAAACAGTCTCACAATAATCGATGGACAGATTAGGAAAGCTGCAAATACTGCACTGATCAATTTCTCCCAGGGGACACGGCTGGTAAGAATAAAAGAACTTGAAAAGAGAGGTAAAGTTCCCCAGTTTTCATATCCAATAGCAAACTTCTAATCTTAAACAAACAAACAACCCCAAACATCTCAAAAAAACCCAAACAAACTGGAAAACCCAGCCACCAGCAAATAAACAGACATGTCACTACTTCCTGAAGCAGGAATGTAAATATTAGTATGTGACAAACAACTCTGGACAGCCAGAGTTCAAATGAGTATTAATGTGTAGCCCCTTTTGAGAGGTAATGCGGTATCAACATAAACCACCTCTGAATCAGCCCACATCGATGTGCTCAGTTTATGCATTAACAGCTATGCTTATTTATCTGCCCCTTCAGCAAACACATGAACCATGGGAGACAAAGGTGAAGCCAAGTTCTTCCAGGTAACAGATCAACAGCCAAGGTCAGGTCTTCTGCACAGTTACTCTTCCACAGAAATTCTCTCTTTATTCCCCAGCAATATAGGAGCTGAAAGGTGTAATGTCCTTAACCAGAAAGCACTGAATTGCCTGAGAACACAGCAATTAGCTGCTACAGACACTATACTGTATTTAGACCACTGACCTGCCACAGGAGCTAAAGCAATTCTGACTTGTTCGTGTTGTCTGTATTAGATGAGGCTGCCTGCAAGAACAGAAACTCTACCTGACTCGTCTGTTGCCTCACCTTCTTTTCATTAGCTGCTTGCTAAAATCTCCCTCTCCATCTAAGAGTTTTTCTACACTCAAGCATACCTCAGCAGTACACTGGCTAAGAGATATTTATGGTCAAATCCTTGCCCTTATTTACTCCTGTACAAATCTGACACTTGACAGCCTAGAGACAGAAATGAGCATAAAGGCTTAACTCAAATTATATGAGTAGACTGATGTGCTGGAGAGAATTCATTCTTCCACTGTCTCTGCAGGACTGTGGAAGGCAGTAATAAAACTGAAGTGTACAGATATTTTTCATACTTGAAAAGATCAGGTTTAAACAGGAAATTGCACTTTTAAGTATCACTTTCAGAAATAAAACTGCCTCCTGCTATTCATCCTGCTACTAAAAAGTCAGATGAAGATATCAAATTACAAGTGTATGCTGTGAAATTCCATCTGCATTGCTTTCATATACCTATAAAAATGTTCTAATGGACTTTAAAAGCAGTTCAAGTAAAAATAAAATGATCCCTCAAGCTGAAATGTTGGGATCTGTAGGAGGGCAATACTGGACATTCAAGTGTGTGGTGCTGGTGGTGTTTATCAGAGAAATGATAACTGAATCCTGTACATGGTCAGAAGTACCCATGTAACAGTTGTCATAAACAGCATGCACGGGCAACCTGAAAAGGAACATCAGGCACTGCCTTTCTTTTGCAACTGCTCCAGTTTTCTTCTTAAGAGGTTGTAGTTTTCCTTGGTTCCGGGTGCCACAGGATCAAGCTTCAGAGAAACTTCATAGTGCTTCTTTGCTAAGTCAAGGTTTCCCCAGCGATGATAAAGCACAGCTGGAACATCAATGAGGAATTTCATTAGCAATATTGTTGAATAACGAACAATCTTGCCAATCACTTGGAAAACAACATTGAAGTATTTGTTTCCAGCAAGGGTCTGTCACTGGCTGGTGGCACAGTAGCTGCTTGTTCTGTTGCCAAATGCAGGAGCAAAGCCTGGGAGCAGAACTGGCATGGGAATGATGAAGGAATGAATTACAATGGAGCCATAAATGGCAGCTCTTATCTGGTGAGCTCATTGCAAGTTACAAGCATAGCATAAATGAACCAATTTGCAGACACTAAAGTGCAGCTACCTCTGGGCTGGATTGTGCAGCCCTCTTGATCTGTCATATCGTGTGACAGCTTTTCTGGTTTTAGTGCCCTGTGCTTCTGGCTGGCAGTTCTTCTAGAAAGTAAAATAGAAATCTGCCCAGCGGGAAGAAGGCTCAAAAGATTGTTTTTTCTTTTTAAACACAATGAATATGAAGCAAATAAACAATACAGCTGATAAGAGTTAGAAAGGCTCTTACCCAAATTACCGTGATAACTGGCAGCATTTGGATTGGCTTTAATTGCCTTGAGGAACAAAGCTTCAGATTCCTGAATAATTTAAAATAACAAGTAATCAGGAAAGTCCATTCTCATATATATATATATATAAAACAATGCCAAAATTACCCAGCATTGTAATTTAAAACCCTCCAAAATGATGCCATATCTGTATGATACCACCATATAAATATCCTGAGCCTGCCTGATCCTCTAGCTCAGGTGGCTACAGCCCCTTGAAAACAGTAATAATGCTACAAATAAGTGTCATGCTTTCATAGGCTGCTATAATTTTAGCAGAAAGTTATTAAGCACTAGTCAAGTTTGCTCTTTATCTAAAGTATCTTTTTTTTAATAGTTACAGTATTTTCAAACATTACCTGCTGAAGTTTTCCTTCCTTATCCAATCAAAGTAACAATAATGTAATTTGGTATCTAAGCAAACTGCTTTTACACACCTTTCCTTTTACAATAGTTTTAGCATTAAAAATAGGGACATTGCAGTACATCCCTTTCAAACACGTTTCAGTGTGGTTCTCAATGAAGAGTAGCCGAGTAACTTTTATTTAATAAATCATGCCAAATCATATCATGCCGTGCAACATCCTTCACATTTTCCTCACCAGTTATCTTCTCTGTATTACCACTTGCAGTGTACTTGCAGTACTCTTAAGACTCTTGATATCTAAGTACTTAGAAAACCTCAGCTCCCTCACCAAATATTTAGAGAATAATTTACCACTAAATTTATTCTCTAGTTAAAACAACTCTGATTTTCCAAACTAGCTGCTAATATAGATACTTTTTTCCCAGAGCATATTTTCTGCAGAGGTTTAAAAAGTCACACCTCCCAATCCAAATGGAGCATATTTACTTGCTGACATGCAAGTTTAGATACTTGAGAGCACATTTTACATAGATTTCTATGCTGTGCTTTAGGGAAAGTTGTTCATTCAGTTTCAATGCAAATGACTTGAAGATAAAATTACCTCAATGTGGTAGGCTTCCGTCTGAATGCACATGCTTGCTGTCTGAGGTATGTGAGAACAGTAACATGGAGAAAAGTCCTTTCCTTTGTGCTAAGCTTTTACTGCTTAAAATATAACACAGGCTCTACTGAAAAAGAAAACCTGTCAGCCAGATTTTTGGTTCCACCATCTTCTCATGTCAAGCATGAAATAACTCTCTGTAAGGGTCCCTTCAGGGGAAAAGAAATTTCTGATGTCAAGATTGAGTCACTCAGCTCTGACTGACTTAAGAGTCTCCCCATATGTCCAAATTCAAACCCAAACTAAAAGCATTGCTGAGCACAGCTGAGGCTGCCATTCTTAAGGCAGGAGAGACTCATGCGGAAAGTGCCTTCATCTCCGCAGGTCAAGGAAATTACAAACCCCAGGGTTCTCAGAGCTAGTCCAGTGGAGGACCACAAAGATGATGAGGGGACTGGAGCATCTCTATTATGAGGAAAAGCAGAAGGAGCTGGGCCTGTTAAGCCTCCAAAAAAGATGACTGAGGGGGACCTCACTGATGTCTAAGTATCTGAAGGGTGTGCCAAAAGGATGGATGCAGGCTCTCCTCATTCATGCCATGCAATAGCACAACAGGCAATGAGCAGAAACTGATGCACAGGAAGTTCCACTTGAACATGAGGAAGAACTTCTTTACTATGCAGGTGACAGAGCACTGGATTGACCAGAGAGGTTGTGGAGTGTCCTTCCCCAGAGATACTCAAAACCTGCTTGGATGCGATCCTGTGCAACCTGCTCTAGCAGGGGGTTGGATGAGACAATCTCCAGAGGTCCCTTCCAACCCCAAACAATCTGTGATTCTAATTTTGTTTCAGGAGAAGGAATACTTAGATAGGAGTTAACAAGGGAACAAGATGTCTGCAAATTTAGAGTATATGATTCCATAGTGCAAATTTTAGCATTGCTTTCCTATGGCATGAGCAGTTGCTCCAGCATTCTCAGGCTATTAAAGTTCCTGGATGCTTTGAAACACATACTATTTAGTGACTTCATTCATGTTTTGGATAATGGGACTGAATGCAGTTTCAAAACTTTACAGATAGCATCGAAGAGAAGGGTGTGAGAAATACACTGGAAGGGAGAGCAGCTACTTGGAGAGACCTGGGCAGGGCAGAGACACAGACTAGTAGGAATCACAGAATGGTTGAGGCTGGAATGGACCTCTGGCCATGTGATTTCCTCTATTAGCCCTTCTGAGACCACACCTGGCGTATGTGTTCAGGCTGGGGGTCTCCATTACAAGAAAGACACAGAGATACTGCAGTGAGTCTTGCAGAGAGCCACGAAGATGGTACAGGGCTGGAGTACAGGACATGCAAGGAACAGCTGAGAGAACTGGATCTTTTCTGCCTTCAGAAAAGAAGATGCTGCCTAAAACTGCTTGATGAGATAATACAGGGAAGATGGAAACAGACTCTTCTCACATGTCTGTGGGATGGAATGAGACATAATGGATGCAAGCTGGCATACAAGAAATACCAATAAAGAAAACATCAATAGTTTTTTTATCATAAAGTTGGTCGAGCATTGAAAGATGCTGTCCAGAGAGGTTTTAGAATCTTTATCCACAGAGATATTTAGGATTCAACTGGAACTGGCCCTGGTTTGGGTTAGGGGTTGGTTTAGTTGACATCTAGATGTCATTTTGAGGCAAAATTATTCCTTGAGTTCCATGTTTCCCAATCACCTGAGAAATATACTGAGACTCAAAAATTTCGCAAGTGGTGCAAGACAATCTCTTTTCACACAACTCTGCAGTTCTAAAAATCAACAGTGGATTAGCATTTGAAAGCATGTAGTAATTTAAAGTCCCACAAAGTTGTATTTTTTCCCACTCCAGATTTTAGTATTTTGGCCTAGTAAGTAAATCTCTTTTTTCCTCACTGGGCAGGTTAACAGCAATCAAAATGAAAGATATGCTGACCATTCAATTCAGTCTTATGCCTAAAAGTTGCCACCTACACAGAGCAGAAGCACCTAATGTACAGACTTGAATCCTTTCACTGCTGAGGCACAGTGGGACAACATGTGCAATGTGCTTCCAGATAATTTAATGAAACAGATATTCAAGAGCTGGCTGCCATTACCATACATCTTCCACTCCATGCTCAGAATATTTTTATCACCACTACTTTGCTCAGCAGCTAGTAGAAGCATACTGGTTGATTAAAGGCTATTTAAGGTGCATCATATTCATATTACTGTGGATATATGGAGTAAATATACATTCCAGTACATCAATGATATTTCAAATTGCTGCATCTTGCCAAATCTTTAAGTGTTGCCAAGAAACTTGCAGCTTGCATATAGCAAAGGCTTGGGGTAAGCACACTGCATTCCATCTGCTGCCAAGGCCACAAAATTGTAGTCTGGCTTTATTTCAAATATAAAAAATGCTGAATGGTTTCAATTTATTGCACTTTTTACAGAAAAAGCATAGATGTATACATAACAAAAATATAGCACACATCTTTTTCTAAGAACTAAAGATAGCTTGGTTCTTCATCCATTGAGATAAGAACAAACATTTAAAGGAGAATCTAACTTGGTATAACAGATGTTAATTTAAAAACCCAAACAAAACCACAGAAACAGTTCATCCTTTATGTGCTTTTCTTTCTGGAACAATAAATCATTCATCAGTTGATGCAAACAAAAAATAAAGGGCTATTTTTTTATTTTTTGTGACATAGGAAGCCTATCTTCTGCTGAAAATCAAAGTGCATTGGAATTTGAAGGACAATGTTGTGTGCTTATTGGAGGGGGGAGAATGTTGTGTGCTTATTGGAAAGAAATCTCTCACAATATACGAAAACCTTTTTGACTCAATGTCTTTTAAAATAAGAGATAACAAAAAACCCCAGAACAAATCTTCTTTGTGGCAACAAAGCCAATGTAGTAGCAACTTTTACACAGACACATAACGAGTAACCTAATAAATTAAATGCCTGAGGTTATACAACACATCAGACACAGCCAGGCAGCACTCTGAAAATTACCTCCATCACCTTGACAGTCTCCATCCCTCGTTCCTCCCCTCCAATTCTATTCAATAAAAATCCTTGAAGAGCCATCCACTTCTCTGTTTTTACATGGTCAGGGGGTGGACAAGAAATTTTTCATGCTTTTTTCTTTGTCAGTAAGCATTCTCCCATTACAAACAAATCTCTATCTCCTCTTTCCAGGAGGAAATGCAAAATACAGCTGCTGAGATCATAACTTTTGTAAGTGAGCCCACTTTCCAATTCCCTTACTTTGCTCTCCCTGTTATAACTCATCAGTTTGAAGTGACTACTTAAGCTCTGCACAAACCTACTACTCCATTTTGAACTACTAAAACACTCACTAGCACTCTGTTTTTTTTCTTGGACTCCACTATTCCTTTTGCTTTTTTCAGAATGTGGACTTAAGTTACACTTTCCCCCACTCTTATTTCTACATTGTCTCCAACATGTTCTCCTGTAGCATAATAACCTTTCAGGGCTGGCCATCAAAACCACTATCTTCTTTTTTATTTTTTGAATCCACTAAGTTAGACGTGACTTTCCTCCACCTGGAAAAGTTTTCTAGCTTGTTTTCAACTTATTTTTTCTACATTATTTCATTATAAATGCTCTTTATTCTGTCATGCTACATAGTCTTCCCAATGAATGACTAGAAAATCCTCTATTCTTCCACAGTCATGACTCACCAAAATAATTCTAGCAATTACCTCCTCCATAATCTCATACCTCATGCATTCTGGATGTTAATTTGTATCCTTCTGGAACTTTGTTGAACTAACCTAAAATATGTATTTTATAACAGTCTCTGGTGGAGAGAGAAAAGAATTAGACTGTATGGGAAAAAAACCCAGCTAGTCTAGAAAAACAGCAACAGAGGGTGTTTAACAGCATCACTAATGCAAACAAAAGCAAGTGCTGGGTTGTCACAGGCCCTGGCTTCACATGTGGACTGATCAGGACTCCACAGCTGAACAATCCTGTAGAAATTTAAGTGGTCACAGTAGCTGCTGGACAAATGTATATATTTAGAGAATCATGGAATCATTAAAGTTGGAAAAGACCTTTAAGATCATGTGGCCCAACTGTCAACTCAGCACCCCCAACATGTTCACCATTAAACCATGTCCTCAAGTGCCATATCCACACATTTTTGGAGCACTTCCAGGGATGGTGACGCCACCATTTCCCTGGGCAATCTGGTCCAATGTTTTACAATCTCTTTTAAAAAAAAATTCCTAATAGCTAATCTAAACCTTCCCTGGTGCAACTTAGGCCATTTCATCTTGTCAAGTTTCATATCATAAAATCTTGTTACTTTGTATATGAATATATTCCTTCAGTGCTGCTAGCATTATCACTATCAAAAAGACAATAAACACCTTAAAAGCCAAGGTTCAGTAAATGATGCTTTTCTGAGGAATAACAGAACTTGATTATTAATTTGTCCCTATCACATGCATAAATCACTGACTGTAGAGTCAGTTTAAACAGCTAACTGTATTAAATGTGTATGATTTATTCTCTGTCAACTCATACAATTCCCTTTGGAAAATAAGTCAATCTCATCAGTTTCATTACATTTGCTACTTGCAAATAAAGGTAACTAATGCTGAGGTACCACTCATCCACATCATTAAAGCGTACACTGCATCCAAGAGAAAGTTCAATACATTGCTCAATGTATGGACTTTCTCTCAGAGTATTCTGAGATCACCCAGGTATCCCATCCTCAATCTGGCATTAACAAACTTGTATTACTATATTTTAGATAGTGTCTGAGGCAAACAGGCTAGAATTCTTATCTATCTATATTCACAGAATACATAGCAAAAGCAGAAGGACTAGCCTGTCCCATCTGAGTTCCCGAAACAAGGTCTCAAATTCAATACAGGCTCTCGCCCTTGGCAGTGAAGCAACACAAGAGCCTAACTGCCCTCTAGTGTGCTTAAGAGCCTATTTCTCTCCACTGACCACTGACAGTGTAGGGCAGCAATATCTGTAACCCAGGCATCTAAAATAAGGAGAGATAAGCTCAAGCCAGAATCACACACCAACACTGTGACAGAAAGGGGCACTGAAACGTAATTATCTAGGTCATAGTCCACAGTGATCTCCTCAAATGGTATCTACAAAAAATTTAGATAGAGTTTAATTAAGGGAAAAACCCAAAGCCCTACAGTCAAAAAACTCTAGTTACCTACCTTATATTTTTGTGATTTCCCCAGTACATTAGCCAAGGAAAACATAAGGGAATGATCATTAGGTATTAATTCCAGGGCTTCTCTTCCAACTGCTTCTGCTTGAGCTAGATTGCCTGGGAGCCCAGGTAGAAGAAAAAGACAAGGCATGTTTCAACATGGCCTCATTAGTTACTTTTCATGCTTCAAGCACACATGTTTTACAAATAGCTGATTGCAATTTTTAAAGAAAACCAGGTATCACACACACACAAATGTAAAATCCTGCAGAGTAAGGCAATATAAGTTCTTAACTTTGTTTTCAACAGGTAACACCTTCAGAAGAACAACAAAGCATGGATTAAAGAGTTCTGGAATTTAATCTATAATACAAACATGCTTGCACAATGATGGCATTTCAAGTAAGTATCAGAAATTCAATGTATGGGCTGGATTTCAAGTGATGCTTTAAAATCACTGAGTCAGAAGGCACCCTTAGATTATTAGAGAGTGTCTGTCTGGGTAGCCAAAGAAGTAGTAGAGATCCTTTTAGATAAAAACAGATAAAGCTTTAAGTTTTTCTAGACACTGAATTATTCATTGAAACATTCAAACAGACTTTTACCTGTGTTATCAAGCAATATTATCATATTGTTCCAAGCCAAACTGTGCTCTGGTTTTAGGACTGTAGCATTCCTCCATGCATTCAATGCATCTATATGGCGATTCAAATCTGCATACTAAAACAAAAGAAAAATCCAGTAATTTTGTTATTACTTGCTTTATTTTCCTCTCATGCACTGAAGACACTAAAGAGTTGTTAACGTCTTGCTCCTTTTGACTAGGATTTCTTTTTATAGACAAAAATAAGAAATGTAAAAGGAATACTCTTGTGGTATGGAAGATGAGAGTGCTATATAATAATTTTCCTTTTCTCTGGGAGCGAGGCTTGTCTTCAAATATGCATGTACCAATAGAATAAGGAGAAGAGACAGCATACAACTTAGAAATCTACACAAGAGAATTAGTAAATACTTAATGTACATATTTCCAAGAATCGAATTTGTTTTTCTGCATAGTTCTACTTGCTAACAATATACTAATGAATGTAAAACAGTCTAGTATTGGGAAATGATTAACAGTATCTTTTGGAAAAAAAACCCCTAAATCTCGGTTTTCGTTTATACGTCTTTATATGATAAAGTAGGATTAGCAAAGGTTGTATGGAAGGAAGTGTATCAGGAAAGCAATAGAAAAAGCTACTGAAATCAGTATGAAATCAGCCTAAACTACAATACAAGCAAACTGGGATAACTAGCAGCTTTTAAGAGTACAGCAGAATTATATAAATCTATCTATATATACACGCATAGAGAGACACACTGATTCCAGTCATAGCTATCATTTATTCAGAAGCACTTACCAACCGCCCTAAATTGTAGTAACAATCTGGATATTTTTTTCTGTGTTTAATTGCTGTCCAGTAGCTTTGCTCTGCCTCTTCAAACCTTCTCAAACTGTTCTGTACTATTCCTAGATTCATCCATGCAGCAGCAAAATCAGGTCTGGGGAAATTGGGAAAAAACACCAAAAGAGAGGACAATTAAGCATTTGAAACACAAGATCCTATTGTATCATTTTGGCTCAGCTGGTGCAAAACACTGCTTAGCATTGGTCTAAACATACTGTATTTGTACAGCTAAGGACAGCAATTCCTCTGCTTCATGGAGCTCATTTCTTTCTTTCAGAATATTTCCAAGGTTGTTCATAGCATGTACATATTTTGGATTCAACCTAAAATTTAAAATTTAAGAGATTATTATTATGTATGGACATGTATTAATATATGCAAATTGCTAGCTCTGCAATGCTGCAGAACATAAAAATGAATACCTAAGCATTTTCTTCATGTTAAATATGAAAGCAGTTTTAGGACAGATCATTAAAGCAGTAAAATTTCGAATACCTTACAGCTTCTCTGTAGTATTTGATTGCAGCACTTTGATTTCCTTTGTCAGCCAGGTTTTTGCCAACATTGTAGTGCACCTGAAAACACAGATGGATATTCCACCAGATGCCACACAGTCAGATATTCTGTGGAACCAAGTAGCTAAAAATTCTTTCTCCAAGAAGAAACAGTCAGCACTTGTGTCATTCACTGCTACTTAAGACTGGACAATTCATACAATGAAGACAGTAAGAAAAAATCTGAGGAATATATTAATAGATCATCTTAACTGTTCCAGCTATTTGAGAGAGATTATTCACTTCCTAGTTTCATAAATGAGGTCAGCACACCTTTCACAAGACACTTTGTATGGAGACCTTCAGCTCTTAATTTCGTTTATTTGTCAGGTAAGTAAGAAAAAGTGTGACTCAAATCTATCATAGCAGAAGAAACACTACAGCAACGTAAGTGCCAATTAAACTTTTCATTTATAGCATAAACTAGAAGAAACTCGACATTCACAGAAAAACCAAACAAAAGGTAACAGACAGAGACAATTATTGTCTTAGGATAAAAATGCATCAAAGAGCATTTCTGAAATAATATGTATGGCAACATGTTCAAGACTTTGCCTGTTAAAAACTGGAAAATGAAGGAAGGATCTAGAGCTTTCAGACTACAGGGAAGAAGGTGCATCATCCTAATTTATGACAAGAGTAAACTGGAATAAATATATTTCAGGACAAATCCAAGTTGGAAGTCATCTCAAATCCTACTTTAAGACAAATCTCAGATGATGTTACCTGGTTGAAAAGTACTGTGAGTACAGACTCTTGAAAAGAGATTTCTCAACACCTGGATCAGGACTCATTATTTAGATTACCTTACTACTTGAAATCAAATTGTGTATACTTCATCTAAAACAAACACATATGCTAATTTCTTCCAAACTTAGAAAATCCAATTTAAAAACACTATACAGTAATAATTTCAGATTGAAGTCCAAAAAGATAGGTTTGTAATGCTCTTAGATAAATCTAATTCACCTTCTGCATTCAAAGAAGTATTTTCTCTGACTTGTCCATTAACTGAAAAATCCTAATTGCAGTTGGCACAGTATCTGGGACCTACTGATCCAGCACACAGAACTGTTGGAGCCTGGTTGTTATGGTATTTAATTGTTGAATTTCATCTTTATATGAGTGTAACTATGCAGTACCATACCATCAACAAATAAAGATAAGGACATTTTCCATGCTTTCTTGAATGGGTAAAAAAGTATTTTCACTGGTTTTAAGGAGAGCAGAGATGCTATAAAGCTTACTAAGCATGCATGGAGGCAGCTCCTCACACTGTAAGATATAAAATAGCACACACATTCAGAATCCCATAAAAGCAGTTTACAAAGAAAAAAATCCTGGCACTGTATTGTACATTCATAAAAATATGACAAGGCCCATGGCAAAGAAGCAACAGAATGGTACATTTATATCAAGAAATAACAAAATGAAGATCAATTGACAGTGTCAAAAAAATACAAAAAGATGGAGCAGCATTTTCCCAGGAGTCATTAAAGTAAAATGAAGTACCCTGAAAGATGTTCCTTAGGACTGAATTCTATTTATATACTCTTCCAAAAAGTTTTCAGAACATTAACACTCTTACCAAACTGGATTGCTCTGATTATATAGGCTGAAGATCACATATTCAAATTTTATCCAGATAAAAGATAAATTGTGGCAATACAGAAGAAATACTTAAAGATTTCACCGCATACTGTATGTTAGCTCTTGAAATACATGACTTTACACTTCAGTATCAGCAAACAAAATTATATTTAACTTGATTCAACTTCATTCTTTAAGAAGCTTTACAAAATAAAATTTGACTAAAGACCAGGACAGAGCAGATGAGAAAAATCTTGGAGTATACCAACCACTCAGTCTTTCACATTTCAGCTATCTTGTATTCTGAAACAGCACTTCACTTTCTATTTTTCACAGGTTTTTTTTAAACATGTAGTATCTTCACATCCATTTTTTTCCCAAAAGTAGCACCAGCAAGAATATTTTTCTCTTGTAAACAGAATTGTGCAGTCTGAAGAAAACTGAGAGATGTCAATTCTCTCAAGTCCAAACATCAAGTGAGGTATTAAGTGCACGTGTATGTTTTGTGAACTGAACTAAAAAGATGTACTATAGTCTATTAAAACTGATAGCACAACTATTTAAATAAATTGTTAGTGTTTTCAATGGCGTATTTCTTTCGTCCTCAGCTACAGCTTCTGTGTGAAAGGAAATGATGTTTCTATACAATACCCCCAAAAATGAAGGGCTCCTTGCTGTATGTAAGTTTTCTAATTTCCCTTCAAGTGAAATTGTAGCTCTAGTTCCTTTTAATATGGTGATGACAAAGAAGGGAAGAGGGAAAAAAACCTAAACCAAACATACCAAAAGAAGTGCTCAGCCTACCACAAATATCCAATGACAAAACCAGTTCTGCAATGGGTTATAAGATGCAGTAATGCCCTGCTCTTAAGAACAGAACCAGCAAAGGGTTTCCAGGCACATGGAGTCATTTGAGAGGTGCAGGTTATTCCTGCCATCCAGCTATGTCTCTCACTTCACTGGCCAGAGCAGAGAGTTGCCAAGGTCAGCCTTTGGCTCACTCAGAGCAGCCCTTGCAGTAACCACCTGCTGTCTGCTAAGCACAAGGTGTGACTCTCCTGCACAACACGGGGACACAAGTGCTTTCTGTGTGCCAGCTGGGGGGGAGGATCTGCTCTTTAGTAATGAGTTGTTTTAAATTTCACCTCTAGAGGTGTGGTTCTTCTGCTTTTGACAGATACTGTGCATGCCAGCCCGGGAGGGAAGATTTTCCTTTCCTGGTTAAACATTTAAGAGCAGACAGAGCCCTTCATTATTAAATGATTAAATATTAACTGGAAATGACGTGTTACATTATACCCAGATGATCCTTTATCAATCTTAAACAGGCAATTACTTTACAGTAATAGCTCTAAAAGGAGCATTCTCAGGGATGCATAACAACACAGTATTCTCTGAAATCTAGACAATCAGGTAAAAATACTCTAGGGTAGAACGTACTTTCTCTCAACACAAATGTGTTGTTTAATTAAAATAATAACCATGGCACCATAGTCTAGCCAAGGAATAGGCTCTGTGTATTTGTCTGTTTGCAATACTTCAATCAGCCTAAGAAGCCTGTATAAAAAAGAAAAAGCACTGTATATTATTCTGTGCTAGATATACATAGTACTTGAACTTGTATTAAAATGTTAAATAGAGAGAAAAAAATTATATTTTCCTGTACAAAAATGAAATTATTGGAAGACTGATTTTTTTGCCTTTTTTCCCCCTCAAAGCAGGATAGGAAGAAATTAAAATGTAGTATCATCTTCTAGGAGGTACATCCCCTCAGTTGGAGTGCTACTGTTATCACTGATTTTACTCTCTCTTCCTAGATGCTTATAATCACTTTTTCAGCAAATATGAACATTTGCTGAAAAGGATGAAAGCAAAGCACAGATGTCAAAATTTCTCCAGGAGATGCAGATGCCTCCGTTCAATGCCAGCTCCTGTCATCAATCTTCTCTTTTTCCTACTACCAAAACTCTGTTTTCTAAATAATAATAAAACAAAGCTTTTTTGATATTCACATCTTGTTTGTGTATCTAATGTTGTCTAAAAGTTCTTCTGCATGACTGTGCTTGTATACACAATAATTGACATCTCAGATGGTGGCAAAACACTGCAAATAGCCCATACAAACACAGCCCACAGCACTGAAGTAAAATTCCTGAGAATATAATCCCCTTTTAATATATGGCATAAAAAAAAAATCTCAATATCTAAAGGAAATGGCCTCTAGGTCAGCTTCCTTAAGGATCAAAGATCAGATCCTCAGGCAGCATTAAATCTTGTTCTGTCATAAAGAGGTTTTACATGATCTTTTAAGAAAGTATAGAAACCAAATTCACAAACTTATTGTACCTTTTTAGTATTAGCATAGCTTGTCTCTGACAAACTTGTATCTATAATGATTACAGTTTGCGTCAAGGCAGATTGTAACATTATGTTGGGAGTATTTTAACTTCCTTGCTTATTATTGCAGAAAAGTTGCTACTGAAATGGCTTTTCAAAAATACATTTATTAATTTCTATCCTTTAAAGAAAAGCCAGTAGCAGGGAGAATGTAGAGATTACATACAAAATAACAATTTACAATCATTTAAATTCAGTTATTTCAAATCTAGGAAAAGAAAAATGCTGGCTATTTCCCATGCATGTAACAATGTAATTGCAATTACTTATTTAGATAATCAGTGAGAGGAAATTATTGAGGAATAAAGACCATCTCTGGATTCTTAGCTGCTATGGCTTTTCTAAAAGCTGATAAAAAATAACTCAGTTCTTCCAACAGTCCAAACATTTCCAATGGCAAAAAAAAAAAAAAAAGGCAGCAAGATAAGCATTTTTGGGAATAATCTTTAAAATTAAAAGAAACAATGTGTAATGACATCAGAAGGTGAGGAGCAATCCAGCAATGTCTAGAAATAGTGAACAGCAGTAGGGCAGGGGCAAAATCTCACATAACCTTATGTATCCACATCTGCTCTAGTTGTCAGGACTTCTTTTATCATCAGGGGACAGAAAGGCAGAAGTCTAGGATGCAGTCCTTCTGAGTTATGTCTCTCATTTAGTCCAACGTGATGAACCACATGCTAAAAGAAACAGCTTCTACTTCTCCCCAGGAAAAGAATCCAATCCATACAGAATGAAAAAAGGTGGTAGGAAAAATGGAATCAATATACAGGCACCTCCTGTTCAGCTAAGGAAAATACTGCCAAATGTATACTACCAATGTTACAGTCTAACGACCTTTGAAACCAACCTGAGTGCAGAGCCATTCAAGTTCAAATGTGTGACATGCTCCTGGACATGTTTAACCAAGATGTGTAACATACTTCTTTCTCTCTCTTAAAAAAACCCCACCCACATACCCACTATATATTTATATATATGTGTGTGTATGTGTGTATGTAAATATATATATACCTCACATATTTACAATATTTTAAAAAATATAAGTAACATTTAAAATAAATTTAAAAATATTTAAAACATTTTGAAATCTGTATTGGGAGCTTTTTTTAGAGGTTAAAATATTTGTAGCTTCATTATGGTACCTGATTATTTCCAATGAATTTTAAAGTCAGTGCAACATTTATTAAAGTTGATCTTAAATGCCATCCTCTTGAGCCAGATGTGTCACCACTCAAGGCACCAGATTCACTACTATGCCAGATAATCTCATTTAATGCAGTTTCCTCATCTTTATCTAAAGATGTGCTTAAAGACGATGAGTCTTGAAATCAGAGAAGACAGTGGTGTTACTACTTGTTATTTCGAATTAGGGTAAGTTTACTCTATACTTCTCACATAGACAATTTGGAATTGAAAAGAGCTGTACCACAAAACACGAACAGCTTTTTCTGCTAGTTAGGATTTGACATTTTGAGATCCTTGCTACATAATGGAAGCAAAGCATGACCACATTACACATATTAAATATGTTCCAAGAACAACAAGAAAAAGTTATTATCTATGTGCCGTTCTTTGGTCTGCACCAGCCTCCCACTGAAATAAATGGGTCACTGAAAGAAAGTCCTGTGGAGTCATTTTTAAAGAAAGCCTGCAATTTCAAAACAACTGAAGATCAGAACAAAACCCAGTTCAAATTTTTACATTTACCTTTGTCAAAATGAAATAAATATAGCTGAGTTCATAAAGAAAACAAGAGAGGCTTTCACACATGGACTCTCAAATGTTCCCGCTTAGGAAAGTTTCCTACTATTGTGAATTCAAAGTTACATCCTTTAGCAAAATTGGAATGTGAGCCTACAATCCCTTCCCTGTTCATGTCTCCACGCTTTCCACTTGCACAAGCTGTCACCAGCAGAAATACAGCTCAGGCATGTCTACAGTGCCCAATGTTGACAAACACAAGCTCATTTTGCCTGTACATTCATTGGCTTTAAACCAGCTGCATTAGTTCAGTAGCTTGTGCACAGCTTATCGGCTCAAGCACAGTACTGTGGGAGCACAGCTACACAGCTTCCCAGCCAGGCATGGCTGGAGTCCAAGGAGCTTGGAGCACAGGCAAAGAGTGTGGATCTGTCTAAAGCACTCTTACCATGGCAGATGGATGGAGCTACACACAAAGAAAACAGATTGCATTTGCTCCATTTATAGTATGCGTTTGTCATCCAGAAGACAAGATATACTGAGGTCATCATTAAAAAGAAGATGGTTGCCTACCACTGCCACACAATAAAATACAACAGCACTTTTCCTATATTAAAATCCTGAGATTACCAAAAGATACCGCCATGTTGTAAATATTGGCCATAAATATTTTTTACAGCTCACTGTTACATATTTGTATTCCAGTAAATGCTAAGTTTATCATTCTCTTTGAGAAGTTGAGCATTCCCACTTTTTAAATTGTACCTTGATTGGTATTGTCTAGATACCACTCTAGATTACAGAAATCTAATCATTTAAAATATCAATATATTCTTATAGATAAGCTGCACATTCCCACTCCCAGGCTCTTCAAAGAGTCTCTTTACTAAAATTCAGACAACATCAGGGCTCAGTGGTATACTCCAACAGATTACACTCTTGGCTGTCAAAGGACTGCTGTGGAGGTCACCTCTGTTGGAGGCTAGAGTCAGTCTCCGATGCTGAACACTGCTGCTCAGCTCAACGAAACATCCTATCCAGTTCCACATCTTACTTGTTCCCTCACTCAGCCTGCAGGGAAAATTGCAGCTTTCCTCAGTGCCCATGTCTGAAGACTCTAGCCCATTCAGCTGCTGTAAAAGAGCAGAAGTGGGAGCAAAGATTTTACTCCCACATCCTGCAATTGCACTGATGATATGCTGCTTTGTCCCTCAGCTGTGCTGGCTTTATATACCACTGGAAGGTGCACAGAAAAGATTCTAAAAACAGCATAGACATTTTTCAGTTGAATGCATTGCTACAACTTACTTACCTTGTTTTGAAATTTTTATTGCAATAACTTTCAATTATACACACAATTCTTAAGTAGACTTTATTAGCAGTACACCCAATTTGACTGGATGACTTTCCTGAAGTGCATTCTCCCTTCTCCCTCACCTCCCCACTCCCACTCCCAGGTTCTGAATTACAATATTGTAATTTGCACTTTCTGATATTTTGACTATGCTACCACTGTAATTTAGGTGTCTTACATGTCAATGTCATTCCTGAACCAAGCGTGACTGTGAATAACACTGTAGCACAATATATTAACTATGCATAACACCTCCTTGACCCCAAATTTCAAAACACTTAAAAAAAGAAAAGGAAAAAAGATTAGAAGTCCATGAGTGACTTACTTTTGCATTCAGAGGGCACACAGACAATGCACTCCTAAAAAGCTGTTCTTCTGATCTCCACTGACTGCTGCGGAGCACACAGCGCATTACATTTATCAGCAAGATTCCAAGTACTGCCACAGCAAGAATTTTCTTAGGGAAAGAAAGCCAGGGTAAGAAACAAATCATGTTATTGAACAACTTCATCATCAACTTTACTGATTATTTTGATGGTACCTTTTTCTTGGCTTGCTTACTCAAGAGACTAAATCCATACGTAAAGAGAATACAATATCCAATACTGGGGAGGTAGATGACTCTCTCTGCAATAACAAATCCTACACGGAAGAAGAGATTACTTGCAGGAAGAAAAGGGATAATAAGAAATCCAAGTCCCAGTGTAAGGATTCTGCAGACAAGAAACAGATTCTCAGATTAACTACAAATCTTAACAAACGTACCTTTTCCACTTAACATATAAACTTTATTTAAACATTGTAGAAGGATGTGCATATAGAACAGGACAATCAGACACAGCCTTTGAGAGCCACTAAGAAGATCAGATCAAATTTCAGTGAGGCACTTTAAAAATCATTGCTATAATTTCCCAAAAAGTAATATTCATGCTTCCAGGCCAGAAGATAGCCCCATTACAAATTAATTAGGTAACTCCTATTTAAAATACACAGGCAGGAAAAGTAATGGTAAAAGCTACTTGTCTATTTCTGGATCTACTAAGACAGTAATGGTGGCAAAAACATAAGTCACTGTTAAAGAATAAATTTAGGTGCACATTCAACCAAGAGGGTGGTTTTTCTCCTAATAAACACATCAATAGTAAAATCCATTGTGGTTAACCACTTGAAAGTTAGTAATCTATGCTCTTTCTACAGTCAGAAGAGACAGACTTTTCGAGGGTAGTTCTTCCTTTTTTTAGGCACCAATGTTAGCATCCTCAGCAGGTAACTCTTTATGGTCTATACAGAGCTCAAGACTAAAGAGTCTAGGTATCTCACTTTTACAGAGCTGACAAAAGGGATTAAGAACTGCAGGTCCTTGTCATACAAAGGCCACAGGCATGGTTATTTTCTATTCTAGTTTATTACAAATGAATCTCTACACTGTAAGGTAGATGTGTCCTCTTGCTATTTTCTCATTCCCAAAAATCCTAGGCCTTCACTATACTTTTTGTCTTCACTTTTTACTAAAAAACTATTTAGCAATAAAGGCTTAGTGAGTGCATTTTTACTAGAAAGTATGACATCAGTTGCAGCAAGAATGCCACCCCCTCTCCAAAACGATTTATCTGTGCAAGTAAGTATGAGAACAGCAGAGAGGCAGGCAGGTGTGCTGTTAACATTTAACAGGATGAGAGGGAAGAAAAGAATAAGAAAAGATTTTGCAGTCTTAACAACAGAATTATCTATGTCAGTGATAAAAGGAAGACTGGAAAATGTGGGCCCTCTCTGGAAGCAAATGGGAGGCTAAATACCTTAGCCTTCTCCTTGTTACCCAGGACATGAAGAAGGCTAAGGAATTCAACAACTTTTTTGCCTCAGTCTTCACCAGCAAGTGCTCCAACCACATCATTCAAGTCACATAAGGCCAAGGCCGAGACTGCGAGAACGAAGAACTGCCTGCCATAGGAAAAGGTCAGGTTCAAGAATATCTAAGGAACCTGAAGGTGCATGACTCCATGGGATCTGACACGACACATTCGTGAATCCTGAGGGAATTGGCGGATGAAGCTGCTAGCAGAGTGCTGAGCCCCTACCTATCATATTTGAGAAGTCATGACAGTCCACTGAAATTCCCACTGACTAGACAAGGGGAAACATAACCTTCATGTTTTAAATAAGGAAAAAGGCAGACACAGGAAACAAGGCCAGTAGGTCACCTCTGTGCCTGGCAAGATTATGGAGCAGATTCTCCTGGAAAATATGCCAAGGCACATGGAAAATAAGGAGATGATTGGTGAAAGCCAATCTGGCTTCACTCAGGAAAAATTGTGCCTGACAAATTTTGTAGCCTTCTAGAATGGAGTTACAGCCTTGCTGGACAAGGAAGGATGATGTCATCTACCTAGACTTGTGCTAAGCCTTTGACACTGTCCAGCATGACATCCTCATCTCTAAAGTGGAGACATGGATTTGACAGCTGGACCTCCTGGTGAATAAGGAAGTGGTTGGATGTTTGCACTCACAGAGTTGCAGTCCATGGCTCAGTGTCCAGTGACAAGTGGTGTTCCTCGAGGGCTGGTATTGGGCCTGGCACTGTTTGATATCTTTGCTGGTGATATGGATGGTGGGGCTGAGGGCCCCCTCAGCACATCTGCCCATGACACTCAGCTGTGCAGTGCAGTTGGCACACTGGAGGGAAGAGAGACCTGGATAGGAGAGGTGGGTTGATGCAAACCTCATGATATCCAAGCGCAAGGTCCAGTACTTGGGTCAGGGCAATCCCAAGCACAAAGACAGGCTGGACAGAAAATGGCATGAGAGGAGCCCTGAGAAGAAGGACTTGGGGGTGTTCAGTGAAGAGAAGCTCAACACGACCCAGCAATGTGCTCTTGCTGTGCAGAAAGCCAACCATATCCTGGGTTGCACCAAAAGCAGTGTGGGCAGCAGGGCAAGGGAGGTGATCCTGCCCCTCTGCTCTGCTCTCGTGAGACCCCACCTGCAGTGCTGCACCCAGCTCTGAGGCCCCCAACATACGGAGGACCTGGACTTGTTGGAATGAGTTCAGAGGTGGGCCACAAAGACGAGAAGGCTGGAGTGTGTCTCCTATGAAGACAGGCTGAGAAAGTTGGAGTTGTGTATCCTGGAGAAGAAAGGCTCCAGGGAGACCTTCTAGCAACCTTTTCAAAAGTCACATGTAGTGATAGTGCCCCATTCCTGGAAGTATTCAAGGCCAGGATAAATGGGGCTTTCAGAAACCTGATCTCATGGAAGGTGTCCCTGCCCACGGCAGGGAGACTGGAACTACCTGACCTTTAAGGTCCCTTCCAACTCAAACCATTCTATGACTCAGCAGTTGAAAAAGTTTTAAGAACTGATAAAATTAGGTCTACATAAAATCCATGGGAATAGAACCTGCAATGTTAAACAGAAGCCCTTAGTGAGAAAGAACAGTTTATAATAAATTTTTTATTAGTTCCTTTGGGTAAAGTACAAGTTGTTTCCTGAGTAGATACTATGGGTCAAGCATTTTACTTTTTAACTGTATGACCATGGCCAGTATTTCTACCTGCTTTCAAAGCACGTCTCCTCTCTTCCATTATTAGGAGAAGATTAAAGGAAATGATGGCTTGTAAGAAGTAAGGGCAACAACATACATAATTTCCTACTGAGTTTTGAGCACATATTACTTTTTACCACCTACAGTGTTAAGGATCTCAAAATACCATTTCAGAAGAAAAAATAAAGCAGCCATCCATGCCTCCTCCTCCAACTCTGTTTCCTACTAGTTGGTGTACAGTGATGGGCCCAAATTGGGATAAAACTGTAATGACGGCTATAAATATTTATTTGAACTGCATTTGCTAGACACTGGTTCCACTGAATTGTTAAAATTATCAGTAGTGGTTTTAACAAAATAATACTGTACTCAAGTTGGTCAGGCATTTAAAATTCATCACTGTCTCTTACCTTCTCTTATGGCTGTCTTCTGAGCACAGAGCTTGGCATATCAGACCAATTAGGCAGAACCAAAGTGCTGCTAGCGCAATTATCCTCCAGTCGCTGACGGATTTAATGAGGGGTATGCAGCCCATTGACCAATCAAAACACAGCCACCAGGGACACAACAGCAACCATGCATTCAGCGAATAGTAGTAATTATAGTTTATAGCCTGTCAGTCAAAGAGAAAACAAACATTTATTTGATACTAAACTTGGGGGAGGGGGCAACTTTAGTCCTTCTCTCTTCCCTCATTTCCCTTGTAACGAAATAAAGAGGCCATGAATACTGTTAGACTGCAACTATTTACATATCCATTACTATTACAGCTGTGAAATTAATTTTTAATTTTCTTTTAAACATAGCTAGGTGGCTCTCTAGCTCAGAGCAGGGAAATGCAATTCTGTGCTGTCCAACCAATATTCATATGTAAAAAGAACAATCTCTTATTATAGGAGAAAACATCAAAAGACATCACCCACTGTCTTCATCTTTCATTCTCCATCTCCAGAAAGATCCTTAATTCCACCAGAGGTATATAGCCAAGACATACTCCAAACACACCAGACTAGAACTTTGTGCTATTTTCTTCAGTTGTGAAAGAAAATGAAGAGTCAAGCACAGCATGTGGAAAAGGGATGAAAATCAGCAAAATCCAATTTCTTGCATGCATGGGAAAAAGAGTGAGTAAATGGAAAAGAACTTCATTGTGTACAGTGCATGTTAAATTGAATGAAAAGAATATACATGGTATACTATTTTAAAAACATTGCAGAAAATCATCACAGCAGCACAAGTGAAGGTGATTCTTGACACATATCTTAAAAAGGTAAAAACTGCCCACTTTATTGTTTCCAAGAAGCACAGAAAACTCAATTTTATGACAAAGACAAATGTTCTGAGCTATCCAGAAAAAAGCAACTTCATAACTTACTCTTACAAACAGACTCTCAGCGAATGAAGCTGGGTTGTCTACTTCAGTGAAAGCTGGTGGCCCTGTGCCCATAATCCTCCAGCGTATATAAAGTATACCAGCCCCTCCACACATCAGAAGAGTTATCCTGAAAAGGAGCCCCTTCCTTAACAGCCCAGCATTCTACAGGAAAGAAAGAAAAACAACCACCTCATATAGAAACATTATTTGTTCTCTTACCCAACACATTCACATCCTTTTCACCTCTACCTTGGAAAGAAAAAACTATTCCTGTGCATTTTTACTGTTACAGTTGACATTTGAATAGGAAAGTATTTTTTACAAACATTTTAATTGTCTTCTCAATCAGGAAACAAAACTTTTTATTTCAAAAAGACTCTCTTTGACAAATCCTCTGTAATTCTATAGTTGATGTAGATTACATGGCAATTTCTGAGAGGGAGTTTGAGCAGAATACAGCCTTTAGTATACAGCATATTAAATTAATTTATCTTTTCTTTCTAAAATGAAGGATGATTACTTTGGGGACTTTGTTTTAAATAGCTGTTTCCAGCTGACTGCTTGTCATGGAAAGTTTTTGTCCACTTAGGTATCTTTAGAAGTAAAATTACAGTTATATACCAAACTGCACAGTTAGGAATTGTGAGGAATTAGAAACTGAATTAAAATTTTCAAAAAACATGATTAAAAAGCTAATGACAGAGAGGCACCCAAATCACTTACTTCAGGGTAAATTACCCAAGATCAGAAAAAGCAGAAGATTATATTTGATCAACACTAACTCAGTTGATTTACACAACTGAGTAATGAGAGATATATGGCACATTATATAATATAACCATTATAAACCGGCACATTTTATAATATACACATTATAAAATGGCACATTTTATAATATAGACTTTAGGGTGTAAAGAATGCAACTCACATAAAACATAGAGAAGTGATGGTGCAGACACTAAATTTAACAGATCTTTATATCTTTTTCTGCAGAAAGTATAACATATTTTCTCCAAGCACACATCATTTTCATAAACTGAAAAAAAAAAAACCCAACAAAACCAAACCAAAAAACAAACCAGTGTACACTACAGAGATTCTTCAAGCTTCATCAGTGGAGACTGGAAATGGTACAATAATTATTATTAACTCTTAGTGGAACACGCTCTTTAGCAAGGGTCACCATAGTTGTTTAGGAGATTAATATTAGCTATGTCTGCAGTTTCAAGAAAAACAAAAAGTAGGCTTCCTGAACAAAGTCATCTAACAGTGCCCTGGCTGAAGATACTTAATTTTCTAAAAGGATGGAAAAGTTAAATTTAAAAACAATATTCAGATTGCTTTTTAGTATTTGATCAACAATGGAGTCATGATAAAATATTTAGCTGAATGCCTAAGGATACTGTAATGTTGATTTTACATAAGCTAGCCTTTGTGCTCAAATGGTTGCTTCCAGCCTGGACATCTCAGTAACCAAAGTCCCCACAATGAGGATTTAGGAATGGTTTTCCTATAAAATAGCTTTTGGAAGAAAATTGTGCTATGAGAAAAACCACATATAGTGGTTTTTTCACATATAGTGAAAATTTATAACTGCTTTATGACAGATTAACTACACAAAATCCCTTATCCTAGGCTTCATTTCATTTAACAGTACATGCAGTTTCTTAAAGGCCAGATTTCACAATTGCCACAAAATCTCTCAGTAGGCAGAATTTGAAAGTGGAAGAAGTGTTATTGTATCCTCTCTGATTTCGAGCTAACTGAAATCTGGCATGAAACTGAAACCAGTCTCAATCAAAAAGAAAAAAACCAGTTCTTACTTGCAGAATTTTTAAGATCTGCCTTTCAACAAAGAAAAACAATCTTAGATACACCTCCTTGAAAGGAGCAGAACAGATTTTTGCATGTAACAAGATCTAAAATAAATTACTTTTATCAAAAGAATAAGAGGGGAAAGGCACATATGATGTTTTCTTCACTGAGACAGAACCATTTAAAAGTCACAAAACAGAAGACTCATGCTCTGAGCTCTTTATGCTTAAAGAATAATCCTCCAAAAAGGTGTGACTCTGACCTATTTCCCGGAATCATAGAATGGTTTGGGCTGGAAGGGATGGCATGGATATTTTCTGCTCGATCAGTTTGCTCAAAGCCCTGTCAAGTCTGACCCAGAACACTTCCAGAGATGGGGTATCCAACAACTTCTTTGGGTAACCTGTTCCAGTGTCTCACCACCCTCATTGTAAAGAATTTATTACTGGTCAAACTCTGGAACAAGCTTCCTAGAGAGGTGGTCTCCCTGGAGTCTTCCCTTCTCCATTCCAGATTAATCTCCTAGATAAGTGAGGCACAACTGCCCTTGGTGAAGTTGTGTTGGCTGTCTCTAGTCATCTCCCTGTCATTCAGATGTTTTGACATAATTTCCAGGAGGATCTGTTCCATGATCTTACCAGGCACTGACGTGAGGCTGACTGGCCACTTATTCCTGAGGTTCTACTTATTACCTCTTGTTTTCGCCACTTAATTCTGAACTGGCTCTGCTTTAGTTCCCTACAGCTCTAGATGCTTCCCTTGTCGTATTCTAGTTGACATTAGTCTCTTATACAACAAATCTCGCCAGCATTCCTATTTGCTGCCTGAAATACTCCTGTACTTCTCACTTAGCCCTCCTTGGTCAAATCTATTATTTCAGTTCTAGAGAACCTACTTTCCCTGATTTTCTCTGAAGCTCCTCATTTCACTCCTTGCAAAGGAATTTAAAAGCCCCCTAGGACCTGTGCCACTCAGAAACATTAGTAAGACTCTTCTGCAGTGAAACCACTGACTGAAGCAAAGTAGGAGGAATATTCTTTTGCCTTGTTGAATGTTGGATGAGAATTGTAGCTGTTCAACAGCAGTGATGTTCTAGTAGGCTGTTGGTCTATTTGGCTGTTGTCCATCATTCATCTCAGGCTGATTGTTTCTGTTACTTGCTTGTCAGTGCAAATACTAGATGCCAGACTCCACTTGAGAAAATAGCAGATAAAGTGACATCAATGAAAGTCAGAAAACTCAATCCTTAGCAACTATCAGTGCCAAAATAACTTTTTCTTTTAAACTTCAAAGCTACTAGGACCCATTAACATAACATGTTTTTAATGTATTTTTCAAATGTCATTGAAACTATGTCATTGAGAATCTGAATAAAACTTTCCCTCTCTTTATTCGGACTGAATCATTCTATGTACCATTTCAGGTGTATAGTTATTGACCCTGGAGAACTTGTTGCATCAAGCAGTCAGCTGTTCCATACCACATTTTTAACACACTGTTGAAAAAATTGTGGAAAGGATTTCACTGTCCAATGCAATTCTAACAATACCCCATTACTACTCATGTTGCTGCAAAGATGTCATAGCACTTTGCCTTACTAGGCTGACTAACAATACCTTTTTTGGTTGGTTGGTTTGGGGTTTTTTTCCTAATTCTCGACAGCAACAGAAATGTCAGAAGCTGAATCTTTGTCTTTTAGGGCATGACTGTCTGAAAGGCCAGAATGAACAAAATCTCTAAGAATGAACAAAACCTCCAGGACTCACCTCCAGTGACTTGTCCTTATACAGTAACTTTCGAATGAGCTCCAAAAGATTTATCTTGTTAATCACCAGTGCATCAAACACGGCATTCAAACCCTAAGCAACCAAGAGAAAAATAACAGCAAAGATGAAGCAGCTAACCACAAATATTTTCTTTTATATACATCTTAAATTGCACTTCTACCATGACCTCCTGTACATCTTAATTCTGATTCCCAACAAGCAGAGAGATACATTGGTAGTAATGATGGCAGAATGGTAAATTGAGCTCAGATGAGTAGAATAACATTTTACTGTAAAGGGAATTCTCCTGCTACATGGAATAACCCTTCAGGGAATACCATGTACCAGCAAGCTAGATAACATATGCATGGTCACAACAAAATTCTGCTCCACATCTTCTTCCCAAAATGTTCTGCAGTGTAAATGCTGCAGTCAAAAGGCAAGGCTTCTGTCAGTAACAAGGAGTTTCTTTAAGCCTTCTACCTATTTTTTGTTGTATGGTATCTTTGGACTTCCAGGTTTTAGAAATACTCTTTTTAAAGGGTACAGACAGGCACAGAAAGATTTAACACAAGTATCAGGCTTGCTCTTCTTGCAATTATAACAATACACATGGTGTAAGCTGCTGGGAAAAAAAAGGGAAGAGTTCCATATGACATCAGCCACTACACATAAAACTAGAACATATTCAGCACTTTGCAGGACTACACTTGTACATAACTACCTCCAAGCAGGCAAACAAAATGTATAAATGTATCCAGGGATAATTCTGTTGAGGTTACCAGCAAAATCAAACTTCAGCATTTCCTCTTCAAAGTTTCACCATATCATTCTGATAATTCTTGAATATTTATCATATATTCTAATACTTCAGAAATTACCTCACTGTTCTAAAGACTAAATGGAAAAAAGATAGTAAAAATAATTCCAGGTGAAGCAAAGAGTTGGTACACTGGGAGGCCACAAGGCCCTCACTAACAGGCAAAGGGAAGGGACAGAAGATGGGTTAGAGTGTGGCTTGGTTCCATGTAGAAAGGCCACTTTGCCATTAAAAGGCTTCTGGCTCACTCACATGAAGATAGGAAGGCAACAATTCTACTGAAAAATACATTCAGCCTCCAAGTAATCTTTTTAATGTGTGATTTACCCCAGTATCCCTCTGACCTGTGCCCCTTAGCACAACAATAAATGCAACAGCATTGCAACAGCAAACAAATACAAAACCCAAATCCAATAATAGTTCTGTGTCCACTAGCTCAAATAATTACTTCGTGCTGCTGGAGTAAATAATTACAGAGAGTAAATAATTAAGAGAATTCCTTTTGTTTTCCTTACAGACACCTTCGAAAAATACTCTACAGACATCTATCCAAAAAAATGTCCCAAATCAAGAAATTTTCTGTAATTTCTTTTCCCTTTCCTTCTAGCAAGGACCAGAGGGTTCTTGCTGCAAACAATTTTCTGATTCTGTTGCTTATCTATGTTAGCTAATGCTATAAATTTGATTTATTTATAAAGATATATATCTATATAAAAGGTAAAAATCACAGATAAAGCATTTCAGGTGGCCAGTTTGGTCACCCAAAGCAGAATTGTCTTTACTGAAGTTATAAAAAGCCAGACCACAATAAACACATACAATAACTACATCTGTTTCCATAGACAGATCCTTAAAGAAGGGACAAAAGGAAGAGATGCAGTACTGGAAGTGCATAAACAATGGCCCTAATTATAATTACACTGTTCACAAAAGCAAGGGGGAAGAGCTTTTAAAAATGCTCTCCTTTAGTTATATCTTCTTTCATAAGCCTTCAATGAGACGTTTGTAGTCCTGCTATCTCAAGAATTACATTCAAAAACATGTGCAACAAAAGTGAAACTAATGCTGTAAAACCTTTAAACTTCGCAAAAAATACACACAACCCACTTATAAAAGTAAAAGTGAAAAACTTTAACCAATTGGCAAGGATATAATCAAGACAGATTTACTAGAATTCTGCTTTTTGTCAACATTAACTCGTTTTCTGAACAGAACAAAAAGGTGTGCATGTCATTAGCTGTGGATAAGATTAATTTCTGTAGACTTTACAACTACACCTGACAGATGCTAAGTCAAAATTCAGTTAAGAGAATTCTTACCAGTATTGTAATTCCTTGTTCTTTGCACAGCATGGCTATTGCACCTAGGATAACACTGACCAGCACCCAGAATACAGAAAATGTATGTCCTTCCTTATCTGTCAAAATAAAGAATGGCATATCTTTAGGCATTTTATACACTTAGAGGTAGTGTATAAATTTAGAGGCAATTTACATAGAGGTAAATTAAAATATGAATTGTAAAAATAAACAGCATTTAGTACCGCAATCTTTTCTACCAGTCAAGATCTGGATACACAGACTTAAAAAGCATAGGGCACCTCCTGCAATATGCTGGCATTTGTCCCTTTATTGCAGTCATTTTCTGTTCTTGGTATCTTTGGACTTCCAGGTTTTAGAAATACTGCTTCTAAAGGATACAGACAAATGTCTTGGAGACATTAGAAATCTTCCTATTGACTCGATGTTTTAGCCAGATTAATTAGAATAGCAGAAGCTTCACATAGTTTTCACAACTCATCATCTGCAAAGGTTAATTCCCAATATTTAGGGACATTTATCATCCTTAGCTAGAGTTCTGTCATTACTGGCCACTCTCTTCCAAGTGATCATGAGAACAAGAAATTCTTTATAACAGTTACTCATGAAGTGTCACACACACAAACTGTTTTAACTGCAGTCTAGTCTACAAAGGCACAATGAGCTGCTTCTCCAGAGCTGCTGCATTTAGCAAGTACCACATGTCATTTTATTATCACTGCAATAGAATGCCATGGAGCTCAAAAATGTCAGCATCTGAGCAGAAGCAGCTAGTCCTTGCACTAAGGAAGCAGTTTTACAGCAGGGTGAGGAACTCTAGGGTTAAGAGATCAAGAGCAACTACAGCTTCTACTCAAAGAAAAAGTCTTTAAAGACTGTACCATGTAGCTGATTTTGGGTACTACAAGCAAGCATATCTGAGATGAATATAACAATAAACCCTACTTCAGCCAAGGTACCATCACACACAGAATACACAGGTCCTTCACATAAAAACATCTGTCCCAACCTCTACTCCATAGGTGCAAGAAACAGAGGAAAGCACTCTGCTCAGTCAGAGGCAGTTTCTTGACTCAAGTAACATGGGCTCTACAGGCATCACAAGAATCAATCTTTGACCTGGCATGTGAAAAAACAAAGTTGAACTCTGCAAGCATTGATTGAATCCCCTTCCTACTTTCCTTCATCTCTAGAGCAGTTCTCTACTGCTAATGCAGGTTTGACCCTCAGTGCTTAAAGAGAACTGCAATAATGGCCTATGGAAAGGGTAAATGCCAAGATTAAGATTAATTTCACCAGAAGTAGGCACCTACACCTAAGCTAGTACACTAGGCTTCCTTTATAACTGGCCATGAGAAGAGGACACCTTTAGGGATTAAGTTACCTAATTAAATGCAGTTGAACACTCTTCAGAGAAGTAATCCTGCACTAATTATACAGGGATAAATCAGTGTACTGATTAAACTAGTACACTACCTTAAATGTTGGTGTTTAGATAAAAACCATAACCACAAGTTTGAAAAGGATCTGCTGACACTGGCCTCCTCTTTCATTTTGAAGCAGGCTACCTCTTTTGTGGCAGAGAGCAGAAATTTTTCATAAATTATGTGGAAGGACATGTTCTGAGGTTACTTCTAACACTCCTTTCTTACCTAAGACTTCTGAAACTTCAACAGAGTGAATACAAAGATGTTTGAGATTCATCATTGCAATACTTAGAGGGCATTCAATCCTTCTCCCTCCACCCCAAATGCTGTCTCCAGAGGTGAGGTAGGACTTAACATTAGAGGTACACGTTATAAAGATAAAAGAAAGCTTTCTTTTAGGAAAGAAGTCATACAAACCTCAATAATGCTAAAACAAAGCAAGAAAATAGAAAATACATAGTGACTAAAGAGACATTGGAAGTAGAAAAATTAAAATACAACAGGAAAACTCCATCCCACATCAATTACACAGAACAAATGAGGGCTGTAACTCATGGATGAAAGAGCTTCAACTTTTGTTCTATCAGTATCGCTAACACAGAAAGAATTCTGCCTAAATACATCACTTTGAGGAGCTCTTCAACTTTTCAGACTTTGCAGTATAACAGACTGTTCATCCAGTTCTTGAAAACCAGTTGGTTTTTTTTTTTTTTTTTTTTTTTTTAATGTAGAAATAAACTAGCACAGAGAATGAAAGGATAGAAGCAAAGTAACTGACTGTGTTCACAAAATGACCATTAAGTGTAAAAAAATAAAATAGTGAAGACAGCCATTGGACTTTACTGTGTTTATGGAAGGAGACTTTCTTCCACTGAGAGCTTTCTTCTTCTCAGAACCAAATTCTAGTGGAAAGGATTCAGGACAAATAAGCACTTCTCAGAGCAGCAGTATTCAGTACACAAATACAAATTATCTTAACACAGAAGACAGTGGGAAGTATATATAGTAAGAGACCAGCTGGCAACTCACAAAAGCTTTGACGATTCAAAATACAAGAGTAATAGTAAAAAGGGAACTAGGTCAAATCATCACGGACAAGTATAACACCAGAACGTTCACACAGAAAAACACAGAAATGTCACATTACAAAATGAGGAAAGGTAATGTATGTAAAGAACGAAACCCCACAATTCCAGATATATTAGTAAGAAGAGTAGTGAGGAAGGAGTTATTGCAATACTCATTGGGAAATAAAATGGACAATGCCAAGAGTACAGAGGTGTTCAGGAATAAAATGGACAATGCCAAGAGTACAAAGGTGTTCAGTGCCTTTTTCCTTCATTTTTTCCCAAAAAGGTCAGTGGCAATCAGATGGCAAGTATAGCATCAGCAGAAAGGGAGCAAGAACAAAAGCAAAAATAGTGAGCTACAAGACACAGAATTGACAGAGAAGTTAATCTGTTTTAAATTAAAAAATTAAATATTATTAAATGAACAAAAAGGTAATAAAAGCTGCAGGTGAGCTCATGAGACTTCAAGGCCCCTCCAACTTCAACCATTCTGTGATTCGGTAAACAACATCTACCCCAGAAAAGCATAATCTCTGTTCCTTTGTGTTCTTTTGCAGCTTCAAAAAATTAACAATTATACAGAGAATTGTAATATTATCAAAATTCACCAGCGAATAAACTTCAAAGAGAAAGAATTTCAATTAAGAAACATTTATTTTGTGCTTGTTCCTGAGTCAATAAGCACAACATCCCTTCATCCCACCACCCCCTGCCTCAACTGCAGAAATCTCAGTAAACTAGGCTGGCAAAATAGATACAAAAGACAGACATTCAGCAATGCCTTCAATTTTACTTTTTTAAACAGTGATTTGAAAATGTAAAGCACTGCATAAGTGCTTATTATGAGATATACACATGCCAACAGAAGTAATCAGTCTAACAAAGCATATTCCCCTAATATGGCGCTGCTTCCCACCAGAAAAATCTTGTGTCAGAAAATGAAACCAATCTTTCATTGGCACCTGTGCCTGGTTGAAACTGGTACACCATATTGTGAGTGGGCATTTTGCCACTCTAACAGATGGACAAAATTGTAAGCATGCCAGAGAAATAGAGTACTTGCTTATTTTTTTTTAAGCTGGAAAAATATAGTGTTTCTACACAAACCCAAAAAGCGTTGCTCAGATGGTCCCTCTTTAGGAGTACATGAAGTCTGAAAGTTGAGGGGATGCAAAAAAATACCTATGTAAACCATAAACAAGCCATGATAGCTCCTCCATTTAGACTGCTAGACTTGAGTATAAGCATTTCTAGAGCAAGGATGCATATGCAAAGTGTTTCATAGTGTAAAATTGACTGATCCTAAATTTATGAGCAACACATTGACAGTGCACTTAAACACTAATCCTATTTTCTGGTGTCCTAAATCCACAGGTCAATGAAAACAAACTCCTTAGAAGTGAAGGATATGAAGAAAATGCTACATTTATACTACCAAGCTTAGTTTTATTTTAAAGCCAAACTAACAATATCCAAAGCAATTACTACCAATTCAGACACTTAGGCATTCAGCATTTCTTTTTTCAAACCCAGTTGAGCAACTTGGAGTCAGCCAGGTGACAGCTTGGAGCAGTTTAAGGAGTCACCATCTTCAGGTGAAACACAGCAACTGCTTCTGTGAAAGCACCTCTGAAGGCTGAAGCAAAGTAAGTTATGCTGAGCTCCTGGAGGAAGTTTTAATTTTTACCTGAAGTAGATCACAAACACTTATATATTCCATTAATGTGCCTTACCTGTGGGGATGGTGTTTTCCAACTAAACTGCTACAAATATTCTTCTAACCAAGCCCTAAGATTTCCCTCCTCACAAATTTCTAAGCAAAGGGGGAAGAATTACCTAGTCTTAAAAGATCGAGTAAGAATCCACTGTTAGAATTAAATTAAGCCCAAGATCTCCTTGTGTGTCTGCATATGTACATACTACTGCAGCTCAGCTCAGTGTTTCACTTAATAATGAAATTACAGTCAAAAATGCCATTCCTAAACACATCCAGCAATTTCAAACTCATTACGTAGAGGCCACACTGAAAGAAGCATCTATACCCTGAATGACAACATCTTGGAAGAGTGAAAGTTATCATTAATTCTACCAGAAAAAAGGTCATTGTGTTTCCTCAGCCAACTAAAATCATGAAATTGTTAGGTTTTTCACTTACAACTATTCCCTCCCAATGTGTTCAAATATGAATGGTAGGGCATACAGTTGCAAAATCACGGCCCACATATTTAACAACAGCAAATACCTCTTGACCAATTGCAAAATTCCCCATATCTTAACAATGATCTCTTTTACACAAGAGACTTAAATATTTCCAATCCGTAGGAAAACTTCCATAATACAAACCTCCAATATTCACAAAAACTCATCATTCCTTTGCATGCTTTATTAAATTAGCCGTGAACTAGTAGATTATTAATGGACAGCTACACAAAACATAACAAAACAGAAAAAAACCAACCAGAACAAAGTAATTTTTAGATGTCATAGCATATGAGCAAAGACTTTATCCCCTATTTAATATCCAGACCAATATTATTCATATGGACCAAGTCAAGAATGCCTCATTTTACGTTACTCAGAGATCGCCAATGCAGATGGCAAATACATGCAACTGGATCGCTGTCAAAACTGAAGACAAAGGAAGGCAAAAATGAATACTACAGCAGTTTTAAATTGCCTTATGAATTCCCAGAGAAGCTGCATTAAAATTCAACAAAGTTAATAACCCACAATTCCCTTCAGAACATACCTAAACAGTTGTCAGCTCTTGCTGTCTCCAAAGCCTATGCAGTGGATTTGTCCCCACAGTTGTGTTTAAAACAGCAGGACAGAATGAGAACAACAGATTAGTTCCTTGCAATTATAAATGTTATCCTTTCAGAGATGCTAACTTTAAAAATGGTATACTGGGAAAAAGTAACAGAATTGTAGAACTTCAGTAAGACATAATTATAGCCCACATAGTGTCTTAAATGCTTATACTTAAAAAAAAAAGCGACAGATTCTGGCAAAAAACCCTGTCTACCCAAAAATCTACCAAAACCACAAATAAATCAGGCAAACAAGCTGCAGTATATCTTGAGCTTTATAAAAACCATTATTTTTCTTTGGAGGTTTTCCAGCCTGACACTGATATTTTTCTGATCTCCTGATTGTTTTCACTATTACATATACTTTCCCCATAGTACTTCCAAATCCTCCTCAGACATTTTATGAGTTCCTACTCCCACGCGAAAAAAAAATTATAAATCTTTACATTCATTTTCTCAAGTGAAAATAAGCACTAACCAGTCTCTCACACGTTATTTGAAACCCCCTTTTTTTAAAGAATGACAATTTATTAACTGTTTATTAAACATAAACAGATTTTTTGAGTTCAGCCCATACACAAATTTCACATTGCCTTGCTGCAAGAATAGCCAGGTTCTTTACTGAAGGCTTAAATAATCTATCAGATAATAGCATTGGGATGCTGCTGGTAGCCAAACAAGATATGTTACTGACCCAACTATATCAGTAGCATCAACTCAGGCTTTTCAATGTTTATTTTACTCTGACGCTCACTTGATGTTCATGAAATAAAAATAAACTGGCATCAAATATGTTTTGGTAACCATATACAAAAGGCAATAGAAATGCAGTCCACAAATCCTGACGGTCTTCAGAGTTGTACCCTCTTTTAAATGCTCCAAAAGAGTCACACTACCACACATCTATTAGTAACAATTAAAAAAAAAAAAATCAACCTTTGATCATTTTTCTCCTACTCCTTGTAAAAATTTGGTGAGCTAAGCTCTATATAAATGCAACAGCCAAATCCAGGAACAAAGACACATGCAGTTAACCTACATTTTAGGGCCATGCTTGCCTTTAACATACAAAAACCCCAGCAGGACAAAAGGAAATATGATGTTAAAACAAACTGGTACAACCTACTTTCGTGTAGGATCACCATAAAGCATCTCTATTTGATTAGGAACATAAACCTGATACACAGAGGGGTTTTTGGTTGTTTTCTTCCTCTCTTTCTCACAAACAAAGACTATTTCACAAAGATAAATTACCTTCTCGGTCTGACCTAGAAAATGATGTAATAACAGCTCTTAACTTGCTCTAGAACTAGCAACATGCATTGGCGGTATCACAGACATTCTGGATCTTGAGGATTTGACATCAGAAGGAAAACATTCTAAGAGAAGGTACTTTTTGTTTGCTGCTTAGGAGACATGGTCTGTTCCAGAATAGAATGGGTTAAACATGAACAGCACAGCTAATTTGTTACAAATGGTACAGCAGGAGCTATGAGAAAGATGCAGATAGAAGAAACTGTAGAAATCACATCCTTTTGCAGAGAACACAACACCTTGGTAGAGATTGCAGAACATCCTGCAGCAAGATAAGCAAGCATGCAAAATACAAAGTAACACTCTATCTTGCTATGCATTAGCTAGCATTAGAACAAATGGAGATTGTTTCACGGAAGCTTAAACACCATAAATATCTGTGCCTCTTTCAGTAAAACATCCTTGTATCATCGATGTCTGGTCCGTGCACTTCAATCGCTGCCAATTGTATAAGTCTGCTTTTTAAATTGTATGTGCATATTTTTAAAATGCATGTTCTTATATTCACAGTGAGACCAGCTTACATTTGGGTTTGACTCCCTCAATCTATGCAGTATCAAATTCAGCTAAAGGCAGATATAAGTTCTTTACTCCTTATTTAACTTGTTATTCGAGAGTACCTAGAAGAACTGTTCACAAAAGAAGGAAATTCATATCACCAAAATTGAGGCATTCAAGGGTAAAACTTTTTATTTACTTTGCAAACTCACTGAAGAGTCATTCTCTAGTACAGCCACTTCCCCATATTTGGTTATGTCTTCCTAAAACCTTCCATACAAAGAATCACAGGAACAGCTCAGTTTGGAAGGGGCCTCCAGAGATCATGGATGATCTCATTCATCCAGAGATCATCTGGTCCAATCTTTGTGTGAAAGGGAGCCTAGACGAGATCACCTAGAACCCTGTCCAAATGCATCTTGGAAACCCCCAGTCACGTGGACTCTGTCACATCTCTGGAGAGACTGTTGCAGTGATTGATTGTTCTTGCTGTAAAAGAAAATTCTTTCTTATATCAAGGTGAAACCTTTCCCAGTGCAACTGCACCCATTGCCCCTTGTCTTTGTCATGTAGCTCCTCTATGTGAATAGAGATCCTCCATTCTGTTTGCAGCTGCCCTTTCCAATACAGACACCTCCCTTTCTTACACAAGCACTCATGTTCAAACAGCTGTAGGTCAGACCAACCTCCCCTCCACAAAGGAAAAAGAATTATAATAAGGACAGCAAGTAAAACTGCTTGTGGTCTTTGGTGGGGTTCAGCTAGAGGATACATGGATACAATGGTGAACAGGACTGTTGTTTGGAGGGGATATGACAAGCTGGATGAATGGGCCTCATGAAAATCAAACATAGCACCACGCAACAATTAAGGCCTGGGCAGCAGCTCTGCAGAAAAAGGTCTGGAGTGCCTGCTTGATAAGCTCCTGACTGATTAGTCAGTAGTGTGCCTTTGCAGCAATGAAGGTTAAAGACTCAAGTATGTAACTTGGATACAAATTCTTGTGTACAAAGAAAATCTAAATTTCTTCAAGAAGTTGCTGAGGGAAAAGCAGGCAGTGAAGGTGACAGTAAACATTGAAACCTGATTGAAAGACAAGGCTGGCAGATTGTAATTTTCCTTGGCAAATTGCTTAAAGACACATCTGCTTCCCTATTATAATGTAATGTCCAATAAAAATCCATGAGGGCTGCTTAGTATCTTGTCTTTGCTACATTTTCCTTCTGTATCAATGACACAAATTTCAGTTCAAGAATACTATTACATTGATGCTGGTTGAGAAAAGCTATTAAACTGGCCTTCACAAGTTGAAGAGTATCCTTAACCAGAATACACATCCTTAATCATTCCCAAGATGTCCTCTGTAACAAAATAATTAGAGGGTCCTATATATTTGTCTCCAGTGGTCATCCTATGAATTTGGCTCTTGAGTTCTTCAAGCAAAGATTATTACCCCTGCCATATAGGTCTATCTGTCTACCTGAGACACTGGAAAACACATGAGGCAATATTTTGGTTTGTCTACCTTTCTCTATCACTAATAGAAGAAACATCATAAGCAGAATCATATCCAATAAATAGGTGAGAAAAGAATAAACAAACAAGCAAGAACCCAAGGCCAATTTTCATCAAGGAATCATTAGCTCAGTTGAAAGAAATGAAACCTACTCAAAAGGAAGAAAAATATATCTGAAGTAAACAGGAATCATCCTAAGTAATATTTGAAATGGCAAGATAAACTTATTACATCAGCAATAGAAATATGCACAATAGTTCCAAACTGAATGTAAACTGAACGAGCAGGAGCTGTTCACACCATCTTACAGCTCACTGTGGACTCACTCACTCCCCTCAGCCCACACTAAGGCCTCTGTGATACCACAACTGTGTTGTTAAGCCAGATCACAAAGTCAGCTCAGGTACCTCTGAAATACACTGCCAGCTCTGCTTAATCACTACAGGCCATGCCTACCGAAGGACAGACAAGCTCTTCACAACACAGCTCCCTCCTTATGGGTTCACCAAATGATTCCTGTATTTCCTGTGGCAGAGCACATTCAGATACCAGACTGCATGTCCTGCATAGCTTTTCATAGTCATGAACTCATGCTTTCTCGTGTGCTTATTTAACAGAGCCCCAAGATAATTTCTCCACGACTGTATTTGAACTGCCAACCTGCATTCAGATCAAATAATACAAGAGATCTCAAAGCTCACTTGAAAAAACATCTACCAAGGAATTGTTCATGTTAAACACAGCTGTCTTACAAAAACTCTATGAGTAACACTATATTCAGCATTATATGCCAGCACTTGCATATTGCAGGAATTTAGAAGGCTTAGTCATATGAATAATTCTTTGCAATTCATTAAAAATACAAGTAAGGTTCTGAAAAGCTGACTCCCATTTAAGACATACCAACATAATGTCATAAAGAATAGTAAAATATTTAAGAATATACATTTGTAGGTTTGATTTCTTTCTAAATACTTAGTAAAATAATTCATTACACTTCTAAACAATAAAACATTTAGCAAATAAGCCTACCAAAAAATGGACTTTTCTTAAAATAAATTCAGTGTTTAACAGAAATTAATGACAGCAACCTTTTCAGAATTTCTAACAATAAATAGCTGCTAAAGCAGGGTTTTAAAAAATATGTATTTTTTGAGGGTAAACAAATCAATCTGACATTTTAAATTTTGCTATACTTCACTGAAGTGTACAAACGCTGAAAATATACACAATATGAAATTAAAGGGGCAAACAGAATGCTTACTTTCTCTAAATGCTTTACAGTAGCCAAGGAATGACAACAAGAAGAACAGGGCACACAGTAGGTCTGCTCTGCCAACAATCCCAGCAACCTTTAAAAAAAAAAAAGAAGTTTCAAATTATCAGATTTCTATTGTTAGAAAACCTGAAGTAAAGGTAAAATGAAATCTGTAATAGAATATAACTATATAACTTTTTTTTCTTTAACTTGGTTTACTGGATTAGTTATATCCAGTTTTTTAAGATGCATCCCGTTTTTATTGGGTATTGCCTAGTACCAACAACATAAATGGTTTGGCTTTGGTTTATGAAACTTTTGGTTTATGAATTTTTTTTTTTTTTTAAGAAATGAAGGAGGACTTCACTGAATAAAATTTAGACTTTACACAATTCCATCTGTTTTTTTGGATCAAATTGCATTTCAGTAGAACACATGGAAAACATGAAAATATAAAACAGTTTGGGTTGGAAGCGACCTTAAATACCATCTCGTTCTAACCCCCCTGCCTTTCACTAGACCAGGTTTCTCAGAGCTCCATGCAACCTGTCCTTGAACACTTCCAGGGATGGGGCATCCACAACTTTTCTGGAAACCTGTGCCAGTGCCTCACCACCCGCACAATACGGATTTTCCTCCCAATATCTAATCTAAAACTACTCTCTTTCAATTTGAAGCCATTACATGGCTTGGAAGCCAAACATCCTGAACCACAATTAAATTGGCAGCTCTGTTGAAACAAACACAAATCAAGACTCTTCGCTTTCAGAAGACAAGCCAGCCTTCAAATTGCAATCTGAACACTCAGAATGGACAAATAGCTTCCAGCTTGCAGATTCAGGGGGGAAAAAAACATAAGAAGAATCCCCCTCTGGCAGTTTTTTGTGTTATATTAAGTGATTAAGTGACTGCATTAGAGCTACCTTCAACTGCATCTTGAAACAGAAGCTGTACTAATGCAAAAGAAGATGAGAAGCACATCCTGAGACCTCTGTACTCCAGATCTGTGCCAACTTATTTAAACAAGTGCAACCTCAGGGCTATCTGCAAGCTTTGGTTCAAGTCCCATAACCATTTACAATAACTCGCCGAGATTGAACAAGACACTTCTGGATCTTCAATTCTCAATTACACAAGTGCCAGGATACATCACAATTTTTTTGTGAAAATCATGACACGCAGTTGGTAAGGGACTGCACAGGCCCTGATGTTGGAATCTCACTAGAGCATATGTCCAGAGCAAGGATCATGGAAATACACCTTATTTTTCAGTCTAGCTCTGCTTCCTGGAGTGCTGAGTTCAGTGTTTTCAGGAGATGTACAAAAGCAGGGCAGAACAGCAGCATGCTTTCTTTTTAAATTCACTTTTTGTGATCATATTTCAGGGACAAAAGCAGAAACTTCAGTTCTTATATAGTACAGCCAGTTGTCCTATTTTGTGTGTGGAATAGAAAGAGGAAAGTAAAAAGGAAAAGGGCATTTTTTGTGTCAGGGTAACACGATGGAGCAACTATTTTTAAATAACATCAGAGAAGCAGAAGCGTAGAGGCATGAGAGTATGACTGCTTCCACTGCAGAGATTCTCTCCCACTTTTACCCTCAGCTTCACTTGAGCACTGTAAAAGCAGAAATTGTTGGACTCCTAAATTCAGCTCAGAAGAACTTCTTGATTTATCTAAATTTGTGCACCTAACTTCTCGGCTTCTTCTTCTATCATACAAAGGAATTATGGGAATTAACTCAATAGCTGTGGAGTGCCTTGAAAGATGAAAATAATGAAGTGTCATTCTGCTTCAGGAGCTGCTCTTGCTAATGAGATAAAAGTTAAGGTGAGCTGACACAATTTCGAAAATAAATGTCCACTTGTTACAGCAGAGATTAAGAGGCTAATAACACACATGGCCTCAGATGACTCCAACCGCACAATGTTACCTAAAATGCAAGATAAGGCATATAGATTCTGGTAAGAAGGTAAACAAAGGAAAAAAAATCAAGCCAATTTTAAATTAGTATCAGATACATTCTTATGTCCATGATTCATTTATCATTTCATCACTGAAGTGTTACAAAGAATAGGCCTTTTTTAGAGCAGAGAACTATAGCACAAGTGTATTTACTTGTAGGTAGAAAAATTATGGTGTTTTCCTTACATAGGTACTGAAAGCATTACACCTTTCAAGATCTGTTTTACATGACAGTTTGTTTTGCTGTATAAACCAAAATCCAAAGCAGCAAACAGACGGATTCTTCACAATTTTATGTCAAAATATGTCATCTCATTTCCAAACCAGGATGTCATGATACTTAAAACTCACAGGTTTAAAATCATGAGGAATGCTTTTTAAGAGATGCTGCCAGACAGACACTCATCCCAGAACTGTAGCAGTAATAATGACTCCTTCACTGCAGCAAGATTTATTATTCACCATGTAAATTATTAGAGGCTTTTGTTATTCCTGTATCCTAGAAGAGGCTGATATATAAGCATGCTACTTTTTCCCCCTCTTCTTCCAATGTTTGCCTGAAGCATATGCAAGTCTTCAAGCTTCAAATATGCAAGCAGACCACATCACTTGTAATTTATTTAACATGACAAAGGGCTTATTAATATTCTCATGCTGATTTAAATATATTTTTAGAGTCAACTGGAATGAAGAATAAATTTATGGGTATTGATAAAGGAGTCAATAGTAGGTCTACTACAAAGTTAAGACTCAAGAGAGATTTCTATTTACATGTCAGAACATCAAAAGCACTGAAGACTTGTTCTACTTTACTCTGACATCTAAAACTCAGTTTGGAGAACAAATATGAGGGGCCCTTCTGACACAGTGCACTCTCACAAAGAAGTTATTGTGCAGGCGAGCAAACACCAGAGAATGATTGTCAAGATGTTTTAGCCACACTGCCAGAGAAGGTGCCAAATTACTAATGCATAGCTGTGCATCATCTCTAGCTCTTCAATACATGCAAGGTCTACAGTCAGCTGAGAGCACAGCTTTCAATAACTTTTTCCCCATCAATCGTGTGCAGAGCAAATGCAAGAAGCCAAAACCATGACATATTGAGAATAAATGAAAAATCAGTGCCACATATGTAGAATGTGCACTGTAGGATTCACTGTTCACTGCTAGGACAAAATCAAAATTAAAGCTAGTACTTTTTCTGTAGCTCAGACCTTCCAAACTCTAACAAAACCCCCCAAAAATACCCGCATTGTGATAACATTATATTTCATTTATTTATTATCACGAGATCAAGAAATCAGTGACCAAATCCAGCAAGCCCACTAGCATATGGCCGTAAGATTTTCTTAACTAAAAGTGCAAAAGAGATTTTTAAGAATACCATCTTCTCTTCACAGTATTTCCATACAAGGACTTTGCGTTTTGGTCAGATATTTTAAATTGATTTCTACACAAATGCCATGCTTCTATTCTGCATCTTTCCATCTTTGCTTTTGCCTGCACTATTAAAGGGTCCATTACTGTCAAATCTGAGTTCCTCATGTAGATAATTACATACTGTGATTAAAAAAAAAAATCCTTTAATCTTCTCCTTCATAGTAAAAATATAAACCCATGGAGTTTGATCTCTCATGAAACAGGATGATTTCCAGCCCTTTAATCACTTTCACAGCCCTTCTGAGCACTCTCTATTTTTTCCAGTGTTGTCTTTGCAGCATGGTTGCAAAACTGAATGCAGTTCTAATAGTGACATACAAATTTCATACAGTGCCCCTACTCTGATTTTGTATCTCTTTCGTTTTTTATCAATGCAAATAGAAATGAAAAGTAATTAGAGAAATCCAGCAGGTAGGGAAACTCTATAGCAAAGTGCTATACTCCTTTAGTTATTGTACTTGAATGATTTATCTTCCTTAATAAGAATTACTCAGTGGAATTACAAGCCTGGGATGTACTAACCATAATTTGATTGTTCTATTAAGATGTGTGCCAAGAGAAGTGTTAAGAATATATAAAAGCAGTGTGTAGAGTAAAAGGCTATGCAATAATTAATTAGTTAAGACGGTCAAGAACTTCTAAAATAAAAATCTTTGGAGATAATTATTCAATACTTACACACTCCGTGTGTACTGGATGCACAGCAAAGAGCAAAGCAGCAAGAAGAGAGGACTTTGGAGCCAGGTTTAGCCGTCTTCCTTTATTACTGAATTGCAGTCCACCCAGTAATATGGAGAACACATCAAGCATCAACACTGAGATAGTACAATGCAATAGTATATTGATGACATGGAAACCAACTGGGTAGAAGCCGCCAGCAAAAAGGTAATTAATTCTATATAGAAACAAAAACATTAAGGCTAGGAATTACAACAATGATTAGAAAAATACAAAAACTAAACCACCCCATAGCAAGACCATATCAGACATATGCACCCAAAAATAAAGCTGACACATCTCAGTACACATGGTGTCATCATTTAGTCACCACAAGAAGATAGAAACATGTCCCAGACTTTAGGCCAAGGAATTCGTACGGATTCATAGGGAACATCACATGGATGCAGTATCTATCATCTCCAAAGACATAGGTTAGGACCATTGTGTTAATCATACCTATAGTTACTTAGAACTGGCTTTTGGTCAACAATGTAACTTCAGTGTTGCAACACAGGAGTATCCTGGGGATAAACAACCCAGCCCACTGAGGGGATACCCATGGGTTTAAGAACAGCCAACTCGATTAAATTACATTAATTAAATCCACACAGTAAGGAAACTAATATGCACTGAGACTATGATTTCCACTGACATACTATCTGAAAGTGGTCCTAGCATATGGGTACAATCAGTATCTACCCAGAAAGTAGTCAAGACATCTTGGTAACTGATTTGTGAGACTGGTTAGAGAGATGTTTCATACAAGTATTAGAAACAGAAGGAAGTGTAAGTGAAAATTCAGTCTAAATCCTTAAGGCAAGAACTCTGCAGTAAAACGGAGACCAAGAAGAAAGTGGGGAAATGTCGTGCTATTATCCACATACTTCCATCAGAAGGTAAGACACACAGAAACTTAGTTTGAATAGGGGATTTTATAGTTCATTTGGTCAGTCTGCATCTGGTATAAATGAAACTTATTTAAAAACTTAACCTATTATAAATATGATACACATAAAAGTGTGAGCTTAGGGAAATTAAGGAAACCCATTTCTTACTTGTGAAAATAGCATTTTATGGACCATCTCCACAGGCTCATCTATATTTTCAGATATAGTAATGACTGTATCCCAGTTCACTCTTTAAACAAACCAGAATATTATTAGAGAGGAAAGATACCACAGAGACAAGAAAAAGAAAAGCAAGGCATATTTTTTGTAATGCACTGAAAGCTTTAATAGGTTTAGGACTCTGACACATTGTATTCAGTTGCATATTTTTCTTGATGAAAATGTGAAGAAAGCCAAATAGACAGTGAAACCCACGGTGCTGGGTACTTATAACACTGACACTACCCTAAAGGGTCAAAGTTTTTGCCTGAATATGAGGACTAAGAGTGGGAACTTCTTCAGCACTTACTTAGTCCAGGGCTTGGAATGGACAACTGGAGAATGAGCACCAAGTCCCATTGACACCATTGAGTCACATGGGGAAAATAAAGAAATTAAGACTGAGTCCTCAAATATTCTCTGCATTATTGTGTCAAATTTCTACATGGTCTACCGTTTGCTCAAATCTTTCTGCAAAAAACATGAGCTAAGCATCTACAAAAGTAATCCTCTTAAATGTTTAGTTATTTCATAAAACCAGCAAGTCATATATAGGCAGACATTTCACTAGATTCTCAGACACTCACTTAAGTTAGAATATTGGAGTGAAGACATGGGAAGACTATATAGTGAGCTGATGGAAAAAGGCCAAAGTACCTTGATGCTATTTATAAAATAAACCATTTGACAGGTCAGCAGGAAAGCAGAGAACAAAAACTACAATAGCAGTGTAAGTGGCAGCCCAGCTAAGTGAAGGGAACATACACCTCCTAGCTCTTTGATGATGGGACATACTAAACCACACTGCCCCTAGTATCAGGTATAGAAAAGAATTAAAATGAAATCTCTGAAAAGTAGACAGAAATACCAAATGTCAAAATAATGAATATTCTGTGAAAGAAACCATTGGAAAATTAAAACACAATTTGAGATTAAGGTAGGGAACTTAAAAATCATATTCAGGAAAGGTATCCAACTACCCTCCAGCTACCATGTTCTCTCCTTTTCTGTTGCCTCCTCCCTAAAATCAATTGAGTCAATATAGGTTAAAAAATATTCAGACCTCGAGCAAAAATTCAAATCTTACCTGAAAGTTAGGACAGTTAGCGGTCGATATGACTTATGACTGGTATTGCTGCTCAGTTTGCTACCCCAAAAGTCATGATACCACAGGTCACCAAGTGGAGTTTCTGCCCTGAGGTCCTAAAAGAAAACAATAAATTACCAGAATCTTAACATTCTTCCTTTATTCAAAGCAGCTAAAACACAAACAAGTTCTAGCTAATACAAGCTCACACCAACACGGACATAGCAGGAGTTTTGTTGCCTCACAACTGACATTCGACCCAAGTTTGCAATGTAGGTCACATCTTGAATACCTGTCATCGTAAAGGCCATGATCTTGGATTCTGTAAGTAGGCATAAATACATGAAATTTAGAGCTCTATTCGCATCAATTTATAACCTAGTCAACAGATGAGATATGAAATACATAAACCTCCTTAACTTACAATTTTGTAAAAACCCTTGGATTTTAAGTGTAGGTTATCTTGCGAAGAAGACCAACTACAAACTGCTGCAAAAATAGACATTTTTCACCAGTGCAGTAGTATAACTACTAATCGAAGCACGAAATCAAGGAGACTAAAGGTAGGAAACAACAATTAGCTCTTTTTGAAGCCTTGCTTCGCACAAAACTATTCAAATAGTTAAGGTCTTTTTAACTCTTAACATATGAAATCAAGAATCAATATCTCTGTATACTGCTCTAAAAGATTAAAAGACAGAAAGGTAATGAATTATTTTAATTTGGGGTGCAATGGGGCCTATAAAAAAAACACTGCAAAGAAAAGGTCTTGCTTACTTTTTCTTCCCTTTTATCTCAATGCCATGCTGATAATAAAAAAATCCAAATAATGTAGGCTATTAAATGGCTATTTAAAGTGTAGGCATACACTTTGGAGAGGGAAAATAAGGATCTCGCTAGCATCTGCCTCAGTTTTCTATGAGGACAATCCTGGAAGCTCAAACTAACATGAACTTCTGCTTCCCTAGTGCAATTCAATACCAATTTATGCTACAGCAAGGCACATGCAGGTTAAAGACACTTGAGACAGAACCTAAGAACAAAACCGTACTAATCAGTACCACTCCTGCAATCAACAAGTTACTCTACCCCCACCTTCTGTCCTGAAATTATTTGAGACCAACAAATCAAAGGGGGTGAACAAGACAATGCAAACACGAGTAAGCAGACAAACAGGCTTGCTAACCTCATTAAAGGTCTTACAAAGCCTGGTGCCTGTCTTATTACCCCTCCAACTCCATCTACTTACAAGACTCCTACATTGCCATTCCCTTGGTTTACTAATTCCAGTTCCTCTCCAAAGCTGTTATCACCTCACTTGCTTCTACAGTATCACGAGCACTTCCTGTGGTCTCCAGTACCTTCCATCTCACCCTTAGTTAGAAATTCTGGCCTGCACGGACTCCCAAATTACAGCCAAACTGCTGGACCCTGATGACTGGCTGCTGCTAAACTGAACTTAAAATAACTAATTTTCTCTTGCTTCTCTCTTAACATATGCTGACATTCATCTATCCAAAAATACAAATTAAAAAAAAAATCCAGGAAGAGATTTATTTCTATCACTTGATCAAATTTGGCCAGTATTAGACAACTGACTTAAAAAAAAATTAGGAAGGGGAAATAGGCTAAAGTTCCTATCACACAGTCAAATGAACTGAAGCACTCTCTAATAGGTTACTAACCAACACATAGAAAAGAGAGCAGGGCTAAAACTGCAGACTGAAAAAAACCTAGACTGCAGCTGTCAATTAAGGCACTCTCAGGGAAATTCTTAAGAAATCAAGACTCACAAGGGATCCTAGTTGGGCTTAGCAAGGTGAAAAATCTCTTCACACTCTCACAGACATTTCTACTGCCAGGTAATAGCGAGAAATTTCTTTCGTCTCCCAGGACTGCAATTTCAGCCTTAGGCACCTAATTCCTGATCCATTTCTCATTGGTATGCACAAACCCTAAAGGTCATAATTTGACTCTCTGAGCAGGAACACACTCGACTAGCAGCTCACTAAATCAATACAGCCAGCTTTTCCAGGGGCAAGTTGGGACAGGGATGTACACCAGACTATTGGAGTCTTTGTACTCTGCAGGGGACAGCTGTCAGAGGGTGGTGTGGCCCTCAGACTGGTTTTCCAACCAGCAGCACAGCTCCTTATGCACATGAGGAGACATACTTTCATCAATTTTAGTACTGAAAAAGAAAAGTATGTCTTCCATATCACAGATGGTCTTCAATAACTTGAGGCGGGAAATGTATTTGAGATGTTCAAGGCTTGATTTCACGTTCCGCTATAATCAGCCTTCTTTTGTCTTCCATCGGAGGAATGCAGGAAAAGCTGAATGCATGGAATTACTTAGTGATTAGATTACACTTCCATATGACCTAAAAATCTTCAATGATGTATCTTGCCCTTGTATCCAAGTTCTGTGAGAAAGTTTCTTCCATTTATTTTCCTACTTAGTGAAGTTACCCTAAAATAGGAACAGAGTTTTCTCTAGGAGACACAGCTGTTTAAAAGCTACAATTTGTTTTCTCTTTAAAAACCAGAAGTAGCCATCAAATAATCTCTAAATATTTGATTAGCAGCAGCTTACACACAGCAGAGTTCAAGATTTGAAGAAAGGTCAGTTTTTCTATATAAAGGCTTATGGAAATGACATATTGTGTCTGAAGCTCTGCTTAATCCAACTGTTTGTCTTGCCAAGCTAGTAAATAAATAAAGACAAAAGTCACTGTTGGGTACCAGCTAAAATGCTGCTTAAAACTATAAGAAAGCATCTGGAAAACAGCTTTTAACTCCAATAAAATCGAATAATGGAATGTTCCATGATATGATAAGCATGGGGTCAATTAAATGTGTATCTTTTGCTAAAAAAACAGTAAAAGAAATGAAAGATTGGGATGATGGCAGCTAGTAAATTAAGAAAGGGCACTATGTGGTACCCAAGAAAATACTACAGTAGCAATGATTAGTTAATCTACAAAATTACTTCAAGTGCTGTCTTTCCTATTAAATAGGAATAAAATATGCTTTGCTTTGTTTAATAAACTGTGCCATTGCTAGATAATCTCCCTCCCTATTAAACTGGTAAACTCATTGTCTCTCCATTTTTCTTGTGGATTTTGAATTTCCATATATTCATATGACCCCTGTGTTAAAATGATATTGTCATAAAATCCTCATTTAATTTCTAAGGAATAATAGAAGATTTTGATGTGAAAAATAGAATCAGTCTCCCAGTTTTTCGAACATACAGACTACATATGAATTAATTTATTTAAGCAGTTGGTTGAATTTCTCAGCATTGCCAACAGCTAGAATCCAGGTTCAAACTGTTGGGTTGCATAGATAAATTGAAACATTCTTAGAGTAAAGACTGAAAGAAATGGAGAGAGATTACAAGTGTGGAAATTTCACGTTAACATATAAACCTGCCTTGTTTTAACATCAGTCTTTTGTTCATTCTTTCAGGAAATTATAATATTATAAACAGGTCCCAAATAAAACTTTGCAGAATGAAACATTGCCAGGAGCTGTGCAATCTAAAACACAATACTACTTTAAAAAATCCCCACACCAACAAAGCCATAGGTTCTTAATTTGTCTACAGCATTCTCTTGAAAGCTTTGAGATTTATTTTCACGCTGACAGATGTATTTCCCCCCCATACATTTATAACTGAAGGTATGATGACTTACACACGCATAATAGAAATTTGTCTAAGGAAACAGTAATTCTGCATGATTCTAAAAGGCACATTATTACAAGTTGCCTCTATATCTTGTGCAAGCTAAAAAAAAAAGTGAATTGTGTTCTTCCAGCAGTATGAGTCTCCAGATTATGCTCTTTGTAACGCCATAGTTTTGGGAAAACAGAACCAACAGATGAATGAGATTATTTTTTTCCTGTGCTCTTCTTTCTAAATGTTTAACAAGTACCTTCCAGAACAGCATAAAAGCTGTAACACCAATACCCATCCATGGGCACAGGCTCACTCACTGCTACATGTGATCCTGTGATGTGTCTCAGCAATTGAAGACACTCCACTGTTCAAAGTCCGAAGAATCTCAGCTAGAGATTTGTTTGAGTTACATGTTAATTTCTAAGCATTTCAAGATTTCTAATTCCTAAGCATGTTCATTGCATGTATGGTCAGCTTTATAATGGAACATAAGAACACTCCACCTCTATTTAAAAAAAAAACCAAACTGCTGTCACAGGAACTTTAAGGGGGAAAGGGGCATAGGAAAAGGGAGCTTTGCTTGCTCCTGTAACATTTTTGTGGTATAAACTACACCTGGAGACTGCCTGCAACCTGCAATAGCATAATGATGCCTTATACGTACCTGTAACTAGACTAAGTTTATTCACTGGTCTTATTCTGTGACGCTGAGAAGACAATTAACAAAATCTCCTATCCATGGGTATGAGAAAAGTTTACTGCACACTCTCAGTGACTGAGAAATGAGCGTAAAATTAGACCTATTGGCAGTCTTGATGCACAGGTACCTTTAAATAAGGCTTACTTTAAAAAAACACCCAATAAAACAAAAAGGAAACCTGATATTTAAAAAAAAAAAAAGTAATACCCGAAGGAAGCTCTTTACTAGGCTGAAACTTTTGGGCCTGTTTAGATCAACTGTTGCATTATTTCTTTTCCTACGACCGTTTATGCCAAAGGGTGTGATGAAAAGAAGCGAGACAAACCTTATTATTGATGATGGCTTCGGAGTCATCAAAGACAAAATCTCCATCATAGCTGTTAGCAAAACAGAGGAAGGAAATGAACGCTACAACCATTTTAGCCCAGTATGATGGAAGGAGGAGCCATGATACGTCATGGTCCAGATTAGGTTCCATTTGTGCCATTCTGTGAAATGCTTGTTCCAAGTTGGGAGCTTCAGCATTATGTTGGTTGAAAATCTGGAAGAAACACATACAAACACATGGTTACAGCTCTAATTCATTAAAAAAGAATTTTAAAAGGAAAGCTGGGTTGGGAGAGGAGATGAAGTTTCATACAACCTTACATTTTTTTCTCTCAGTGCCTTTCATACTTACTGGAACATACTTAAACATAATTTTGCACTTCAAATGAGGAGGTAAAGGCAGAATTTCTTCTGCCAGAAGAGTACACAGATAAATACAAGAATTTCTTAGATGTTAAGGTAAAACTTTGGCACAGGCAAATTCTAAAACCTAGAGCAAACCGCTCTTTTTCTGTTTCTTACTGTTCTTTTCAAGCAATACAAACAGAGGCATCAGGGGGACTGTGGAGCATTTATAATATTCTGTAGAAAATCATAAACACTAATTTCCTTGCACATTTGAAAAGCAAACATCATCAATTGCCAAAAGAGTTCAACTCTTCAGTTAATCAAATTAAAGGACCTAGTCTTACACATTCCCCGACGCAAGGAATTCATACAAACATCACAGATAGACATATGGAGATAGCAGTTAATGAAGTAGGCCCTAAATCTCAACAATTCAAGCAATAAGACAACAAGACCCATAGAATTAAGAAGGGACTAGTGTTCATTAGATCACTCTGCACACTTCAAGCACAGTTGAAATTCCACTGCTGTATTCACGGGCTCATGAGGTTGTTGAGGCTGATGAAAAAGACCCTGCAAACCAAGCACACTGAGTGATATATCAGAGTGGAGGTACTAAGGCTGGAGGTTTACATCCATGAGCCACCTTTACTTGGATGGGTCTCTTCGGATGCTCCAGAGCCAGCCTTCTGTCTGGACTATTATTCTGTCTTCACTTCTCAGGTGCTCAGACACTACTGTGAATGGTCTTATTATCAAGTGCTGATATAAACAGCAAGGGAAGGAGGTTATGAATGGAAAACTGCAGTAAAAGCCAGGCACAATATGAATTTTTAATTTTGTAAGCCTAAAGTATGATAGGCACATATAGTAGCCTATCTTCAGTTTCTTCTTATTTATTTGCTTATTAAATCAACTGTTGCACTCCTGAAAATATTGCATCTAATATCTTCATACAGGAAAATAGAAAATCTAGAAAAATAGCTCCGGTACACCCCTGAAAACATTGCATTTAATGTCTTTGTATGGTCTAGGAAAACAGCTCCAATGTTTTGGCTTCTGGAACAGAGCTGACCACTAGAGCTGCTTCAGAAATTGCTCTGTAGCCTTCTCTTTTTGCAATACTACATTCCGGTGTCCGCATATTCCCAATTCCTGCACACACACGTGCACAGGGACGGGCAGTACACCCTGCCACACCAGTGCCCCTCCTCGCTTTGGGGACCGTATGGCGCTGCTCCCAATTTCAGATAAAGTCAGTAACCTGGAGCTGTGCAACCTGAGAGGCTGGAGCTCCCTAGCTGAGCAAAGCAGCTGCTTTATGAGCAAAACCTTTTCTCAGAGTAGTTCATCCTCGTGCTCGTAGTTTGACGGAGACAAAGAGAGAAAGCGTGGCTGTTAACTGAGGGAAGTGCATGGCGTTGCTCCCAACAGCACGGATACAGCATCAGTAGGCACCGCGCAATTAAAATATTTAATCTACTCAAAATTCATTTCGCCCTGAAAGTTTCCCCCATTACACTTGCTCTATTTATCCGGCGCACAGCCGCTGCCAGCCCTCTTCCCCGCGGTCCAGGAGGCCGGTCCGTGGGGTGTTCGCTCCCCAGGGCAGCGCGGTGGCCGCACGGGCGGTGCGAGCACGGCCGAGGCACGGCCACGGCCCCCGGAGCGGCAGGGGCAGAGGGAGGGCGCTCTCCCGCCGCCCTCCCCGGGGACAGGCGAGCCCGAGCCGAGCGGAGAGCGCCCGCTCCACACGGCAGGCTCCTCGGCGGCGGGGCGGGCACGGTGCGTCCCGCCGGAGAGCGCCG